>WBNM01003318.1:221925-243853 GCA_013399055.1 Ramphastos sulfuratus
AAGGCCAGGTTGGATGAGGCTTTGAGTGACCTGTACTAGTGGGAGGTGTCCCTGCCTATGGCAGGGGGTTGGAACTAGATGATCCTTGAGGTCCCTTCCAACCTTACCATTCTATGATTCCATGTGTTTGGTAAAGACATTTGCTGCCCCTAACATCCACATGCCTCCCTGCAGCACTCAGGCTGTGCCCTGTGCCTGTTGCTCTGAGAGCACTCCCAGAGACCCATGCTGAGAGCATTTGCAGTGGAGAACCTGAAGTTTGTGTAGCCATGGTTTCATTTTGCTGTTCAGACAAGCTGCCTTCTGTGTCCCAGACGCCCTCCAGGCAGCTGCTGACATTGCTCAGTGAGGACTGTGTTTACCTGTTCAGAGCAGTGGATGCAGGAGGGTCAGCTGTGCTGTTCACCTTGCAGGCTGGGCACAGGCTGCCAGGCTTTCTCTGCTGCTGGCCTTCTCTGGAGAGCTGACTCAGAAGAGAGGCAGACCTTTGAATCCACAGTGCCAGATGAATGGGGTGCACAGAGCAGGTCCCTGCCCATGTAAGGAGATGAACACTCTGAAAGAAAACCAAAGCAAATTCTGGTGCAACTGTTGCTATAACTCATCATTTGTTAGTGTCCTGAAAACTAAGACTTCGACCATCTCCTCTGGAGTGTGTTCTCCAGCACAGCACCAATGATCAATTAACAGGATAAATATCCCAGAGAACACAGGAGCTGCTTATCCAGGGAACAAGAGAGGGCTATCGATCGCTGCTTGCAGGAGCACTCTTGCAGAGCCCTTTAATGGGTCATTAATCTGCTTTCAAATTCATGCCCTGCATTTGGAGGCCAGAGAAAAGCACGTAACATGAAAGACCAAGTTTTAGCTATAAAAGGGAGATTATAACTCTCTCCCAACAATATTTTTAGAGGATGTCTTGCTCTTATGTCGTTACTCCACACTCAGTTTCCTGGTGGAGCTCACACATTGCTTGTCTTCATTGTGTAGCCTGGCATTAGCCCTGCAATAGGATGAGCTGGTACAGTGGATGCAGACTCCTGACATAAGAGCCATTTGGTGGAGATCCTCACTCCTAAACATTCCTACTTTACCCGAGTTGTTATCATCAAAACCATCAACCCACACAGGAAAGGAGAAACTGGAGTCCAGAATTGTTTCAGTTGGACAAGCCCTCTGAGATCATCCAGTCCAACCCAACACTACCATGGCCACCAAACCCTGTCCCCAAGAGCCATGGCCATACATTTCTGCAACACCTCCAGCACCTCCCTCCAACTCCACCACCTCCCTGGGCAGTCTGTGCCCATGCCTGACCACTCTTGCGGCAAAGTCCTAATGTCCGACCTAATCCTCCTGCCCTGGCACAATTTCAGGCCATTTCCTCTTGTCCTATCACCTGATACTAGGGAGAAGAGACCAACTCCCACCTGACTGCGGCCTCCCTCAGGGAGTTGTGGAGAGCAATGAGGTCCCCCCTCAGCCTCCTCTTCTCCAGACTGAACAACCTCATATTTTTGTGATGAAACATTCCAAACTAGACTGGAGTTAACCTAGGTGAGGCAACGCAGAGGTCTGGATCTGTTGAGATGCTGCTTTTGTGGGTAAAATACAACTATGGCCCTTTTTTCCCTGAAGAGACAAACCAGCTAAGGAATGTCCCAGTCCTGTCCCTGCCTGGGGGCCATTTGCAATGTGAAACAGTAAGGAAGGCAGGCAGAGATGAGAGATTTTTCATTACTTCTTTGAAGAATCAGGAACAAATTCTGCCCTCAGATACTACATAAAAACTGCAGGTACAGCACACAGGATGTTTTCTCTAATGCACAGTCAGAAAGGGCCCCTAAATGATCACAGTATCAGCAAGGTTGGAAGAGACCTCAAAGATCATCAAGTCCAACCCATTACCACAGACCTCGAGACTAGACCATGGCACCAAGCGCCACGTCCAAACCTGCCTTATGATGGAAAGGACCATGCAAAGTCTCCTGAAAGTGAAGCTTTCAGTCAAGCGAAAACGCTGAGCATGAGACCAACTCTCTAGAGCAGTGCAGCCCTCAGTGCTGGGTCACTGCAGCTGCGTCCCTCCTCCCCTCTCAGCTGGGATTCTGCAGAGGGATTGCACTATGACTGCCTTTTGCCTCCCCCAGCTTGGAGGGAAGCCCTGCAGGTTCCTCAAGGGGGGAAGAACGTGTGTTACCAACGTCCCCTCGGGCCTCAGGAATACCAGTGCCTATGCCATGGGGTATTTGGTGGGGAATTCTGCCCAGAAGACCCTGGTGAGTGCAGCTGAAGGGCCTGGGGTAGTGAGCAGTGTGGATGCTGCCTCTGATGCCCCCTGGGCTGGCAGGGAGCAGCTCATCCTGCCCTCTCTGATTCAGCTGCAGACACATGGTGCTGCAGGGTTTCCTGGGCACAGCTGGATCACAAGGATCCCTCAGATGGATTACATTCACATTTTCTCAGCTCCCATTAGCTTTAGACAGAGAGAAAATGTGCAAATCCCTTAGTCTATCCACGCTCAAGGGAGGAAAACTTGTCTAAAGCTCTATGGTCCTGAACTGAGCACTCAAGGAACCTTCCAGATTTCAGTTTCCACCTGCTTATTTCCTATGGATTTGTCAATCCACGAGATGAGCCAGGAGACATCTAAAGTGGAAGAATGAACGAGATGCAGGACCCTTTGAGACTCCACAGGATCTGCCTAAATTAAGCCAGTGAAAGAACATGGAATGAATTATTTTTCTAGGACTAGGAAGTAGAAGCAGATACAGGAAACATGTAAAAATAAATCTCCCTTTAGTCCCACTTGAAGGTTCATTACATTTAAGCATTAGCAAACCACAATCCCATTCCTTTGTCAGACAGTCCAACCTTTTAACTGGCCAGGGCTGCCCACAATGTGATTGTGAGAGAGGGAGGGAAGAGGAATGATCCCTGCACCAAAACAAAGGTGCTTGTAGAAAATCAGAACCAGGAGCAAGAAAGAAGAGGCCAAGCTGGAGAACAAGTGCAGTACCAAAGAGGTAGGTGCCAAGAGGAATGGAGGGAAGGCCTGAAAGCTGAGGAGAAAGAGAAGCACCTAACAGCCAGCAGAGATGAGCAGGGGCCCTGTGCCTGCCCACCATGGCACTGACCTTCAGCCTCACTGCACTCAGGTCAGCTGTGACCCACTCCCTGCTGGCAGCAGGCAGACAGTGACTCCCTACGTTCTGCAGGCTGAGCTGAGTCACTTGCAGAGCATCTAGCATCTCCTCCACCTGGCACCATGCTGCAGCTGCCCACACTGCTGCTTCCAACAGAACAGCCTGGCACGTGGGGCTCAATATGCCTCCTCCTGGAGCTTCACTGAAGTTGTTGTCTTCATTTTCAGTGTAGTTCTTCAGGAGGCACAGAGCATGTCTGAACATGCAGGACCTGTGCACAACTTCTACACCTGGCTCTAGCTTAGCTGTGCTAAGGGCCAGTTAAAACAGCCACCAGAAAGGACAGATGCTGTGCTGCTGCCCCTTCTTGGCAGGGCAGCCTCCCACAAGTGAAAGGTGCTAACAAACTTGCTGAGAACACCTCTTAGAGCAGAGCCATTCCAAAAGCAGGATAACAGAGAACACCTCATGCTGAGCTCAGATACCAGTCCTTGAGCCTGCCAAACCCTTTCCTTGGTTCACACACAAACCCATGAACGGGCCCATGCTGTTGGCTGCTCTGCAGCACTGTAATTTGAAGAGCCATCACAGAGCCATAATCATTGCTGTTCATGGTCTGCACATAGAGAAACAACTCAGTGTGAAATAGAAGCCATGAAGAGACTTTACCCAGTGAGCCCACGTGGGCAGCAAGGTCTCCTTTCTGCCTTTCAGCAGCTCAGGAAATCCTTGGTTTGGTCATGTGGGATGGCAAGTCCAGGTGTCGTTAACTGTAAAATTCCAGCAGAAATGCAAACTAAAAATCACTCAGAAATGGAAGCTCAGAAAAACAGCCCAAAAGGTCCGTAGCACCTAGAGGGCATTGGCTCCAGGTAATGGTGCCAAAGAGCCAAAGCTGCTGCCACCCCAGGAGCTTTTACCGCCAGAGACTCTACTGGCACACGAACACATAAGCCTGAGGAATAAAGTTGTCAAATGAAAGTTTGATCAAAATGTGAACATCCCCCAAACAAAAACATGCACCACGTCTCAAACCCGCTGCAAATACGACTGTGAGCACAGGGAGATGTGGGAATCTTTTAAGCTGTGTTTGGTTAGCCACTGGAGAGCTGAAATGAGAACCAGGGGTGGATTGCATTAGCAAAAAGCAATTAGCTCCACCCATCAGTGGAACTGCTTCTGATCTCACCAGTCCCAGTGCTGCCCTTCTCTCTCCTGCTGCATTGCAGGTGGGGGGAGCGAAGTCAAGCTCTGCCATTCCATTGAGCCTGCCAAGGCGGCAGGGCGGTGCTGCTGGACCCACACAAAGCTTACTCTGACGTGTGGACGACAGCAAGGAATTGCACACCCAACACTGCAAAACAACACAGCTAAAAGCAAAGTGCAGTTGATCTAGAGACGAGGCCCAGGGCACCCCAATGGCCAGAGGAACAGGGTTTTTACCTGAACCTTTATTTCTTGCCAGGTAAAAAAACCCTGCAGTTATTTTGCTGTTCTTCCCTGGCCCAAAATGCTAAAACACAAGCAACAACACTGGAAGAAAGAAACAAGATGATTGAGTAGAGCAGGAATACACCTCAAAAAGTTTTAGTAGCAGGTGAAAAATTGTAAGCAAGCAGACCTGAAAGCCAGCTGGGAAGCAGAAGCTTTTCCTTGAGGGCAAGTTCTGTGACAACAATAAAAGCTCCTCCTTGATGCTGTGTTTATGTCTCAATTCCCCAGAAGCCCATCAATAACCTAATGAGAAGGCAATGCTGCTCTGCTCAAGTGACAGCACCACTTCACCCTCAGATCTTTACAAATGACAGCCAGCAGGTAGCAGAAACAAAACATTAACTCTTTGGAGAGCTTCCCAAGCACCTCGGCAGAGACGACCCAGGGAGCTGCTAGGCAGCAGTCACTCAGGGGCATCTCAGGTGCTGCAAGGGTGTAAGCAGCAACAGAGACCAGGCAGGGAGACAAGAAATTGGAGAGAAGGATGACTCCATAGTTATTGTTCTTTTTAATTCTAGCAGCAACTCCAACTCCCACACATCTCTCTCATCAAGTTCAAAGCTCATTCATTTTCCTTGGGCATTGTTGACAGTTCCTGGTGCTTCCCTGGCCACTGAAACGTGACCATCCCCAGCTCAAGAACAGAACTCCTCTGTGAGAACTGGAGCTCAGCACAGAGCCATTCTTTGTTTCCCCATACACTAATGCTCAGCACACAAACCTGGGAGCACCAAGAGGAGGGAAGCATCATTTCATGTCACTGCTCAGGAAAGGGAGGGAAATCCCACAACTTGTCCATGGCTTGTAGCAACCACAGAGTCCCAAGAGGAGATTCCCTGTTGCTTTAGAGCCAGCTTAAAGCCAACACAGTCCAAGTCTTTCTCTGCACCTGCAGGTGCTGCTCTCAAGGCATACAGAACTTGATCTTCTCAGGCAACTGGCCCTGTGAGGCTGGAGAAGAGCTGGCACAGACACAGATGTTTCGGCCTTGCAGCCTGCAGCTTTTATTCCCACCGCTTCCATGCGTCCTGCAGCAGTGCCAAGAGGAAGGAGAGCCACTGGAGGCTGTGTAAGCTGAGTAACAGGCACTCCTTGGGGCAGCTTTCTGTCCCTCTCTGCTGCTGCTTCAGCCACCTTCAGCCAGGTTTCAGACCTTGCAAACGTTTGTCCTTGGGCTCAGCTAGGTCCAGACCGATCAGATACTGGGAGTGGAAGCGATGCCTGCACAGCTCCATCCTGACGTTCCAGAGATCCATCAAGCGACTGCACTGGTAAATGCAGCTTCTTACCTGTGGTGTCCCTTTGCTTCCTGCAATTCCCTTGCCTTTGAGATTTCCAAGCCAGCCCTTCACAGCAAAAATACAGTGCACAAGAGGGAGGAGCGGGGACTGAGGGAGAAGTGGCTGCTGTTACTGAAACTGGGATCTTCATCCCTGCTTTGGTGGTCTCTGGTATCCTATTTGTTCTTTGTATGCTCCTCAGAGAAAGGAAATAATTCCTAACCTAATCAGAGAGTAACTCATTCCAGACTTTCCATAACTTGAGGTCTAATAATCTCCCAACATGTCACCAGAAAGCAGCAGCAGAGAAGGGCAGCCTGATGCTAATTAAATCATACACCAGAAAGAATAATCCCAGCTGCAACAATGGAGGATAAGAGCAAGTTAAGCCCTGCAGTCCTCTGTGAGGGCCAACTTCAATGGAAGTGGAGCACACAACACCCAAGCACCTGAGCTCAAGGTGGCACCAGAAAAGGGAGATGGCTTCTGTGCTGTTGGCTCTTGCCCTCCGCAAGACAAAGCTGGCATGAGAAGGTGATGTCCCCTCAGTTGACAGAGACTTCAGGTCGAGTTTTTCACATGCAGATGCTATTTTTTCCTTGAAAGCAGTAGTGGAAACAACCTGAAATGCTGAAGCAATGTGAGACTGTGTAGTAGGAGATGAATTAATAATGCTCTGGGCTTATCATCCTGCAACTCATTCCACAGCAACACAAATTTTCTTTAAAGATAAAAACCCTCACACTGTTCTTTTATCCTTAGATCAACTTCCACACCAGAGCTGGGTACCTGCCCTGGAGCAAGCCATCCTGCACCTTGTGCTATATCCAGAAGCAGGTGCCCAGGCAACCCACAAAGCACCTCACCTGCAGCATATGGGGCACTGGGATATGGTTTAAAGGTGAATCTTGTAGAGTAGGGTTATAGGTTGGACTTGGTGGTCCTGAGGGGCTTTGACAACCTGCATGTTCCTCTGATTCTGCTATCAGGGCTGCAGATTCTGGTTGCCAGCAACACCCAAGCGAGTTTTCTCAAGTGCCCAGAGACAGCAGCAGGCACAGCTGGAGCCCGAGGTGGGTTTTAACAACATCATTTGTGATTGCTCTGCATCACTTCCTGTTCACATCATGCTCTTAACTCCTGGGTCACCTTCCCCTACAGGTACTTGTTAAATCATCCAGAGCTGTGAATTTGAATATTGATTGCTTCAATGCAACTTTAAAACCCTACTTCCAAAATCAGCAAAAGTCAAGAGACATTGTTTTGGGTTCAGCTCCTAGAGCAGCTTATCTCCTGTGTAGCAGCACTGTGGCTCAGGGACATACCCAGAATGCCTGTTTGGATTTTCAGTTTAAGTAGTTTACAAATTTTTTTTTTTTTTTTTTTAAAGGTTTACCTCCAGCCAGAGCCTGTCAGGCCAGCTCACAATAAGCTATGTTTATGTGAGATGCAGACAGAAATGAAAAGCACAATAGGTCATACATGGCTCTTCACATCCTAAAGCCAGAATGCTGACATTCTTTGGCTCCTACAGCACAGGACAAAGATCTCTCATCAAGACAACAAAAGCAGCCAGCAGGGATGTGCAGCGCAGGGGAAATCATTTATTTAGCATGTAGAGCTTTCTTGGAGCTGCAGTCTTAAGTTCAGCACTTCTGACAGTAGTAAACAGTGTGATAAGAGCAGGTTTAAGTGAGGCAGTCAGAATTAGGCTCCGGCACGCGTGAGGCACCCTGCAAGGAGTGCACAGCTGAGAAGTAAGCCTCAGTCTGCTTCAGCCTGCGAGCTGAGGAACAAACGGAGTCTCTCCTGATTATTAACCTCTCCTTTGTTTTGCCACAGGGCTTTCTTGTCAGGAAGACAGGAAAGGATGTGGAGAGAGCCTTTGCTTTCCTGGAGCACCTTGTGTGAATACCTTCAGATCCTGCACCTGCAGCACTCGCCCCAGTGGGGTGAAGTGGCAGAACTTGCATATGTAGCTGTTTTGCATGGCTTGTTTTAATAGAGGGGGGAAGCCAGGTTCACTTCTACTGCTATTACCCTTATTGAGTGCTTTGCCACTCACCTCAGGCACAGACCTTTAAGTATACCAGGCAGACTATTGTCATGTTATATTAATAAGGATAATTGCAAATTGGGCTCTGCTATTTCTCACTGCAGTTTAGTTTCAATTTGGTCAGAATGAACACCCTAGCATACCAAAAAAGCAGTCTCCAGGGGCCAGCTTGATAATTTCCCCTTGTGCTCCACCATTCTGCTCCTACATACACCATTCACTAACAAATACATGGGGAGCACCCCCAGGATTACTTCTGTTTGGGGCAAATGCTGCGTAAAGAGGATGCAGGGCAAGAGGAAGAAGATCCATGGACAAATCCCTCACCCTTTCCTCTCTTTTATTACAGTGTGCTTTTGTTAGAGGACAAAATCCACAGCTGCTGAGCTCATGCTTGCTCTAAAGTCATGCCCAACTAGGTCCCAACTAGTGAAGGAAATGGCCGGGAGCAGTTTTGCTCCTGCTTAGTACTTGTTTTTGAGACAACAGCCTCTTTAGTAGGGAGCCTACAGCAACTTTGTACTCGGCTGAGATCTTCCCAACGCGTGGAGTGTGACCTACTCCCTGCTTACTTCGGTCACATACACATAAATCTTCCCCAAAAGAGAACATTTTGTTGACCAGGAGAGAAGTCAATACTTGCAGTGTTTCAGGCTTCTGTGTTTGTTGGTGTTGCTAAAGAAACTCAAGAAGCAAAAGATGGAGACATGAGCTGTGCAGACAGACAGACTACCAAAAGGAAAAGATCTGTCCAATGTAAAAGTGACTCTGTGGTGGCTGCAGGATCCTGGCAGCAGTGGGCTGCCTTTGCCAAGCAAGCCAAACACCCCTGCAATCATCTCAGCCCTGTCTGTGCTGCAGTGTGGAGTCACGCTGCTCATGTTGCGGTGACTTCACATCTGTGTCACTAATGCCCCTTCACACAGCTGATCTGCCCAGCTAAGGAAGGCTCACCAAACAGTGTCACTTTTTTTAAATACACCTGGAAACTCATTTCTTCCCTGGCATTTTTTTTAACTACAGAAAGGTTTCCCCATTTCCAAAATGCACATTTATCAGAAGGAATAAACCAGGAGGCTTCCCTGTCCACCCAAAAGAGGATAAACAGCATTCCTTGTGATATCTAGGCTTACCATATCTGCTGATACTTCCCTTGCTTAAGCAAGTATAAAGACTTCTGAGAGGCAGGAGGAGGAATCTGAAAGAAATTTATAGCTCTTAGAGTGGGCTGTAGCTTGTTGCATTGTTCAACATGGATAAAGTCACAGTCTCAGGCTCTACAAAGAGCAGAGAATACCCAAGAAACCAAGGGCAGCAGTTTAACTCCCAACATTATCCACCCAGAATGTGCAATCCCTAATTCATTCAAGGCATTACCTTAAGATTATGAAGAAGTCAATATATTTTTTGCAGTCTCCACCAATCCATGTTGCTCTCCACAGCCATGCACACTCTGTGGGGTATTCTGACAGGTAAAAGTGTGCAGCTGAACCAACCAAAGCCACCAAACATGCACAACACAGTCTGAGGCAGAAGCTGTCAAGGAGAGACAGGGATCAGGTTGGACTCAATGATTTTGAAGGTTTTTTCCAGTCTGTCTAATTTTGTGGTTCTGCACAGGTCCCTGTGTGCTGTGCAGCATCTTCATGCAGAGTCAGGATGCTGTGGGACACACAGGGACCTCTTCATGCCCCTAGGTAAGTGACAGGCCCCTGTGAACATTCAGAGTGTCTCCCAGATGAGCCTGGGCACAGCAGCTCTGTGCCAAAGCTTTGCTGCCTGTCAGCAGCTGACTCACCTCCTCTGCCTCGATCTGCTTGATGGTTGCCTTCCAGAACAAATTTGTGTCAGGCTGATTTGCTGCTGCCTTTTATCATCAGTCACAGCTGAGCTCTAACACTTTGTTTCCTTGTCCCATGTCTGCTCTTTACAGCTGTGCTTGCTGCTGTAAGCACTGAGAGAGGCGATGGCAAAGGTGATTTGACAAGGTTGAGGTTAAGCAGCTACTGCAACCCTCAGAGGCAAAGGACTCCTCTGCAATTCAAGATTTCAACAGAAGTGACAGACATGGTAGGCACACAAGGATATGACACCTTCACTCGCAGCAGAAAATCAGCTTTTCTGCAGAAAAAAATATAACTTACATCTTCAGAAATCCCAGGGTACCATCTTAGCAGAGCTGTTTGTAACACATCACAGGCAGAGGTAAAGACACACACTCCCCTTTGCCACGGCAGGCTGTGGATTGCTGCTGGAGGCTTTGACAGGGCAGGGAGACACTGCAGCCATCGGAGCGGTCAGGCTTAAGCAGAAACTGCATCACTTCGGAGAGGAAAGAAAACCATTCCAAATCTCAGCGATGACTGCAGAGCAAGGTGGTAAGAATGACAGCTTCTGCCAGCTTGCCACAGCCCAGTGAGGCTGACATCTGATTCCAGTACTTGATGGGCAGTCACTGAATGAGACTCTTCGAGCATAAGTGGAGATCAGCACTTGAAGTATGAACTTGTCTGCTCCTCTCCCAGAGGCAGAGCACTGCAGCACTGACAGGGCTGTGCATCCCCAGCTGCTGGCATGGGCCCTGCTCCAGCAACTGCTGCATCTTTAGCTGATTGTCTACTGCAAGCAGGGACTGGAAAACTCGAGACTGTCCACACCAGCCTTGTAGGGGCAGACATAAGAGAGAAGGTGGAGTGCTCACCTTTCCCTATGCCTGTGTCAGGCCAGCCAACACCTAAGCAGGACTTGCCTCTCACAGGTATCCACTGCAATGCTGTAGGTAAGGCGCAAGAATAGTGCTGAAAATACTCAAGGATCACAAGGGAGACCTGACTGGAGGCCATTAAAAAAAGATCTCTGAGCATCATTAAGATTTTATCCATCATCTGTTCTTGGCACTGTGAAGTACATCCCAGGCAGTCAATGCACTTGCTGCTCAGTGACATCATCAGTGATCAAGTGTCAGCTGCTAGAGGGGTGTGAGATTGTGCACAGCTCTGAGGTAATTGAAGCAGGCTCCTGTCATAGGAGGCTTGACACCCAAAGGGTGATTTCTAGATCAGAAACAGGTGAAGTCTGCAGTGTATTTTTAAAGGCAGAGTGCTGCAAGGTTTGATGATTACCTTCCAGTTACAAAGCACCAAAAGGATGTCAAATAATGCAGCTTCTCACTCAGTTAATCTTTCACTTGCGCTGAAAATTACAGTTCCTATATTATCCATGATGAATGCCAAACAACTTTTGAGTAATAAACTTGAGAACATGTAATTAGACTACTAATAAATCTTGCTTTAATGAGAAACAGCTGTTGTGCTGCACTGTGCCTACAGGGCATTCTGCTGTTTGGCTCAAGGTTTGGCAACGCTCTGCATTAATTAGACTTCAAAGGAATAAAAACAGTTGTAAAGCTTTAGCTGGGCTCGGGCACCACTGCTCACCTTTATCTGTGCCAAACATGGATTCAAAACAAACACTGCTGAACCCCTTCTTCCAGCAGCACTGCCCCCTGCCACCACCTGTGCCAGCAGGCCCTGCTTCCCTGGCGTTGCTGTGCTTTGGCAGGAGGCCTCCCTACCTCGGGTACGTCTGCAGCCAATGCCCAGCAGGGCTCTCTAGGAACGGTCAGATCTGCATCAAAGCACCCAGACCAGGTGGTACTCATTTTCAGAGTCTGCAATGCTCTTCTGGAGCCTTCTTGCTCCAAAGGCTGCAAACAGCTCTGAACTCATGTGGCCTTACAATGCAATCATAGAATCAAAGACTGGTAAGGTTGGAAGGGACCTCAAAGCTCATCCAGTTCCAATCCCCTGCCATAGGCAGGGACACCTCCCACTAGTACAGGTCACTCAAGGCCTCATCAAACCTGGCCTTGAACACCTCCAGGGAGGGAGCAGCCACAACCTCCCTGGGCAACCTGTGCCAGTGTCTCACCACCCTCACTGCAAACAACTTCCTCCTAACATCCACTTTCAATCTCCCCTCTGCCACTTCAAACCCATTGCCCCTTGTCCTGGCATTGCAAGACCTTGTCAATAGTCCCTCCCCAGCCTTCCTGTAGCCCCCTTCAGATCCTGGAAGGCTACTCTAAGGTCTCCTGGAAGCCTTCTCTTCTCCAGGCTGCAGAGCCCCAACTCTCTCAGCCTGTCCTCACAGCAGAGCTGCTGCAGCCCTCTCAGCATCTTGGTGGCCTCCTCTGGACTGGCTCCAACACTTCCATGTCCTTCCTGTGCTGGGGGCTCCAGAACTGCACACAGGACTGCAGCTGGGGTCTGAGGAGAGCAGAGCAAAGGGGCAGAATCCCCTCCCTTGCCCTGCTGCCCACACTGCTCTTGCTGCAGCCCAGCACACAGTTGCTGTCTGGGCTGCACTCACACTGCAGCCTCATCTTGAGCTTTTCATCACCCCAGACCCCCAGGGCCTGTTCCTCAGGGCTGCTCTCAGCCATTCCCCACCCAGCCTGGAGCTGTGCTTGGGATTGTGCCTACCCAGGTGCAGGACCTTACACTTGGCCTTGTTGAATGTCATGAGGTTGGCCTGGGCACACCTCTGCAGCCTGTCCAGGTCCCTCTGGATGGATCCCTGCCCTCTAGCAAGTGACTGTGCCACACAGCTTGGTGCCATCTGCAAACTTGCTGAGGCTGCACTGATTCCTCTGTCCATGGCACTGACAAAGATGTCAAACAGCACTGGTGCCAGCACTGACCCCTGAGGGAGCCACTTGGCACTGATCTCCAAGTGGACATTGTGCCCTTGATCACCACTCTGTGTGCCACCATCCAGCCAATTCCTTACCCAGCAGTGCTCCACACATCCAGT
The DNA here is from genome assembly GCA_013399055.1 of Ramphastos sulfuratus. Lineage (NCBI taxonomy): Eukaryota > Metazoa > Chordata > Aves > Piciformes > Ramphastidae > Ramphastos > Ramphastos sulfuratus. The sequence continues at coordinate 234,717 of WBNM01003318.1, forward strand.
CCATGTTTTTCCAGCTTGGTGACCAGGATGCCATGTGGCACAGAGTCAAATGCCTCACTCAGATCCAGGTAGATGACATCAGTTGCCCTTCCCTTGTCCACTAAATTTGTCAGGCAGGATTTGCCCTTGGTGCAGCCATTGCTGGGTACCACCAATCACCTCTGCTTTGTTTTCCATTTGCCTTAGCAGAGCTTTCAGCAGGATCTGCTCCATGACCTTGCCAGGCACAGAGGTGAGGCTGACTGCTCTGTAGTTCCCAGGGTCATCCTTTTTTCCCTTCTTGAAGATGGGTGTTGTTTGCCCTTCTCCAGCCAGCAGGAACTTCACCAGTCTGCCATCACCTTTCAAATGTCCTTTGCAAACCAACACAGAAGGGCTCTTTTCTCCCTTGTACCTGAGGTGCAGCTGGCAGGTCTTACTTCAGGGGCACCTGGCTCTGTGGATGAAATTCAGCAGGTTAACCACCTCGTGTGCCACAAGAAGAGCTCTCAGCAGGACCTACTAGATGATAGGCATCACCACCTCTGTATTGCTGCCACAGCACTGGCCTAGGAGTTCAAGGTGCCCTCAGAGGGCTCAAAACATGACACATGCCAGGTGTCCCTCCCCTTTCCTTCTCCCCTAGGCCTTCTGCTGCAAGGCAGCTGTTCTCCAGGCTGCCCTGTGCAGATGACACCATGCAAAGTGTCACACATGAGGAACTATTCCAAGGGCAGCAGATAATTAAAGAATTTCAATGGTACCATTTGGAGCCTGAGCAATAATCTCCCATGGGGAGCTCTGAAACTCAGCCAGTCCCATTCATTTCTGAGGAGTGATCATTAGAGGAGGTCTTCTGCAGTGCTACAAGAAAAGCTGGGTCCTGCCTGACCTCAGGCAGAAGTGGCAACAGCACAGCAACCATTCAACAGCCACCCAATTCTGCTCTCAGGGAAATTCTCACCATTCAACACAGCCTCTCCAGGGACAGCCTGGGTGCATATCCCCTTTTCCCTGCACAGTGCTTTGCCAGGAAGACTCAGGTTTACTGCTTCATGGCAGTTCCTAGGTCAAATTCCTTGCTTTTCTTCTAGATCTCTTAGTATTCAAAACAGACTGGCTTGAAACCTGTTGAGTTGTTCCCTGACCTCCTGCACTTGACCACTGCCCACTCTGTGTCCCAGTTAATGACAGCTTCCTTGGGGTTAGCTTTTCATGCCACTTAGTGTAGGCATCATCCAATCTTTTGGAACTATAAATTGATTTGAGCCTGTTCTCCCAATCTATAGGTCACTAAAATAAAGCCAATGTTTTTCTGCCCTAGCAATGAGCATGTACAAGCATTACTTAGTCTGCCAGAGTTACTCTGCCAGCTATGGATTCTCCTATAACTCAGGGAAGCTCTAACAGCAGCTGAGCAAAAAATGAACCCACATCATTGTGCATATAAATAAGTCAACACTTCTGTTACGGCCCAGAGCTGCACTTTGTCCCTAATGGGGTGGATGTTGTACACCCCACAGGTCATTCAGATGCTGTTGAGCAGAACAGAGAGGGGGCAGCTCTAAGTACTGCCTGACTTCCTCTGCCAGACTCCCACCATGCTCCTACAAACGTTGGCCTGTGCCGTGGTGCATGCCCCGAGCGGGGACCGCAGACAGGAGTTGCCAGTTGCCGCAATCCGTACCTGTCACCCACAACCCCAGGCAAGGGTTAATAAATGCCCCCGGGATCAGGATGGGAAGCCGGTGGTGCTTCTTTCAAAAGCAAGCTGTAGATCACAGGCTGAGGGGGTTTGTTTTCCTTTTAGCCTCTTGAACGTGCAAGCCGAGTCCAGGGGTTTGTGCTGCGGACATGGCTGAGGAACCAGCTCGAGCACTTCGGGGAGGCAATGACGAGGAATTATTTTCTGTTCCATCAGAACCTTATATTCACTCACATCAATTACATCAGACTATAAACAATGAGAATCTTGTGCCTCAAGGTTGAAGGAGAGGAGTCATTTGTTTTAATATTTAGAGATGGAAGCAACTGCTGCAGCTGTGAGTGTCCCAATTTATGACCGTAGTGATCAGTTTAACTTCCTTTCCCGTGTGCTTTTGCTAGCTGAAGCAGAAGTATTATATAGCACTGATGATTAGAAGACATCAGACAAAAAAAAAAAAGAACTTTCAATTAAATTTCTGTGCAGTTATGGATTATGATTACTGTGAAATCCCCTCGTTAATAGAATAGCTTCTCTGCATTGAACCTGTGCCATCAGTCTTCAGATGAGACAGAACAAATCCCCTTCAGCTCACCACAGTACTTGCGAAGGTGCCACGATTGTGCCTCTTCTTTCTAACTTTAGTCATTTTAATCTAAAAATACTCTTGCTAATCCCTATTTTGTACGTTTATTGGCTGCTTTTGACACTCAATTGTGGTGCTTTAAGGATTAAAGGATAAGTGTTTTTTTTCATATGGAAACCATAGAAATTACCCAACTGCCTTTGTAGAATACCGAGGAGATAAAAATGCCAGAAGAAAATTGTTTCCCAAGTCAGTGTTTGATGAGCTTCACCCCAAAGTCCTTCAGTTTTGATCTCTAATCACCAGACTGATATGTGATACGTGTTAGTCTTCTGATGTTCTTCACTCACTGCCAACTAACTCCACAGAGAAGTTTCTGAGCCCTCTCTACCTGCTCAGGGCCTCATTCTGTTCTCACTTAGCTGCTTCACTTGGTTCATCCATTAGTAGTTTGCATCAGTTTAAACCAACCAGACTTGCTGCAATTGTTTTTAAAGTACATCAGATGAGCCTGAAGGAAAAATACCACCAGTATCAAAGCCAGCAAGGAGTTTCATATCTAAAGGGAAATTATTCCCTTCAAGAAATGCAGTCCCATTTCAGAAACTAAGAACTATCTCTGCCTCCTGAATCCATAACACAAGGATCCTGCATTTTAAACCACTGGCTGACAGGACCAAAAGTCCCTTAGTTTTGCTGCAAAGAGAAGCAAGCCCAAGGAGTTCCAATCTGCCCAGGCTTCCCTGGGCACATCTCAGGTTTAAGATATCTGTTACCTCTGTCAGATCTACTAAATCAGGGCAGTGCAGCATCGTTGGTCATGCTCTTGGCACAAAGAAAATGAAAATATCCTAGTGGAGGATGTGGTGTTGCTACCGCAAGCTGCAATATTAGTTCTCATCAGATGCTGCTGGTATTTCCCTGGACTGGTTTCATCGCTCACAGCCACAGACACCCATCTGTTTGCACTTTCCTTAGCAGGCTGGAGAGGTTGGTGTCATCACAAGAGATTTATTTCTTTCCTATTAGTAAATAAGCAATTTTAGTGGACAAAGCACTGCCACATCCATCACCGATAAAACATTATTTGTTCAGAGCCAGCTCTTTCTGCTTCTCCTGGCTCCGAAGACCAAGGGAGAGGGTTCTGTTATGGTCTCTGTAATCAAGCTCTGCTTTCGCATCCTGAGCACCACTGCTAGCTCTGCTGCCACAGCAGCTGATGTGCAGCACTGCAGACGCCTGGCAGCAGCTGTGCTTCGGCGTCTGCTGTCTGTTACATTTGTCTGCTCTGCATTTCACACTGTTCCACTACCTGCACCCTGCTCCTGAATTCACTTTGATTTTACATCAGAGAGACCTCTGTGACCCTCTCATTTGCAACACTGTTAGATCAACATCAAGGTGTGGATATAAAAGCAGCACAGAATGTGTTGAGTTAGGAGAATGTGTGCTTGAATACTCTGGGCTCAGTCTGGCACCAGAGGAGCAGATTAGTCTGAAGTTTTCCATTATTACCTTTTCCCTTTGAACTCACTGCTGTCATTATTAGCAGGCATCATTGATCACTGTCCATGAAAAATAAATAGCCTCAGTAAGAGCTTTGGTTACCAACCCAGGGTTTCAGCTTGGAGCTAACTGCAGTAGTAGGGACCTCTTACTGCCTGGAACCAATCAAATGATTTTGCTCTAAGAGACGAACGAAGAACATAATGGACTCCTTTCATCCCTTATCTAGCAGAATTGATGAATTTGCATTAAAAGGAGCAAGACCCAGACTCCATGCTCACTTACACCAGTGTACATCATAAGTGACTCCATAAATGAAGAGCATTACCCTAATGGAGTGAGCCGAGCACTGTTCCTGGCAGACAGCTCCAGACCGGTAAGGGCAGGCAGATCCCACACACGGCTGTTACATTCCCAGCCTCCCTGTGCCAGCAGGTGCAGATCAAGTGCACCCTCAGGAGTCAGAGGGTGCTTGCCAGGGCCTAACTCAGCAGTCTGGACATGGTTTATGCAGCGAGTCACAAGGCTTCCTCTGGGACAGGGGATTTTGGTGCTGCAGCCATTAGGTGTGAAGCTGTCCAAGATCCTTGCAAAGAAGCACAACAGAAGTGCCAGACATAATAAATATTACTCCTGCTTGCCTCTGTGTGGTAACAGCTCTCAGCTCTTCTTGCAGGCTCCGGAACCAGGGAGCATTCATCTCGATCCATAGCTTCTAGCCCCCACCTCTGACTCAGGCCAACAAAAGTCTGTCCACAACTCATCCGTGGCATTTAGGGCGGAAGGTGCCAAACCCTTCCATAAACTATGTTTCAGTGTCTCTAGTTTGTGTATTTCAGGACAAAATGTCCATTTTCTCAGCCTGGGCAGTTATGATGCAGTGCTGTCTCCTTCAAGGGGCTGGTGATGAAATGGCAGCTGAAGTGGTGTTAGAAATGCCACAAGGGCATTCTAAATAAACCTGGTCTCATAAGCAACACGGTTTTGCAAATGGCATCCCAGTAATCTTCACCCGGGGCCAGGATCAGCCTGGCATTTGAGACATCAGCTGTGACCCTTTCCTGCCCTCTGACTGTGTAATTGCCACTGAAAATCCACTCCTGCTCTCCTCAAGAGAGAGAGGGAGCCTGAGAGCCTTCCTGATGGCTTCCTCCTCCTTAGGGACACCTAATAAAATATCAACTGTTTTCAGACAAGTCTCAGCAGACACCTGTGTGGTTTATGCTGTGACCCAAACATAACAACTAAAGCAGGCAAGGTAGGAAGAGTATGTTTAGATAATTTAAAAGATAAACTGCTTGCAGCTTCGCCCATCCATATCCCCTGTCAATCCAGAGTTTAAGTGCTTCCAATACAGATGATGCATTTAGCTCAGCAATAGAGGACCAATGAAGCCCAGGCCATAAAACCACTAGGGAAGGACTCTGCTATATGCCATGAATAATATTTACATTCAATCAGGACACCGAGCACAGATTACACTTCTCTCCCACCTAGAACGTGCCACCTCTTGCTCAAGCAATCATTGTGCCATCAAGGCGTCCAAGTGATAACAACAACTCAGCCTCCAACGAATACTCTGTGGAGGACACAGGCCCTGTAAGGTTTTTTTATGTTGACAGGACAGAGAGCAAGATTGTCTCCTCTGAAAGTTTCCCAGCTCGTTTCATCACCTAGCTATAACAGCACATGGCTTTTAGAGAGAGCCAATCCAGCTCCCACAAATTGGAGGAGATTGCTGTTTTGTTAGAGCCACTTAGAAGCCCTTTAAAACTGTGTGTAACTCATACTGGCCCAATAACATAGGCACATTAAAGCCAGGGGGAAGGCTTGCTGCTAACTGCAAATCAAAGGGAAAGGATTCATGAGCAAAGCATGGCACAGTACAGGGAGGGAAAAACAAACTCACCCCTGCCCAGGGCAGATCCCAGGCTGGTTCTTTGACACCTTGCTGTTGTCGACCAGCAGGTACCTGCAGATGGAGTGGCACTGGTGGTGCTTGCAGGATAAGGCGACATTCGTCACCAAACCAGGTGGAATTTGCCCCCAAAATCCCAAGTCACGTGTCCAGAGCTAGCTCACTGCTGAAGGGACACAGCTGCCAGGAGGCAGCTGATCCTCTGGGGTGCAGGAGACAATGATCCCTCCTGCTGATAACTCACGAGATTAAGAACTTCACAGAATCATGGAATAGCCCACACAGGAAAAGGCCTCACAAGGTCTTCTGCCCCAGCCTTTGATTTCTCACATTTACCTTGACAAAGTACAAAAGCCTTTGTTTCTGTAGGACACGGGGGTAGAACCACATAGTGGAGAGCATTACCACAGCTCTCTGGTCTGTCAGTGGTGGAACAGATAATGAATCTCTTAGATTACTAAAAAATAACAGTTCCTGCTGTGAGTTTCTCCATCCAGTGCTGACAGTATTACAGAATATTGTCTTCAAAATCTAGAATCAAGATATTAATTATGACATTTTCAGTTTTCCTTGAGCTAATGCAATACCTCCCAGGAGAGGTAATTCTTCAGCCTTCTTCCTTCCTTCTCTCCCAAATCCCTCTGCTCAGTTCATAACTTCCCCTTTACACTTGAATGAAAAAACAAAACCAACCCAAAAGGGACCTGTTACCTGTTTATGTCACACTATTGACCTCTATGTGACCTTGGCTTGCTCCAAAGTTCTTGCTGAGTTCAAAACAGTAATTCCCACAATACCTCCTCAGAGTCCAGGAGAGGAAGGCATTAAACAGCAGCCTGTTGCCAGCTAAGTGCCACTGTCAGCTGGCTCTGCTTGCTCATTCTAGGAAAACACTACAAACACCAAGGCGAGTCTCACGGCAGCAGCGTCCCCAGCCTGCCACCAGACCGCCCAGAGGGCAGCAGTCGGCTTTGGCAGCAGCTGGTGAGCCCCTCATGGCAGCGAGCTGCGGCTGGCCATAGCCGCGAAGGAGCTGTGGCACCAGCAGCCTGCGCTGCCCTGGAGCCTCCAGCGCTCCTGCCCGCGACGCTGCTGGCTCCACCGCAGCCCCCTTAGCTGAACCGGGTACAAAGCACAGAGATGAGCGCTCTGGCGGGGGGCACCCTCTGGAAACTGACTGCCGGCATTCCTTGCTTTGTCTTCTCTGTGTTAGAAAGAGCTCCGAGGAGCTGTCAGTTCAAACGGCTGGAATTCTGGAGCATTCCCTACAAGCGCGATTTGACTGAGGGCACTTCTGTCTGTTCCCATGGCATCCAAACACATTCAGCACTGGCCTCTAGCAGGGCACAGCTCTCTTGTTTCACACCTTTTGTATGTAAAGTAACTCACTCTCTGTGTTTACTAAAGCCCCAAACAACGTAATTATAGCTTTAGTCCATTTACTTCAAGCAAGTAAAAGCAGCATTTCAGCAAAACATTCAGACCTCAGCTATTCTGGCTTTGAAGCAATATTATGGATTTTCTTTTGGAGAAGTGTTATGAACTTTTATCATCTCTTATTACAGCTCTGAAGGATTCTACAGAGGTGTTTCAGAGCATTAGGCAGGGATGCTTTGGAGATGATCTGTCTTGATTTAGCCTGTCTTGTATGCATCTATCAACCTGGTTGAGCCATCAGAGGTTCCGAAGGCCCACGAGGCATCAGCAGATAAGGACACAGCTTCTATTAATTTTTCCATCTCTTGCAGTGCTGAGAAGTAAAATACACTGCCAGCACCTGAACAGAAAAGAGCATTTGGAATTATGGGCTCCATCTTAATACTGTCCTTGTAGCTGCTGAAATAATGCAGCTGCAGGCTCAAACAATTGGAGAAGGTAGGACACAAAGAACAGAGGTAAAAGTTCAGACCCAAAAGACGGACAAGGCACAACAAAACAGCTCCAAGGTGGGTAGGGGTGATCCATGGTGTTCAGAAACACAGACACACTTCTCCCCTGCTTCCTGTTCTGTTAGATGGACGTTCAGAGAAAAGCATGGGAAGAGCACTTCTGAAAACTGCAGCAGAGAATGGGGTTAGACCCAAGGAACATAAAGAGCACAGAGAGAGATCTAGAAATAAAGCAGAAGAGGAGCCAGGGCCTGTGCCAGAGGTGAAAGCACATGAAACAGCTTGAGTTTTTCCAACCCCTGGGAGAGAACTTTTCAATTAAATCTTGAAATGAACTGGAAGGTAGGAGAGGTGCTTGAGCAAACACTGCCTGTTTGTGAAAACAGAGCTGATTTGCAAACCTCCGTACACAGAGCCCAAGAAAGGCTACCGATAACAAAAATATCAGTAGGGGCAAAAGCAAACCCTGCTTGGGGAGCAGGCTCAGATCTCTGCCATCAGCAATTCTTACATCACTCTTAAACACCCTGTCTCTGGTGACCCTGATGGTGAAGTTTCTATTGAAAACTTTCAGAAAGCATGAGAAAAGTTAAACCAAACCAAACAAACAAACCAACCAGCCAAGCCTGCAAAGCGCACAAACACCTTCTTTCCCCCAAAGCTCCATGTCTCTGTACAGCTCTCACTGTGTTCCTTGCCTTCTTGCACTGCTCTTCTGTGTTCCCTCTGCGAGGTGCCTTATCCCAAGAAGTCACCAGCCAAAGCCAGCAGATGCCTCCTTGGCTGCAGATCCACAAATCCAATGTGGCAGTGTCATGTGTTAGGAGATGTCCCACGTCCAGAGCTGTTTGGTAGCTTCCAGACTACAGTGAGACTCTAGAAACTCAGTCTGTAGGCTGCTTGTTGTCTACCCAGGGCACCTGAAGAGGAGCTGGGCTGGATTTTGCTCAAATAGGATGCCAAATTCAAAGGACTTTGAAAATAAGTCCATTAAATGTTCATAAGAATGTTTGGATTTTTCACTGAAAAATGTGTCCCAGACTTGGCCCCTGGAGGCTAAAACTGTGCAGAAGAAGTGTGCAGTATTTAGTCTGTCTGACATTGTCTCAGTGCCAAACAATAGCTTCATGTCTTTGCCTTGGCTTCAAACAGGTCACCGCTGCACAGGTCTAGTAGCTGAGGTCACAAAGAATGATTTTGCCAGCAAACCTCTTTAAATATGTCTTTGTTTTTTCTTGACTGAGGTTTGATGGTTGGCAGCCTTCCCCTCCAAGCAGTAATTTATTTTTATTCCCTTCCTAGCTATTTACAACAAACACCAAGACAACAGCTATCCTGTTAGTGTAAGTGATAGTGTTTGGCAGGCTCCCTCCCACTGCCCTGGTGGCAGATGTTGTCAGCAGCACCAACTCCGGCTCTCCTCTAGTGGGAGGTGTCCCTGCCTACGGCAGGGGGTTGGAACTAGATGATCTTTGAGGTCCCTTCCAACCTTACCATTCTATGATTTCTCCTTCTGGAAGAAAGCTTTCTTATTCAGGATCTTGAGTGGTAGGA
>WBNM01003319.1:5942-97457 GCA_013399055.1 Ramphastos sulfuratus
GAGGGGGGGGGGGGGGGGGGGGCAGAGAGTGTGGATCCATGCCAGAGAGGAGAGAAACAAGGATCAGAAGGAACTCACTCATGAGGGCAGATGGTTCTTCTGAGCCCAAGGAAAGGAAACAAGGTCACAGATTTAAAATTTTCATAATAAGAAACACAGAACAGCTCAGGTTGGAAGGAACCTTCAAGGTCATCTGCTCCAACCACCTGCCATGGGCAGGGACAGCTCTCAGTTGGGCTTGGCTGCTCCAAGTAGGAGGCAGCCACAGCCTCCCTGGGCAACCCATGCCAGAGTCTCAGCAGCCTCACACTGAAGAACTTCTTCCTCAGCTCCACTCTAACCCTGCTCTGCCTCAGCTCCAAACCATTCCCCCTTGGCCTGGCTCAGACACCCTCAGCAAAAGTTCCTCTGCAGCCTTCCTGCAGGATCCCTTCAGCTCTTGGCAGGCAGCTCTGAGGTCCCCCTGGAGCCTTCTCCTCTCCAAGGTGACCAAGCCCAGCTCCCTCATCCTGTCCTCACAGCAGAGCTGCTCCAGCCCTTGGCTCATCTTTGTGGCCTCCTAAACATTCCATGTCCTTCTTGTGCTTGGGAAAACCAAAGCTGGAGGCAATCTGATGTATGATACAGTACAAAAGCAGCAGTGCAGAGGCAGGAACACAGGCCCAGGCATGGGACACAACACCTTCAACAGACCCAAACTGTTAATGCAGCTCAAGCCATTAGGATCAAAGCTCAGCTCACACTGCAAGTGCACCTTCCTGCCACTTACTTGGATCCATTCCTGATCCATCATCCAAGAAGCAGAGCATGAATCCTCCTCGCAGCTCCTCCCGTGGCTCTGCAAGACAAGAGGAGTTCCCTGGGAACACAAACAGGACTCCCACTCCAGTGTGGCTCAGGGGTGAGAGTGAGCAGCAGGTCTGCACAGGCTGCACTGGGCTAGAAGGGACCCTCCAAGGGCATCTTGCCCAACCCTCTGCAGGCAGCAGGGACACCTCCAGCCAGAGCAGGCTGCACAGGGACACAGCAAGGCTGAGCTTGGATGTCTGCAGGGTCAGGGTCATAGCCTCAGCCACAGCCCTGGGCAGCCTGTGCTACACCTGGATGACCCTTTTTGGGGAAGACACTGTTCCTCACATGCAACCTAAACCTCCCCTGGTGCAACTTGAGGCTGCTTTCTCTTCTCCTGTCACTTGCTTCTGGGCAGAAGAGACCAACTCCCACCTCACTCCAACCTCCTTTCAGGGAGCTGTTAAGAGCCAGAAGGTCTCCTATCAGCCTCCTTTTGTCCAGGCTGAATTGCAGGTTCCTCAGCTGCTCCTCACCAGTCCTGTTCCCCAGACTCTTCACCAGCTTTGTTCCTCATTCACACACACTCCAGTTCCCAAATGTCCTTCTTGGAGTGAGGAGTCCCCAAAACCAAACCCAGTATTTGGCACAAGCAACCTCCCTCTTACATCTGCAGCCTAAATCCAAGGTCACAGACTGGAATGAAACCATGGAATGGGTTGGGCTGGAAGGGAGCTTAAAGCTCATCCAGCTCCAATCCCCCTGCCATAGGCAGGGACTTCTTCCACCAGCACAGGGTGTTCAATGTCTCATCCAGCCTGGCCTTTAACACCCCCAGGGAGACTGTGGATCACAGAATGTGATTCTGTGATCCACAACTGGCCTGGGCAATCTGTGCCAGTGTCTCCCTACCCTCACTAGAAAGGATTTCTGCCCTACCTGCTGACATGAGGGCAGCAGCAGCAGGGACTTACCAGTGTAAATGTCAATTCTTGTGGCATCTGCATCTCTGCAAAGCAACAAAAGCCAGAGTCAGCACCCAAACTGGGACAGGAATGAAGCCAAGAGTCCATGCAGATGGAACATCTTCCAGCACCAAGTGGCCACACAGCCTCAGGCCCCACAGCCCCTCGAGGCAGCACTGCCAGACTCAGTGCTCTGATCACCTGAACACAAACTCCAGCAGAAGACACTGAGACACAAGCCCAGGGGCTGCCACTGGCTCTTTCATCAAGGTCATGTTCAGGAGGAGAGAGGTGGGAATCATGGAATGGCTTCAGCTGGAAGGGATCTCAGACATCTTCTGCTCCAACCCCTGCCATGGCAGGGACAGCTCCCAGCTAGACCTGGCTGCTGAAGGCCTCATCCAGCCCAGCCTTGAACACCTTCAGGGAGGAGGCAGCCACAGCCTCCCTGGGCAACCCATGCCAGACGCTCAGCAGCCTCAGACTGAAGAACTTCTTCCCAAGCTCCAGTCTAACCCTGCTCTGCCTCAGCTCCAAACCATTCCCCCCAGCCTGGGCTCCCTCTTTACAAATCAACCCAGCCCCAGACTTCCTCTGTTAAGCTGCCCAAGGGAAGTTCAGGAAGCCCACACCAAAGGCTGCCACAGGGCACTGTGTCCCTCCAGCACCACTCCAGTGAAGCCCTGATGAAGCCATGCATGAGCATGGTGCACCTACAAGGATCATTCCAGTGGGAAAAGACCTCCAAGACTGCATCCAAACATTCCCTGACTGCCAAGGCTGGTGCCAAGCCATGTCCCTCAGCATCACATCTGTGCCTTTTAAACACTCCCAGGAATGAAGACTCCACCACCTCCCTTAGGAGCTGGTTCCAATCCTTGAGAACTTCTTCAGCAAAGGATTCGCTTCTGATGTCCAACCCAAACCTCCCCTGGCACAACTTGAGGCCATTTCCTCTTGTCCTATCACTTGTTACTAGGGAGAGGAGACCAACCCCAGCCTCACTGCAGCCTCCTTTCACAGAGCTGTAGAGAGGTTGTGTCCCCTTCAGCCTCCTCTCCTCCAGGCTGCACGCTCCCAGCTCCCTCACCTGCTCCTCCCCAGCTCTGTTCTCCAGACCCTTCCCCAGCTTCCTTGCAACTCTTCTGGACCTGCTCCAGCCCCTCAATGTCCTTCCTGGAGAATGAGGGGCCCAAAACTGAAGCCAGGATTGGAAGTGTGGCCTTACCAGTGCCCACAGCAGGGAGATGATCCCTGCCCTACTCCTGCTGGCCACACCATTGCTGCCCCAGGCCAAGATGTTGGTGCCCTTATTGCCCACCTGGGCACTGCTTGCTCATCTTCAGCTGCTGTCACCCAGCACCCCCAGGCCCTTTTCTTCTGGGCAGTTTCCAGCCACTCTGCCCCCAGCCTGGAGCATCCATGGGCTTGTTGTGCTCCAAGTGCAGGGCCCAGCACTTGGCTTTGTCAAACCTCATCCCATTGACCTCCACCCATGGATCCAGCCTGGCCAGAGCCTTCCTACCCTCCAGCAGATCAACTCTGCCACCCAGCTTAGTGCCATCTGCAGAGTGACTGAGGGTGCCTGGATGCCTTCACCCAGACCATTGTTAAAGATGTTAACCAGGACTGGCCCCAGCACAGCCCTGGGGGACACCACTGGTGCCAGCCACCAGCAGAAGCTAACTCCATTCCCACCACTCTCTGGGCCTGGCCATCACCAAGCACCCACCTGAGCCACGAGCAGGCAGTTTCTCAGCAGGATGCTGTGGGAATCTGTGTCTAAAGCTTCACTGAAGTCCAGGCAGACAAATGTGGCCTGAAATTTGTGATTTGCTGTGCTCAAGCTCCCCTTCAGTGCCCCCACAGCTCCAACTGTGCTGAACAGAGCTTCTGCTCTGCTCTTCAGCATCCCACTTCTGAGTCCACTTTTATCCTATTATCAAGCCTGATCCTGAGAGCTGAGGATTCTCTGAGTACCTCAAGAGTCACACCTTCAGCAATGAGTGCTGTATCAACTGAAACAAAAAGGCAAAAGGCAGAATTATTTTTTTTCCCTTACATCTATCTTCTGCCTTCCACCAAATTCCCTTCTCTGGGAATCACTCAAACTACCTTGTCAGGAACAACACTTCCCCACCCCAGAGGGTAGATGTGGTTGTAGAAGAGGACTAAGGGAAATATTCAGACTAAACTACAGTTGCAGTTGGTGTTTCTCATCAAGTCTACTAGAAGTGAAGGTTGCTCAGGGTGAAACAGGCTAATTAAAGCTGAAGTAATTGACCTGGCCAGCAGGCAGCCACAGGTACATACCTGGCATTATCCACAAGCTCAGCAAGGGCACCAAAGAGGAACTCATGAGTGGTCCTGCAAGGGAACATAGAAACAGCTGCAGTGACCCTACCAATGGACAGAGAGACCCTGAAACACCAAGAGCCCAAACTGCATTTGCAACACATCCAAAAGATAGATCCAAACAGGTTGGGTTGGAAGGGATCATCCAGTGCCACCCCCCTGCCATGGGCAGGGACCCCTCCCACCAGCACAGGGTGCTCAAGGCCTCATCCAGCCTGGCCTTGAACATCTCCAGGGAGGTTGTGGATCAAAGATCACATTCTGTGATTCTGTGATCCATGACCCCTCTGGGCAACCTGTGCCTGTGTCTCCTCACCCTCACTCTAAAGAATTTCTTCCTCATCTCCAGTCTCAATCTGCCCTCTTCAAGCTCCAATCCATTCCCCTCATCCTATCACTCCAAGCCTTTGCCAAAATTCCCTTCCTGGCCTTCCTGTAGGCCCCTTTCAGGTACTGGAGTTACTGTGCCTCAACCCTGAAAGACAACACATAGTGAGGAAAATCTGACAGGTCCTTCCACACATGATAAGAGTTGTCCAGAGTGCTGATAAACCCCAGAGAAACTGTCACCTTCATCTCCAATGTCATGGCACCCAACCCACCAGCTCAGCTGAAACACATCACAGAACTGTCAGGGCTGGAAGGGACCTCAAGGATCATCCAGCTCCAACCTCCCTGCCATGGGCAGGGACACCTCACACTAGAGAAGGTTGCTCAGAGCCACATCCAGCCTGGCCTTGAAAACATCCAGGGATGAGGCTTCCACCACCTCCCTGTGCCAGTGCCTCACCACCCTCATGAGGAAGAACTTCCTCCTGACATCCAATCTGAATCTCTCCACTTCTAGTTTTGCTCCCCCAGTCCTATCACTACCCAACATCCTAAAAACTCTCTCAGGAGCTTTCCTGTAGTACCCTTCAGACACTGGAAGGCCACAATAAGGTCTCCCTGGAGCCTTCTCCTCTCCAGACTCTCAAATCTCTCAACCTGCCCTCACAGCAGAGCAGCTCCAGCCCTCTGATCATCCTTGTGGCCCTGCTCTGGACACACTCCAGCAGCATTCCAAGCCATCAGCTGATCCATGAGATATGAGATTCCCATCTCTCCAAGCTCTCACTTGCCCATGCAGATGCAGGAGACAGAAGGGAAGGCTGTTTTGAAGGGGATCTTCTCAATCAGAAAGCTTCCCCAGAAGCTTAAGCCTTTGGAGCAGGATTTGCTGTGCACAGATTTCAAGTAGGTCCTCAATATTATGACTCCCTGCCAAGTAGAGTCCTGCCAGTATGGGGAGGGGACTACAAGCAGGCTGCAGAGGGACTATTCCCAAAGGCCTGCAGGGACAGGATGAGGGCAATGGTTTGGAATGAGAGCAGAGCAGATTGAGATTGGATGTGAGGAACAAGTTCTGCACCAGGAGGCTGTGGAACACTGCAACAGGTTGCCCAAGGAGGTGGTTGAGGCCCCAGCCCTGGAGATGTTCAAGAGTAGGCTCAACAAGGCTCTGAGCAAGCTGATTTAGTGGAGGATGTCCCTGCTGAGTGCAGGGGGTTGGACTGGATGAGCTTTGGAGGTCACTTATAACCCAAACCATTCTGTGATTCTAAATCAACATCCCAGCAGTTTATTTAGGCAGTCATCACTTCAGGAACACCCAAAAGGATGCTCCAGTACTGGAACTGAGCTTTGTAGGTTCTTAAAAGGGCTTAGAGTGACAGGATGAGGGACAACAGATTGGAGCTTCGGGAGGGCAGATTGAGAGTGGAGATGAGGAAGGAATTCTTGAGAGTGAGGAGACACTGGCACAGGTTGCCCAGGGGGGTTGTGGATGTCCCCTCCCTTGAGGGGTTCAAGGCCAGGCCAGATGAGGCCTTGAGCACCCTGGGCTGGTGGGAGGTGTCCCTGTCCATGGCAGGAACTGGATAATCTTGAAGGTCTCTTCCAATCCAACCCATTCTGTGAATCCATGACAACCCAGGGCTGCCACACAGCCTGGAACCATACTGCTTGTGAATGAACATCGACCAAAAGTGGAACCTCCTGTCCTGACACTGGCTATAGGAAACCTTGCTATCATCAACCCAAACCCACTCCAGATACTTCATGGAATCCTGGAACAGCTTAGCTTGAAAGGGACCTCAGAGGCCATCTGCTGCAAGCTCTCTGCCACAGGCAGGGATGCCTCTCAACTTGGCTTGGCATCATCCAGCCTGGCCTTGAACACCTCCAGGTGTTTCACAGCCTCCCTGGGCAACCCATGCCAGAGTCTCAGCAGCCTCACACTGAAGAACTTCTTCCTCAGCTCCAGTCTAACCCTGCTCTGCCTCAGCTCCAAACCATTCCCCCTTGGCCTGGCTCAGACACCCTCAGCAGAAGTCCTCTGCAGCCTTCCTGCAGGATCCCTTCAGCTCTTGGCAGGCAGCTCTGAGGTGCCCCTGGAGCCTTCTCCTCTGCAGGCTGCACCCCCCCAGCTCCCTCAGCCTGTGCTCACAGCAGAGCTGCTCCAGCCCTTGGAGCACCTTTGTGGCCTCCTCTGGTCTCACTCCACAGCTCTGTGTCCTTCTGCTGGGGACAGCAGCACTGGAGGCAGGATTGGAGGTGAGCTCTGAGCAGAGCTAAGGGGCACAATCCCCTCTCCTGCCCTGCTGCCCACACTGCTCTGGCTGCAGCAGATGGTACAAAAGCAAAACTGATGCTGTGAGCATCCCTTGGAGAACCCCTCCCCATCTGAAGCCTGCTGCTTTCCTGATCCTGCATCCTCAAACAAGCTCCTCATGACTAATGAACCACGAGGCTATTTTTGTTCTGAAGGAGGCCACATCTAGGAAAGGTTTCAGCTTGGCATCTGTGTCAGGAATGAGAGCAATGCCCTCAGCACTGCACTCTGCTTCGGGCACAAGAGGAGGAACATTTGGGGGAGGAGGGGGTGGGGGGGATATGGTTGTGATCTGTTACTACCTGCATTCCTCAAGTCCACCTTCCTGTCACTTTGAAGCCTGACTGACCTTCTGCCACTCCAGCTCTATTCAACAGGGCAATTCTAGTCAAAGAAGAAAACCCTGCAAGCTAAACCCTACCTGCTGTTAGAAGGCAACTTCATCTTCTCACAAACTCCTTCAATTTCATGGATTCACAGAATGGGTTGGGTTGGAAGGGACCTTCAAGATCATCCAGTTCCTGCCCAGAGGCAGGGACAGCTCTCACCAGCCCAGGGGGCTCAAGGCCTCATCCAGCCTGGCCTTCAACACCTCCCTGGGCAACCTGTGCCTGTGTCGTCTCACCCTCACTCTCAAGAATTTCTTCCTCATCTCCGCTCTCAATCTGCCCTCCTCAAGCTCTAATCCATTGTCACTCATCCTGTCCCTCCCAGCCCTTGTCAAAACTCCCTCCCCAGCTTTCTCATATTTAAGTATTTCATGTTACAAATATTCCAAATACACAGACCCAAGGTGGTTGGGCCCAAGGGTGGTTTTGTGACCATCTCAATGAATGCCTTTGGAAGTATCTTAAAGCAGCAGCATCTAATTTGTAAGGAAAAATCTCTGTGAAGGCAAGCAGGGAGCTCTGGAAGCCATCAAAGCAAGGCCCAGGTAGTTTCCACCTGCTTACACACAGGGATCCTCACTCCAGCATCTAACAGAACTTTGACGGAGCAGCAGAGAATGGTTTGCATTGCAAGGAACCCTCGAGGTCACCTAGCCCAGCCCTGCTGCACTCAGCAGCAACACCTGCAACTACACCAGCTTGTTCAGAGCCACAACCACCCTCACATGGAATGGTGCCAGCCATGGGGCAGTTCCCATCTCTCTGGGCAGCCTGGGCCAGGCTCTCCCCACCCTCAAAGATTTTTTCCCTTCTCTCCACTCTGCATCTGACTCTTTTTAGTTCTCCTTGTCCTCAAAACTCTGTCACTCAGCTTTCAGCAAGAAGCACATCTGGAAAGCTTGCAGAGGCAGAGCTGTGGTGTTTGTATTTCAAAGACATGGCAACTGGAGTGACTCAGCCATGGGCTGGAAACTCAGCCAGCAGATGTGGAAGCATTGAGAGGCTGCTGAAAAACTCTGCTGCAAGTCCTCCAGCTCAGGGAGCAGATCCAGCTTCAGGCTGAGCACTCTGCCTTAGCCAGACTAAAACCTCTGCTAAGAGAGCCTTTATACAGGAGGGAATAAGAATTGGTGATTTCCTCCTGCACCTCATCAGGAGGAGGCTGATCCTGAACTGCAGCTTCAAAGCCTTCCATGATTCTGAGGACATCTGCAGCAGTGCAGTCTGCCTGAGGTTTCCTCAGCAAGAGAACGCAGCCTGCGAGGGGGCTGGAGCAGACCTCCAGAGAGCATTCAATCCAACCCCCTGCCAGAGCAGGGGCACACAGAACACATCCAGGTGGGGCTGGACTCTCCAGAGCAGCAGACTCCACAACTTTTCTGGCCAGCCTCCTCCAGGCCTCCAGCACCCTCACACCAAACAACTTTCTATGGAGCGTGTCCAGAGCTGAGCCATGAGAACAATCAGAGGGCTGGAGATGCTCTGCTATAGGGACAGGCTGAGAGAGTTGGGGTTGTGCAGTCTGGAGAAGAGAAGGCTCCAGGGAGACCTTACTGTGGCCTTCCAGTATCAGAAGGAGGCTACAAGAAAGCTGCTGAGGGACATTTTAGGTGTTGGGTAGTGATAGGACCGGGGGTAACAGATCCAAGCTAGAGGAAGGGAGATTCAGACTGGATCTTAGGAAGAAGTTCTTCACCATGAGGGTGGTGAGGCACTGGCACAGGAAGCCTCATCCCTGGATGTTTTTAAGGCCAGGCTGGATGTGGCTCTGAGCAATCTGCTGTAGTGTGAGGTGTCCCTGTCCATGGCAGGGAGGTTGGAGCTGGATGATCCTTGAGGTCCCTTCCAGCCCTGACAGTCCTGTGATTCATGCTGAGGTGGAACTTCCTAAGTTCCAGCTTATCCCTGTTGTTCCTTGTCCTGTCACTGGGCACCACCAGCTGCAGAAGAGCTTGGAGGGTGGTGTGAGGAGGGGGGCAGGAGAGATCAGCCTCACTCCTGGTGGGAAACAGCCTCAACTCCCTGTGGTTTGTATTTAAGGAGACAAATGGACATGCAGCCTGCATTTTCAGAAGGCCCCAGGACCTCAGTTTAATTTGAAAACTGAATCACCTCAGCATTTGCCTGCAGCAGACCTAAACCAGCCTGCAGGGTGCAGCCTTACTGGGGTTTGTGTCCCCTTGCTGCTGGCAGAGGCATGGTGTGGGGCTGGGACCCTGGCAGGGCTCTCAACCAGAGCTGTGCCTGGGAGGAGACACTGCTGGTAAGACACTGGAACAGGCTGCCCAGAGACCTTCTGGATGCCTCATCCCTTGAAGTGTTTAAGAGCAGGCTGGATGAGGCCTTCAGCAGCCTGGGCTAGTGTGAGGTGTCCTTGCCCATGGCAGAGAGTTGGAACTGGATAATCTTTAGTGTCCCTTCCAACCCAACCCATTCTAAGAATCTGTGAAACAGAATCTGTCAGCTTCATCCTGACACCCACCCCTCAGCTGCTGACATTGCTCAGGTCCCCTCTGAGCCTTCTCCTCTACAGACTAAGCAGCCCCATGGCTCTCAGCCTCCCTTCACAGCAGAGATGTCCACAGGACAGGAGTCTCCACTGTAGTGAGCCCTATGCTGGTCTTGGCTTGCAGGAGTTATCTTCCTCTTTATTTCTCTAGAGGAGCAGAGGAGTTGTCTGGGGAGGGGGATGTTACTTATAAGCATGACAGGAAAGAATCACACAGAGTATCTCTGGTTGGAAGAGATCTGCCAGCTCATCCAGTCCAACCTCTGACCCAGCACTGCAGGGGCACCACTGAACCCGGTCCCTCAGCACCAGGGCCACAGCTGCTGGAACCCCTCCAGGGATAGGGACTGCAGCACTGCCCTGAGCAGCCTGTGCCACGCTCTGAGAATTCTTCCAGGGCAGAAAGAGTTCCTGAGCTGCAGCCTGAGCCTGCCCTGGGACAACTTGGAACCACTGCCTCTGCTCCTGTCCCTTGCCACCAAGCAGCAGAGGCTGCCCCCTCCTCACTGCCCCCTCCCTGCAGGCAGCTGCAGAGAGCAAGGAGCTCTGCCCTCAGCCTCCTCTTCTGCAGCCTCAACAATCCCAAGCTCCTTCAGCCTTCCATTGTTTCCATTCCCATTCACAGGGAAGCATTTGGGTTGTGCAGTGTTCTCCATAATCTCAAAGGGCTCTTCACTCCTGGTGGGCAAACAGCCCTGCTTCATAGATTGCATTGGGTGCAAAGGGACCCTCCAAGGGCATCCTGCCCAAGCCCCTGCAGGCAGCAGGAACAGCTCCAGCCAGAGCAGGCTGCACAGGGATACAGCAAAGCTGAGCTTGGATGTCTGCAGGGATGGGGCCTCAAGCACAGCCCTGGGCAGCCTGTGCCAGTCTTTCCCCACCCTCCCTGGGCACAACTTCCTCCTGATGTCCAACCAAACTCTGCCCTGCTCCACTTCCAAACCATTGACCTCATCCTATCACTCCCAGCCATCTTGAACAGTCCCTCCCCAATCGTCCTGTAGGTCCCCTGCAGATACTGAAATGCACTTCTAAGGTCTCCCTGCAGCCTTCTCTTCTGCAGGCTGAACAGCTCCAGTTCTTCCCAGGAGGTGCTGCAGTCCTCTGATCATCTCCATGGTATTCACATGTATCAGCCTCCAGCACCTGCTAACCATTTCCCAATGCAGTTGCTGATTGCAGGTGTGGAGGACAGCAGAAGCAGAGCAGCAGTTTAAGCATGATGGAAAGCATGGAGGCAACATGAAGGATCTTTAACACTTCAAGGCTGCACATCAGCCTCTTCTGCAACACAGACAAAGTCCTCTTCTGAGAACAGCCAGGCTTGTGGTGTCCTGCAGATAAGCACTGACAGAGGACAGAGTGGTCCTCTAATCCAGAAATTAGAAGCCATATGTTCCCCTAATCCAGAAATTTGTCTTCTGCAGCTGGACACGAGAGTCTCACAAATCAGCTTTGGCATTGTCCATCACCTCCAGACTGATTACTCCCAGCCAAGTGCTACCAAGCAAGCCAGAGTGAAGCCAGAGGACACAGACCCAGGGCTGGTACCACATTGGTTCTCCTCTGCATTGGTTTCCTGATGCTGAAACAGATCTCAATGCTCTTGGTGTTTGGCACTCATCTCAGTTGCTCTTGAAGTCATAGGTTGTATTACCAACACAAGCACTCAGACCTCCTTTGAAATCAGGTCGCCCATTTTTCTGTGCATCAGAAGCCTTCAGAGCTCTGCAGATCACTGCAGCCTTTCAACCTAAGCTTGCCTTCACACATGGAAGAGCACAAGCTAAAAGATGAGCTCATTTCTTCCTCTCTTTGTGCTAACAGGATGAGTCAACTCTTCCACCAAACAACAGCAGACCAGCTGATCAAAACGAAGGAATGCCAAGGATGCTTCACAATCTTCCTCCAGGACACTTCAACAACAATCTCCTGCTTTTAACTCTTCTGCACGTGGCACTACAAGGCTCAAGTGCAAGAGCCAGGTCTCAGATGTGTGCATATCCCTGCCAAGCAGTGTTTCCTGGTGGCTCTTCACACTTCTAGACTCTGAAGTATCCCACTGAAAACACACAAAAGTTGGTCTCTTCTCAGGACATTCGATTTTAGGGGATTTGTCCATGTGGTGTTTAGGTCCAGTTGGTGGCACAGCACCATGTGGCCTCTTGCTCACTCCTCCACCCGCTGGGTGGGATGGGGAGGAGAAGCAGAAGAATAAAGTAAAACTCATGGGCTGAGATAAGGACAGTTTAATAGGACACAGTGAAAGGAGAAAAAACAATAACAATGGAATCACAAAATTCCAGGGGTTGGGAGGGACCTCCAGAGAGCAGCCAGCACAAACTGCCTGCCAGAGCAGGGCACACAGGAACACATCCAGGGGGGCTTGGAAAGGCTCCAGAGCAGGAGACTCCACAACCTCTCTGGGCAGCCTGCTCCAGGCCTCCAGCACCCTCACACCAAACAACTTTCTCCTCACGCTGAACTGCAAATTCCTGGCTTCCAGCTTAGCCCTCTTGGTCCTTGTGCTGGCCCTGGGCACCCCCAAGCAGAGCCTGGCACCTTCATCCTGACCCCCAGCCCTCAGCTATTGATAGACATTGATGAGGTCCCCTCTCAGCCTTCTCTCCAGATTAAACAGTCCCAGGTCTTTCCTTGGAACAGAGGTGGCTCCACATTAAAGAAGACATCGTGCAAGTGATGCACAATGGAACTGCTCAGCACCCACAACCCAATGCTCAGCCTGGCCCTGAGCCACCTCCCCAGTGTATAACAGGGCATCAGATATGCCCTTACCAAGTTCAGGTCAGTCACCCTGGCGGTAGCCCCTGCCAGCTCCTTGTGAAAATTAACTCCGTCCCTGACAAGCCCCCAGGGCAGTCAGCGACACGCAAGAGGCAGAGCAGCTTCAAAAGGCCGATCGGAGTACGGCCCTAACCCTGCCTGAACTAAACCTCCACAAAGGCTACAAAGGCAAGATGCCGCGGGGGGGTTAACAGCGGCATCCAGCAACACGCTGCTCCCTAATGACAAGGCTGCTGGAGACTCCACCTGCCTCCTCCGCTACGTCCCCCGGGGCTAGGTCTCTGCTCTCCGTAGCCCGCAGGCCTCCCGCTGCGTTGTGACAGCCCCGCCCGGGCCTGGCCGCAGTCAGCTGCGGCACACGAGGCGCCCAGCACACACGGGCCAGCGGCGCTGCGGCCGACGGAGAGTGGCTCTGTCGCGCCGGGCCGACGCGGCNAGGACAGCAGAAGCAGAGCAGCAGTTTAAGCATGATGGAAAGCATGGAGGCAACATGAAGGATCTTTAACACTTCAAGGCTGCACATCAGCCTCTTCTGCAACACAGACAAAGTCCTCTTCTGAGAACAGCCAGGCTTGTGGTGTCCTGCAGATAAGCACTGACAGAGGACAGAGTGGTCCTCTAATCCAGAAATTAGAAGCCATATGTTCCCCTAATCCAGAAATTTGTCTTCTGCAGCTGGACACGAGAGTCTCACAAATCAGCTTTGGCATTGTCCATCACCTCCAGACTGATTACTCCCAGCCAAGTGCTACCAAGCAAGCCAGAGTGAAGCCAGAGGACACAGACCCAGGGCTGGTACCACATTGGTTCTCCTCTGCATTGGTTTCCTGATGCTGAAACAGATCTCAATGCTCTTGGTGTTTGGCACTCATCTCAGTTGCTCTTGAAGTCATAGGTTGTATTACCAACACAAGCACTCAGACCTCCTTTGAAATCAGGTCGCCCATTTTTCTGTGCATCAGAAGCCTTCAGAGCTCTGCAGATCACTGCAGCCTTTCAACCTAAGCTTGCCTTCACACATGGAAGAGCACAAGCTAAAAGATGAGCTCATTTCTTCCTCTCTTTGTGCTAACAGGATGAGTCAACTCTTCCACCAAACAACAGCAGACCAGCTGATCAAAACGAAGGAATGCCAAGGATGCTTCACAATCTTCCTCCAGGACACTTCAACAACAATCTCCTGCTTTTAACTCTTCTGCACGTGGCACTACAAGGCTCAAGTGCAAGAGCCAGGTCTCAGATGTGTGCATATCCCTGCCAAGCAGTGTTTCCTGGTGGCTCTTCACACTTCTAGACTCTGAAGTATCCCACTGAAAACACACAAAAGTTGGTCTCTTCTCAGGACATTCGATTTTAGGGGATTTGTCCATGTGGTGTTTAGGTCCAGTTGGTGGCACAGCACCATGTGGCCTCTTGCTCACTCCTCCACCCGCTGGGTGGGATGGGGAGGAGAAGCAGAAGAATAAAGTAAAACTCATGGGCTGAGATAAGGACAGTTTAATAGGACACAGTGAAAGGAGAAAAAACAATAACAATGGAATCACAAAATTCCAGGGGTTGGGAGGGACCTCCAGAGAGCAGCCAGCACAAACTGCCTGCCAGAGCAGGGCACACAGGAACACATCCAGGGGGGCTTGGAAAGGCTCCAGAGCAGGAGACTCCACAACCTCTCTGGGCAGCCTGCTCCAGGCCTCCAGCACCCTCACACCAAACAACTTTCTCCTCACGCTGAACTGCAAATTCCTGGCTTCCAGCTTAGCCCTCTTGGTCCTTGTGCTGGCCCTGGGCACCCCCAAGCAGAGCCTGGCACCTTCATCCTGACCCCCAGCCCTCAGCTATTGATAGACATTGATGAGGTCCCCTCTCAGCCTTCTCTCCAGATTAAACAGTCCCAGGTCTTTCCTTGGAACAGAGGTGGCTCCACATTAAAGAAGACATCGTGCAAGTGATGCACAATGGAACTGCTCAGCACCCACAACCCAATGCTCAGCCTGGCCCTGAGCCACCTCCCCAGTGTATAACAGGGCATCAGATATGCCCTTACCAAGTTCAGGTCAGTCACCCTGGCGGTAGCCCCTGCCAGCTCCTTGTGAAAATTAACTCCGTCCCTGACAAGCCCCCAGGGCAGTCAGCGACACGCAAGAGGCAGAGCAGCTTCAAAAGGCCGATCGGAGTACGGCCCTAACCCTGCCTGAACTAAACCTCCACAAAGGCTACAAAGGCAAGATGCCGCGGGGGGGTTAACAGCGGCATCCAGCAACACGCTGCTCCCTAATGACAAGGCTGCTGGAGACTCCACCTGCCTCCTCCGCTACGTCCCCCGGGGCTAGGTCTCTGCTCTCCGTAGCCCGCAGGCCTCCCGCTGCGTTGTGACAGCCCCGCCCGGGCCTGGCCGCAGTCAGCTGCGGCACACGAGGCGCCCAGCACACACGGGCCAGCGGCGCTGCGGCCGACGGAGAGTGGCTCTGTCGCGCCGGGCCGACGCGGCTTCGGCCGGGCACATCGATACTCGCTCACCGACCCCGGCGGCGGAGGGGGGCGGGGGTGAGGGGAGCGGGCTGCACCACCGCCCCGGTACTCACGAGTTCGTGTGCAGGTACTCGAAGGTCAGCTGGGCCCGGTTCAAGCTGCTGTAATTGGCCAAGGCCATGGCGGCGGCCGGGCCCAGGCTGCGCTCCGCGTGCGCGGGCGGCCCCGCGCAGCTCGAGGTCTCCCAGCCCGCCACCCCACCGCTCCCGGTCACTGCTCCCGCCGGGAGGCCAGCGCCGTGCGCGGGGGTGAAAAAGGCCCCGGCGAGCCACGAGCGCCGATTACCGCTGCGGCGATGCTCCTCCCGGCCTACCCCACCCACCCCCCTGGCCCTGCTTTGTCTCCGCCGCGGTTGTGGTCGCAATCTCGCCCAGCCGCCGCCGCCACCGCCCCCGGCCCGGGAGGGCGGGGCCGAGCCGCTCAGCGCCCATTGGCCGGGCCGCGACACGTGACGAGAGGGCCATGGCGCGGGGCGCTGCGGCTTCTCCGCGGCCGCGTGACAGGCGCGCTCAGGCGGCGGGAGGCAGGCGCGAGCGGGTGCGGGAAGTGCGCGCGGAGCTCCGGGGCCCCGGTCCCGCCCCNNNGCCGAGCCGAGCCGAGCCGAGCCGAGCCGAGCCGAGCCGAGCCGAGCCGAGCCGAGCCGAGCCGAGGGGACCGCCTGCTAGCGGGAACGCCGTCAGGTCTGCGCGTCCTGGAGGAAATCCCTTCGGAACGGTGGAACCTGGCCCGGCGCCTCTCAGGCCGGGAGAGCCGGTGAGGTGGCGGGCGGGGCTCGGCGAATCCACCTGACGGTAAACGTGGGGCGAGCGGGATGGAGCAGGAGAAGCTTCCCAGTCCTCCGCTCCGGAGTCGCCGGTGCGGCGGCAGCGGCTGTGGATGCTGGATGCAGCGGCTAGGCTCAAGCAGAGACGCAGCTGAACGGAGCCATCTCTTCACCAAAAGCCGCCCGGACACTGTCGGGCCCTGGCCCTCGCCCTCGGGAACGTGTACGGACCGCGGCGGCTGCGGCTACCCTGTACTGCCGGTGTAGACTCCGGGAAGGCCTGAGAAGAGGCTGAGCCGGCCCTTGTCACCAAAGTGTTAACAGAGGGAATGCAAACCCACGAGCATCTGCTCTGCCATCTGGTGTCTTTGATTCGTGTTGAGGTCTGCAAGGACGGAGCACAGCAGAGCTGCCCTTGTTGCCTGCACGCAACTGCCTGAGCCTGGCGATCCTGAAGCCGGGGGAGTGCTGGGCACTCGGTTTGCCTGGTGGAAATGACACCAAATTCTCCTGGTACAGGCTGTGTGCACCTGCACTGTCTTGGATAAGACAAACCTGAACTAAAGATCCACCACGTGGAGGAACTCAGAGAACCTCAGAGCTGCCTTCCCATGCCAGAAGGGATCCTGCAGGAAGGCTGCAGAGGAACTTTTGCTGAGGGTGTCTGAGCCAGGCCAAGGGGGAATGGTTTGGAGCTGAGGCAGAGCAGGGTTAGACTGGGGCTGAGGAAGAAGTTCTTCAGTGTGAGGCTGCTGAGACTCTGGCATGGGTTGCCCAGAGAGGTCATGGATGTGGATGCCCCTCCCTGGAGGTGTTTAAGCCAGGTTGGATGAGGCCTTGAGCAACCAAGGCTAGTTGAGAGGTGTCCTTGCCTGTGGCAGGGAAGTTCAAGCAACCTAAGGGGAATCCCTTCCAACCTGAGCCATTCTAGGATCTATGAAATAACCCAGTCCTCAGAATAGCACAGAGAGTTGTCAGCTGAAGGTGCCTGTCTTGTTTGGAGAAGAGCTGCATTGATCTTCAAAGCATTTTGGGGGGGGGCAGGAGGTGAATCTCCATCAGCTCAATACGACAGAAGAATAGAAGCCATGAAGTCAAGAATTCAAAAGAAGGAGATGTGTTCCCCATGGCTCTTCCTAGTAAGGAGGTCTGCCTTATGTGACCTTGGGTAGACCTCATCCTTGTGCTCATAGTCACAGCTGTCCAGCCTCCTGTCAAGGAGCAAAGCAATTTGATGACAAGATGCAAGAGTCATGAAGTGAGACCTCTCTTCATAGAAGTATCTATTTCCCCCCTGTTGAGAGACCTAAATCCTGATGACACCAAGACACATGGTGTGGTTGACACTCTGGAGGGAAGGGATTCACCTAGAAGGACTTGGACAGGCTGCAGAGGTCAGCCCAAGTAACCTCGAGAAGTTCAGCAAGGCCAAGGGCAAGGTCCTGAAGCTGATTTGGAGTAATCACAAGCAGAAGTCCAGGCTGGGTGAGGAGTGGCTGAGAGCAGCCTGCAAGAGAAGGCCTTGGGGCTGTCAGGTGGTGCCAAACTGCACAGGAGCCAGCACTGGTCAGTGGCAGCCCAGAGGCAGCTGTGTGCTGGCTGAAGCCAGAGCAGGGAGAGCAGCAGCACAGGGAGGGGATTCTGCCCCTCTGCTCTGTTCTGCTCAGCCCTCACCTGCAGCACTGCCTCCAGCTTTGGGGAACCCAGCACAAGAGAGACCTGGAGCTGCTGGAAAGGGGCCAGAGAAGGCCACGAAGGTGATGCCAGGGCTGGAGCTCTTGAGGATGTTCATAACATGGGCAGCTGAAGCCATTTCAGTTTGGCAGACTTGCAAACAACCAAAAATGTGATTTTGTAGTGAGAAGCTTAGGGAGAGCTCCTGTGTGAGTACCTCTTGGAGGCAGATTGAGCAATGATACAAGTGAAGAGATGAACAACAGGAGAATGAACAACAGCATAGCCACATCTGTGCAGAACATGCCTGAGAAGTGCTAGGATGGCAGCAAGGCTCTGCAGGTTCTTCCCATTGAAATGTCTCTCAGTGAACACTAGCAACAGATGAGTGCTCCTTGAGTGTTCTCCAGCTGTGGAGTCATTCAAACCCTGCCTGAATGCCATCCTGTGCAACCTGCTTTAGGTGATCCTGCTCTGGCAGGGGGGATTGGACTGGATGACTTCCAGAGGTCTCTTCCAGCCCCTACCATTCTGGGATTCTCTGTGTGTGTGTTGTGGATATTACCAAACTTAAAACATCTTTGATCATCTCTGAAGGCATTCATCTCCCCTAACTACAGATGTATCACAGAATGGTAGGGGTTGGAAAGGACCTCCAGAAATCACCCAGTCCAAGCCCCCTGCTCCAGCAGGGCACCCACAGCAGCTTGCCCAGGAGCACAATGCCATGGGAGGGTTGGAAGCTCTTCAGAGAAGGAGACTCCACAACCTCTCTGGGCAGCCTGCTCCAGGCCTCCAGCACCCTCACACCAAACAACTTTCTCCTCCTGGCCAGGTGGAACCTTCTGGCTTCAAATCTGTGCCCCTTGTCCTGTCCCTGGCCACCACTGATGAGTCTGGCCCCAGCATTCTTGCCCTCCACAGCTCCTTTAGTCCTTGCTGAGTATTGCTCAGCTCTCCTCTGGGGCTGCTCTTCTGCAGGCTCTCAGCCCCAGGGCTCTCAGCCTTTGCTCCTCACAGAGCTGCTTCAGGCCCCTCAGCAGCTTTGGAGCTTCCCTTTGGCTCTTTGCAGGGGTTTCCTCCTTCTCCTTAACTGGGGGGCACAGAACTGGGCCCAGTTCTCCAAATGTGGCCTTAGAGGAGAATAGATGAGGAGTAGAATCTCCCTTGACCTGCTGGCCACACTCTTAATGCACTCCAGGAGATGGTTGCCCTTTTGGACTGCAGGGGCTGGCTCATAGTCACTTGCTGTCCCCCAGCACTCCTGGGTCCTTCTCCATGAAGCTACTCTCCAGCAGGTGCCCCCTCACCAGTACTGGTGCAGGAGGTTGTTCCTCCCTTGGGGCAGGACCTTACACTCATCCTTGTTGAGCCTCAGGAGGTTCCTCTCCCCCCCAGCTCTCCAGCTTGTCCCTGCTGAATGGCAGCACAGCCTGAGGGGTTGTCAGTCACTCCTGCCAGTTTGGTACCATCAATCCACAGGCAGGCAAGAGCAAGGTGCCCCAGAACCCCTGCCTGCCCTCTCTGTGTGAAGCTGACCTCCAAGACAGACTTGTTTTGGCTCCATGGTGGAGTGTGAGGAGAACTTCTCCAATGCATAACATCTACTCTGGCAGGTGGTTTGCAGCAAGCTGCTCACTCTGACAACTGCAAGCATCAAGGCAAGAGGCAGTGTGAGGAAAAGGAGTGGTGTAGCAGCAGAGCAGAATCAAGAGCTGCTGGACATGTGGCTGTGCTGGAGCGAGGAGGGAGCATCCTCTGCTCCTTGGTGGCAAGTCACAGGCCTAGAGGAAATGGATGCAAGCAGCACCAGGGCAGGCTCAGGCTGCAGCTCAGGAACTCTTTCTGCCCTGGAAAGGTTCTCAAACTTGGCACAGGCTGCCCAGGGCAGTGCTGCAGTCCCCATCCCTGGAGGGGTTCCAGCAGCTGTGGCTCTGGTGCTGAGGGACAGGGTTCAGTGGTGCCCCTGCAGTGCTGGGTTGAAGGTTGGACTGGAGGAGCTTGGAGGTCTCTTCCAAACAAAGCTGTTCTTTGTGTCAGCACACAGCTCCTGAGGCATTCCCTAGCCTGAGCAGGGCCTGCCAGGAAGCTTGGAGATTTTCTGGAGGCAAAACAAAGGGAAGCTGGGGGACACTGGCATCAACTTCAGCAACTTGTGGCTTGCCTCTGTAGGCTTTTGTCTGGCTGCTGCATCTTGCATCTTTTGATTGTTTTCATTAAGGGAAAGCAGCTTGGGAAAGGTTTTATCAGCACAGATAGATCATCTCATGTGATGATCTGCCCAGCCCTCAGCTGTCCTTTAATCTCAGTCAGTCTCCAGTCTGAGGGATGTGTGGAGATGTCACCATGCTTCTTCATTCTGTCCTGAGGTCTCCTTCCTAGCCCCAGGCTTGGTCCTGCCCTGAGGATCTGCAGTCTCTGTTCTTTTATCACATTGTGCAATCAGAGTGCTCTGCATTGAAGGGACCTCGAAGCTCATCCAGTTCCACCCCCTGCTGGCAGTAACCAACATCCTGAAATCTGCAGATGGAGCCCAAGATTTGCCCATGTGACACAATGACTCCATCAGCTCCTTCAGGGGGTTCAGAGATTCATGGAATGAGTTGGATTGGAAGGGAGCTTAAGGCTCATCCAGTGCCAAGCCCCTGCCATGGGCAGGGACACCTCCCACCAGCACAGGGTGCTCAAGGCCTCATCCAGCCTGGCCTTGAACACCTCCAGGGAGGGGACATCCAGAACCTCCCTGGGCAACCTCTGCCAGTGTCTCCCCACTCTCACTCAAGAATTTCTTCCTTATCTCCAGTCTCAATCTGCTGTCCTCAAGTTCCAATCCATTGTTTCTCATCCTGTCACTCCCAGCCCTTGTCAAAGTCCCTTCCCAGCTCTCCTGGAGCCCTTTAAAGTACTGGAAGGCTGCTCTGAGGTCTCCTTGGAGCCTTCTCCAGGCTCAACAGCCCCAACTCTCCCAGCCTGTCCCTACAGCAGAGCTTCTCCAGCCCTCTGATCATCTTGGTGGCCTCCTCTGGACCCTCTCCAGCAGCTCCAGGTCCTTCTTGTGCTGTGTTCCCCAGAGCTGGAGGCAGAGCTGCAGGTGAGGGCTGAGCAGAGCAGAGCAGAGGGGCAGAATCCCCTCCCTGTGCTGCTGCTCTCCCTGCTCTGGCTGCAGCCAGCACACAGCTGCCTCTGGGCTGCCACTGACCAGTGCTGGCTGCTGTGCAGTTTGGCACCACCTGACAGCCCCAAGGACTTCTCCTGCAGGCTGCTCTCAGCCACTCCTCACCCAGCCTGGATTTGTGCTTGGGATTGCCTGACCCAGCTGCAGGACCTTGCCCTCGGCCTTGCTGAACTTCACAAGGTTGCCATGGGCCCACCTGTCCAAGTCCCTCTGCATAGCATCCTCACCCTCCACACATCAACCTCCATGACCTTGGAAGTCTGATCCAACTGAACCAATTCTCTAATGCCTGATCCTGACTCCAAAGCCTACATGGGGAAGCTGCCTGAGAAAGGAGGGAGCTCTTTTTGCAGCAGGAATGACTCAGGGCTTTGGTATATTGCATTCTCAAATATTTATTTCAGTGTTCTTATAAATATTTTATTTGAAGAAAAGTCTTGTTTCTGGCCAAGAATTCCCCAGAATCTAAATATTTTCTCTAAGTCAGTGCTTCCTTGCCCTGCTCCCCAAGATCCCACTCTTCCCCCACATTGGCATTGGCTCATGACAGGGGTTCCCCCCCCACACTCTGCTCTCTGTTTGCAAATGACCAAAGCTTTAATCCCACCCCTGTCAACAGCAAGGGGGAGAAGAGACAATTTATCTTTGGATAATCCCTGGAAATAGCTTCTCTTCTGCCTTTTCCACTGAGAGTGAGGAATCAGGGAATGGCTTAGGTTGGAAAGGATCTTAGAGATTGTCTCCAGGCTCTCATCCAGCCTGGCCTTGAACTCCTCCCTGGGCAACTTGTGCCAGTCTCTCCCCACCCTCACTCTCAAGAATTTCTTCCTCATCTCCAGCCTCAATCTGCCCTCCTCAAGCTCCAATCCATTGCTCCTGGTCCTGGCACTCCCAGCCCTTGTCAAAACCCCCTCCCCAGCTCTCCTGTAGCCCCTTCAGGTACTGGAAGGCTGCTCCAAGGTATCCCTGGAGCCTTCTCTTCTCCAGGCTGAGCAGCCCCAACTCTCCCAGCCTGTCCCCACAGCAGAGGTTCTGCAGCCCTCTGAGCATCTTGGTGGCCTCCTCTGTGTCATCTCCAGCAGCTCCAGGTCCCTCTTGTGCTGGGTTCCCCAGAACTGAAGGCAGTGCTGCAGGTGAGGTCTGAGCAGAGCAGAGGGGCAGGATCTCTTCCTTGTGCTGCTGCTCACACATAAAGACAAATCCACCCCTCCCTTTGGGGACCACCCTGTGCTTACCCAGGTGTGAAGCTGTCTCCCACTCCCCACCTCTGGTGGTGAAATCTGGAAGCTTTTCTGCCCCTTTGTCCTGCCACATCATTGGGTGCGTCCCAGGGGTGGGCTGGTCACACTGCAATTAGCAAGAGAAAAGGAGACCATCGCAGCCGGCCCGGGGTTATCCTCCTGCTCGCAAGACTTTACCTCCTTTGAAGCTTCCTCGAGGCTTTATCTTGGGAAGGATCCTAGTCGGGCGTCCCTGAAACCCAGCACTGCAGGGCAGAGAAATGGTTCTGAGAGTGAGGAACCCCTGAGATACAGAAAAGAGAAGGAAGGTGGAGGGGCTTGGCACAACATGGTGCAAGGCACTGGCTCAGCCAGAGGGCACACAGCTGGCAGTGGAGCTGCAGGGGCACTGGCAGCTGGGTGCACCCACACTTGCTGTAGCAGCAGTGCAGAGCTCAGGTAGTTGCCTGCATCTGGGCTCTTTGCAGCCAGGGCAACTGGAGCAGGAGCTGGGCAACCACTCAGGGTCTGCTGTTGTGCTGGGCTGCAGTGGTCAGTAATGGAGAGTCCAGTGCTGGTTTGTATCCTCCACATTGTAGCTGCAGCTAACCCCAATTTAGTGACTCAGCTTGGGGCTTATAGAAATGACCCCCAGAGTGTGACCAAAGAAGAGCAACCAAGCTGGGGAAGGGACTTGGACACAAGTCTGCTGAGAAGCTGAGGGACCTGGGGGTGTTTGGTCTTCAGAAGGGCTGAGGGGAGAGAGACCTCATTGCTCTCTACAGCTCCCTGAGAGGAGGCTGCAGCCAGCTGGGGTTGGGCTCTGCTCACAGGCACCAAGTGACAGGACAAGAGGAAACAGCCTCAAGCTGTGCCAGGGGAGGGTCAGGTTGGCTATGAGGAAGAATTTCTCCCCAGCAAGGGTTCCCAGGCACTGTCCCAGGCTGCCCAGGCAGGTGGTGCAGTCCCCATCCCTGGAGGTGTTTCAGAGCCCTGTGGATGTGGTGCAGAGGGACGTGGGTGGGTTAGTGGCAGTGGCTCAGCAGCAGGGCTGGGACTGTGAGCTCTGGGGCAGTGCTTGGGCTTGGTGAGCTCAGAGGTCTCTGCCAGCCTCAGCAGCTCTGTGGGTCTAAAAGAAAGGATAGGAAAGCACAACACAGGGAGACAGCAGAGCTGCATGAGGTGCTGGTGGGAGCAATTCCTGCAAGATGGGGACCTGCTTGACCTGGCTTTGCAGTGGATAAATTAATATTCCACCTTGAAGGTGAGTTTGAGCCCACACACAGAATGCTGTGTGCTGGACATCTGTCTGTGGGGACAGGGCAGTGAAGTGCAGCAGAGCTCACAGACTGCAGAGCAGAGCAGAGCAGACAGACTGAAGAGGACTGAGTCCAGTGTGAGACTTGGCAGTCACAGCTGGGCAGAGAAGGTTCCTGACCCTGAGCTGTTTGGCCCTTTCTTACATAATCTGTCTAGACCAGACCAGAAGGACTGAAGCCAACCCTGGCACAAGGCTGTGTCTCCCTGCACAGTGGCCTCCAACCTACAGCTTTTGTATTTGAGTTTCTGCAAAGCACAGTGGGGAGCAGAATCCTGGCATGGCTCAGGTTGGAAGGGACCTCAGAGATCATCTGCTCCAACCTCCCTCCCTGCCACGGGCAGGGACACCTCTCAGACAGCCTTGGTTGCACTCCAGAGTCTCTCTCCATGAGCTGCTTTCCAGCAGGACTGTACTGGTCTGTACTGGTGCCTGGAGCTGTTGCTGCCCAGCTGCAGGACTCTACACTGTCCTTGATGAACTTCCTGAGGTCCCCTTTGACCAACTCTCAGCCTGTGCAGCTCTTGCTGGCTGGCAGCAGAGCCTGGTGGGGTCTCAGCCACCCCTCCCAGTCCCCTCTGTGCCCTCACCCAGGTCCTTGATGAAGATGTCCAAAACTGGCCCCTGTACTTAGCACTGGGGCACTGGCCACAGGCTTCCAAGTGGATCCTGTGCTGCTGATCACCACTCAGAGCTCTGTTGTTGATCCAGGCTCCAACCCACCTCCCTGCCCCCTCAGTCTAACCCACCTGGCACGTGGGTATCTTTCTGTAAAACCCATCTCTGTGTGCCCTTCAGAGGGGCCCTGCTCAGAGCTCTCCTTGTCAGCATGGTGAAGCTTCTGGTGATGGCTGTGCCATTGAGGGTGGATCACAGAGTCATAGACTGGCTCAGGTTGGAAGGCACTTCAGAGAGCCTCAGCTCCAACCCTCTGCCATGGGCAGGGTCACCTCTTGACTTGTGTGCTCAAGGCCTCAGCCAACCTGGTCTTGAACACCTCCAGGCAGGAGGCAGCCACAGCCTCCCTGGGCAACCCATGCCAGAGTCTCAGCAGCCTCACACCAAAGAACTTCTTCCTCAGCTCCACTCTAACTCTGCTCTGCCTCAGCTCCAAACCATTCCCCTTGGCCTGGCTAAGACACCCTCAGCAGAATTTCCTCTGCAGCCTTCCTGCAGGATCCCTTCAGCTCTTGGCAGGCAGCTCTGAGGTCCCTCTGGAGCCTTCTGCTCTGCAGGCTGCACACCCCCAGCTCCCTCAGCCTATGCTCAGAGCAGAGCTGCTCCAGCCCTTGGAGCCTTGAGCCTCTGGACTCCTGGAGTGTAGCCATCATAGCAAGGTCTTTGAACAATTATAAAAACAGTGGAAGAGTAACCAATGAGTTGGGTCACAATCAGCAGCACATTTGCTGCTTTGCACACAGAGGTACAAGGTTGCCAAGAAAGGTCTCCTCACAGCGAGCCTGCAAGGCTCAGGTGGTGGCAAGAAGACAGAGCAGCAAGCTGTGGGAGAGAGGAGGAATGGTCCTGGGGAGCAGTGGCCCCACAGAGCATGTGCACACCCTGAAATATTCCACCAAGTCTGCTGAAGTCCTTAAGACTGTCCCAGTGGACAGTCAAATGAACAGGCAGAAGATCGGATCAGAAATGAGCTTGATCTTGAGAGATTTCTGATGGTGACTGAGGCAGAAGGGCTGTGGCTGAGACAGGTGTGCCAGAGCTGGCACCAGAGAGCAGCAGAGCAAGGCTCATCCTCTGGGCCTGCAAGGACAGTCCTGGGCCCTGGGTCAGCCACCCCTGACTGGCAGGCTGAGGGCAGCTCAGAGATGTGACACAGCCAAGCCTTGCCCCAGGCAGCAGGATGTGACCCACCGGGTGCAGCACAGCAGCTCTGTGGGTGATGATTTGGCTCACCAGCACCTACCAGGACTGGCCTCCTTCAGATTCTCCACAACATTCCAGCTCCCAGATTCCTTGGAGCAGTGTGGCACTGGTGCCTGTGATGCTGCTTCCTTGCTGCCAGGGCTCGGTGAGAGAGTAGCCAGTGAGCAGACACAAGAGGCCCTGCCTGGGCTTTGCAGCTGCCCACAGCCCCTCTAGGGCTGTTGGCAGGAGCAGCTGTGCCCCCAGATCCCCAGGTCTGGAGAAGAAGCCATGCCCCTGGGTGGATTGTGCAGGACACTTGGGGTAGCCCTGGGCTTGGTGCTGCATCTTCCTCCACACAGGCTGCAGAGAGGACCTTGGCAGTCCAGGGGCTTGTGGCCACCTCCGTTTGGCCTTGCTTGTGGCACAGCAGTGCCACTCCTGTGTCTCTTCCCTAGTGCCAGTGCCCCTGAGGCCTTTCCCTGATGCCATCCCCACAAGAAGAGTCTCCCTGTCCTGTGGCTGAAGCTGGTCTTTAGGGTAGTTTGGAAAACTGATTCCTTGGCTGCCCCTCGGCATCCAGATGGCCAAACCCCTCCTGACTGATCCACAGGGTGCTTGGAGATGCAGGCAGCTGCTGTGAGGTCCTCTGGGGAGCTCCTGCTATGTTTGGGGGTGCCTGGAGCCTGGGCTGAGTTACCAAGTGTGGCATCTTCCCCAAACCTCCATCCTTTTTGCAAGCTCTTCCTTTCTTGGCCACAGCAGATCTTGGCATGGTGATTTATAGGCTCCAGAGGTGGCCCAAAAAGGGCAAAAATAGCTGTGTTCAGCCAGGGTGACAAAGAAAGTGGAAAGGCTGGGGGGGAGGTGTTGTGCTGGGGAGGGACAGGTCACCTCTTAGGAATGTCCTGAAGCAGCCTCCCTCCCAGTCACACACAGCCAGGGGCTCCTGCAAGCTGGCAGAGCTGAGGCTGGAGCCTCCCTCTGGGCTGAAGCACTGAGGTCTCTCCCCCCAGCTCCAAGCAGGGCTTGTGAGCTGGGCAGGAGGCTGCAGCCTCCCCAGGCTCTGCTTCCCACTGCTGCTCCCTGGGCAAAGCCCCTGAGGGTTAGTTTGGGAGGGCCATAACCCCACAGAGGAAGGAGGGGGACAAGTGACATGCAGGGGTCTGGGCAGGCTGGAGGGGCAGACTGCAGCCCAGCAGAACTGGGCTCATGGCAAGCTCAGATGGCAGTGCTGCAGGAACTGAGGCCACAGAGTGTCCGTGTGGGCACCCAGCAGTGCCAGCTGCACAGCCAGGCCAGGCACCATGAGCAGATGCATCCAGAAATGCCAAATCACCTGGAAAAGGAGGTGCCTGCTCTTCCTCACAGCCTGGCAGCCTTGCTGGTGGAGCAGATGCTGACCCCAAAGCTCTCTCCATTCTCAGGCACCCCAGTCCATCAGGCCCACTGCCAGGCTGCAGCATTGGGGACCATACTGTGAGCAGATGCCAGCTGCACTCCAGCCTCTGCCTGCAAGCTGCCTCTGCTCCCAGGACACAGTCCAGTCCTGCCTGCAGCTGTGTCCTGCACTGTGGGGTGCTGGGCAGTGTCAGGGTCTGGGGACTGATGGTGTAAGCGGGTGGAAGGGACCTCCAGAGAGCATCCATCCAGTCCAACCCCTGCCAGAGCAGGGGCACCCAGGGCAGGGCACACAGGAACACATCCAGGGGGGTTTGGAATGGCTCCAGAGCAGGAGACTCCACAACCTCTCTGGGCAGCCTGCTCCAGGCCTCCAGCACCCTCACACCAAACAACTTTCTCCTTGTGTTGAAGTGGAGCTTCCTGGTTTCCAGTCTGTGTCTGTTGCCCCTTGCCCTATCACAGGACACTGTTGAAAAGAGACTGGCACCTTCTTGGCATCCACCCTTCAGATCCTCATAAACATTAAGAAGATTCCATCTCCTCTCCTTCCTGGGTGCATAGACAAAGTGGATTCAGAGGCAAGAGGTCCCCAGGCAGGAGCAACTGTTGCAGTCACTGCAGTAGGAGCAGGTTCAGGCTCCCATGGTGGATGTGAAGTCGCAGGACAGACCCTGGCAGAGGGTCCAGATGGTCCTCCTGGGTCTGTGCTGGCTCCTTTGGGCAGGCAGAGAACAGGACAGGCTGTGCTTGCTTCACAGCATCCCCAGGGGACTCCCCATAAGGCAAGGGCCAAAGGTGAGCAGAGGGAAAAATGCAGGCAGTGGATTCACTCCGCTGGGGTTTAACCCCTTCCAGCCAAGGCTGTGGCAGGATGAGGCTCAGTGCCCTGGCACCACAGGCCCCGCAGCAAGCCCATGGTGCTGGCTGATCCCACTCATGCCTGTGGCTTCCACCCGTGGAGCCCTCCTTCTGCAGAAGGCTTCCCCCAGGGAGTGCAGATGTGTGTCCTGTGGAGCCTGAGCACCCTGAGCACTGCAGCTTGGCAGCAGTGCAGAGACAGGCCCCTGGCACGGCTGCTCAGCACCCACACCCAGCCTCAGGCCAAGGTGCCCACACCTCTGTGGGCAGCATGAGCAGTCAGGAGACAGATGGACAAACCTGCCCACTCCCTTCCTGTGTGCAGCCAGAGAGACAGAGATCCAGCCCTGGAGACCTACACCTGGGGCACTCAGCTTCCAGCTCACAGAGGCACAATGAGTGCTTACTGCATGCTGGTGCCATGTGTGCCAGCCAGGCATGGTCATGAAGGGCCACAACTATTTCAAACCCAGCTTTGGGCTGGGTGAGAGAACTTCAGCTCACTACAGAATTTTCTAGTCAAAGGAAATGTTGGAATCACAGCATGGTAGGGGGTTGGAAGGGACTTCCAGAGATCATCCAGGCCAACCCCTGCCAGAGCAGGGGCACCCAGGGCAGGGCACACAGGAACACATCCAGGGGCGCTTGGAAAGGCTCCAGAGCAGGAGACTCCACAACCTCTCTGGGCAGCCTGCTCCAGGCCTCCAGCACTCTCACACCAAACAACTTTCTCCTCATGCTGAGCTGCAACTTCCTGGCTTCCAGCTGAGCCCTCTTGGTCCTTGTGCTGGCCCTGGGCACCCCCAAGCAGAGCCTGGCACCTTCATCCTGACCCCCAGCCCTCAGCTATTGATAGACATTGCTCAGGTCCCCTCTCAGCCTTCTCTCCACATTAACCAGCTCCAGGGCTCTCAGCCTTTCTCCACAGCAGAGATGTTCCAGGCCCTTCAACAGCATCATAGTCTCCACTGGAGTCTCCCCAGCAGGTCCCTGTCTCTCTTGAACTGGGGAGCCCAGAACTGGGCACAGCATTGCAGGTGTGGCCTCAGCAGGGCATAGGAGGGGGGAACAAGTCCTGTGCCCACAACAGCATTGCTCCTCCTCGGGCAGTGCCCAGAAGCAGAATCTTCCTTGTCACACATCTCCTTCCCAGCCCAGATGATGCAGAACTCCCCAGGGAAGGCAGGAGGCTGACTAGTGCCAGAGCA
Source organism: Ramphastos sulfuratus (assembly GCA_013399055.1). Classification (NCBI taxonomy): domain Eukaryota; kingdom Metazoa; phylum Chordata; class Aves; order Piciformes; family Ramphastidae; genus Ramphastos; species Ramphastos sulfuratus. The sequence goes on from WBNM01003319.1 coordinate 34,417, forward strand.
GGATGTGAGGAATCCATCACACCTGATCCTGCCCTGGCTGCCAGCAGGACATGAGTCACACCTGAGAAATGGCCACATGTGCATGGGCACAAGTGCCCTGTCTTAAATGGCACCAGCTCTGTGTGGGCAGATGGTCCCTGTGGCTGGTCTTGCCACAGCAGAGCTGCTGTGCTGCTGCCCTCTGCCACCTCTGGCTGCACTCCTTGTCCCACCACTTCATGTCCACCCCATGTGTGCCCCCTGGCCACCCACTCTGCCCTGCCCAGCCTCCATCCACTTCCCGGGGCAGAGCTGAGGGCAGCCCACTCCCTGCCACATCTCTGCAGCAAGGGTGGCAGGTAGCCCTCCATCCACCCTCAGATCCTGCTGCTTTGGCATGTTTTCATGCCAGCCTCAGCACTAACACAGCTACATGGTACCCAGGGACCTGCTGGGCACATCCTCACACAGAGCAGTGGAATCACCAGGAGGGAGAGGAGGAGGAGGAGGTGCAGAGCCCAGGGAGTCAGAGCTGCTTCTCGCTTGCCCAGTGGACTGAGCACTGCCAGAGCCCTCTGCCATGGGGTGCCCTGGGAAGCAGTTCTGAAAGCCCTGAGATCAGCCAGCATGATGTCATGTTTACAGCAGCATGGCACTCCTTGGCAGCTGCCCTGCTGTCAACAGGTAGAGGAGTGGCAGCGTCAGGCTGATGTATTCTCACCGTGGGCACTGAAGCCAAGAGCTACTTTCCTCCTCCTCCTCCTCCCTGAGCATGTTTAGCTGCTTCTGTCAGCCTGAGGTGGGTCACTGGCCTAAGCATTGCCACAGGATGCCAGGTGCCCCCTCCCTGGCTTCCTCTGGGAGATGGGACCAGCCAGGAGTAGTCAATTTGGGATCCTGGGAGTGGGCACAAAGCGTTGGGTGTGAGGAGAGCAGGAGCAGCACAGGCCTGTGGGTGTCAGATGTGCCCAGAGGAAAAAGGATGAGGCCAGGAAAGCTTCTGCATGCTCCTGAAGCAGGTGGGAGAAAGGAGAAGGCTCCTGGGACCATCCTCTCTGCTCCCAGGGCTCCAGCAGCCTTTGCAGCCCTGTGCTGCCAGCAGGTCTGTGCTGCCAGGGTGGCACTGGCAAGACAGCACCTTTCTCTGTACTCCTCTCTGCTGCCATGCCTGGGGGAAAGCCCATGGGCTCCAAAGAGAATGGATTCTCCTTGCCTGGCACTGCCTACCCTGCTCCGCACTGTCCCACCCTTGAGTCAGGCAGGTCCTGGGCCTCAGAGCCAGAGCAGTCCCCAGGCTGACACAATAAAATTCCATCACTGGCATTTAACTTTCTGTTCAGTGTCTTCAAATGGACCCCAAAGGACTCCTCACCCTTCCCCCTCCCTCCCTGCTGGGGAGGAACCAGTGCCCTCTGTGCCCACCCAGGCTCCTGCTGACTAGTACAGGTTTGTGCCATTTGCTGGGCACTCTGCCCACCTGTGCTTTCTGCTCTGGGTGAGATCACACCTTTGACTGCCAAGGTGCTGGGCATCAGCCCTCCACTCTCCCTGCTCTGCCCAGAGCCAGGCCTGCAGCCAGTCTCTGTGCTCCCAGGGGGTTTGTAATTCTCACTCTGCTCCTCTTCCCCAGACAGCAGGAGGTTTGCTTCCCTGAGGCTGTGCCCACCCATCACCACCCTGCAGAGTGCCAGCCAGCGCTGTGCCAAGCAGAGCAGGGCTGTGGGCTCCCTGCTGGCCCTGTGAGGATCCATCTGAGTCATTACCTGGGGTGCACGAAACCAGGAGAGGTGCAGCTGTGTGGGAGCAGGATAAATATTGCTGCATGTGCTGGGAACTCTGCCTCCAAGGCTCAGGGTGCCAGGGGGTGTGTGCAGAGAGCCCAGCACAGAATCACAGACTCACAGAGTACATCAGGTTGGAAGACACCTCCAAGCTCATCCAGTCCAACCTCTGACCCAGCACTGCAGGGGCACCACTGAACCCTGTCCCTCAGCAACAGCTCCACAGCTGCTGGAAGCCCTCCTGGGATGGGGACTGCAGCACTGCCCTGAGCAGCCTGTGNCTTTGGCCTTGCTGAACTTCGGTTAGCCTTGGCCCATAGATTGGCCCCCATTCCAGGGGTTTGGGCTGGAAGGGACCCTGAAGATGATCTCCTTCCAGCTCCCCTGCAGTAAGCAGGGACACCTGCATCTAGGTCACGTTCCACTAGACCAGACTGGGCTCTTGCTTTCCCCCCATTACCCTTTCAGTATCTAATGTATTGCTGGTATCTCACTATCAATGCTGCCAGCTGTGCACCAGTGCCCAGTGCTGCTGTCCCAGTGCTGGCAGAAGGGATGGACAACAAACCAGCTCAAGGTTTCCAGCAGAATCTCCCATATGCCCCAGAGCTGCCCCAGCTGTGCTGCCAAGCAGCTTGGAGATGGCTGTGAACCCAGTGCCTGCTGCCAGGCACAAGCAGCTGTCATAAGCAGAGCTGCAGGTGGTAGAGACCCCTGCGTGGCACACATGGCAGCACAGCAACACGGGGCTCATCCAGCAAGTGCTTGTTGCTTCTGAAGCTGGCAGAGGGATAAGAAGGGTCAGCTGGGTGGCACAATGCTTAGAGGGTTTGGCTTTAGCATGGTTGCTTGGGAAGTGAGCATCCTGATCCAGCAGAGCCCAATGTTGCTCTGGGCTGGAGACCAGACAACTGTCAGGGAGTTGAGGAGAGCTGGGGTCATAGAGCTTTGGGATGCCAGCCTGGCTGGAGACCCACACTGCCAAGCAGGCCTGGAGTGGGATGTCTGAACCAAAACCACTGCAGGCATGGAAACTGTTGGACCCTCTGGGCACCTCCACCACACCCCATTTTTCTAACCTGCAGTGCTGTGTCTTCTGTGGCAGAGCAGGCTGCAGTCCTGCTCCACCCCACACACCTCCACGGAGAGCTGGAAACTCCCATGGAAGCAGTGAACTGCTCCTGAGAAGTCCTTTGGTCCCTGGGCTGCTGGCCAGAGCAGGGGCCAGCACCTCTCCCCCTCTTCTCCTCTCCCAGGAGCTGGAAACAGATGACAGCTGCCTGCTCTGCAGAGCCCACAGCATCTCTGTGGGCAACTGCAGGAGTGGTCCAGGCTTGGTCCTCTACAGGGACCACTTCTGGCCTTGGGCTTTGCCCAGAAAGAAGACTAAGCCCCATCAAATCTGTCATCTGCTGAGCAGGGCTGCATCTTGCCAGTGGGGAGCTCAGGGGCACCCTGGGATCTTCCCTGTACCCTGACACAGAGCTTGGCCATCCTTGTGTGAGCCTGGAACAGTGCAGACCTCCCTAACCTCCGTGTTCCCTGTTGTTCAGGGAAGGCTGCCTGAAGGCTAGAACAGACCTTTAAGATCTTCCAGTCCAACTATAACCCAACTACCCAACCACCATGGCCACTAAACTCTATCCTGCAGCTCCACATCTACAGCTTCTGGAACACCTCCAGCCATGGGGACTCCACCACCTCCCTGGGCAGCCTGTGACAACTCCAAACCACTCTTGCAGCAAAGAATTTTTTCCTTATCTCTGACCTAACCCTCCCCTGGCACAGCTTCAGTCATTTTGTCTTGTCCTGTCGCTGGTTGCTTGGGAGGTCAACCCCAGCCTCACTGCAGCCTCCTCTCAGGGAGCTGTAGAGAGCAATGAGGTCTCCCTCAGCCTCCTCTTCTCCAGGCTGCACACTCTCAGCTCCCTCAGCTGCTCCTCCCCAGCTCTGTTCTCCAGACCCTTCCCCAGCTTAGTTGCCCTTCTCTGGACCTGCTCCACCACCTCAATGTCCTTCTTGGAGTGAGGGGCCCAAAGCTGAATCCAGGATTCAAGGCACAGCCTCACCAGTGCCCAGTAGAGGAGAACCTTACTCCTGTTGGCCACACCATTGGAGATCCAGGCCACACTGCTGGTGGTCTCCTGGCCACCTGCGCACTGCTTGCTCATCTTCAGCTGCTGTCACCCAGCACCCCCAGGCCCTTCTCTGGTGGGCAGGTTCCAGCCACTCTGCCCCAGCCTGGAGCATCCATGGGGTTGCTGCGACCCAAGTGCAGGGCCTAGCAGTTGGCCTTGTTAAACCCCATCCCATTGGCCTCTGCCCATGGATCCAGCCTGGCCAGAGCCTTCTGCAGAGCCTCCTACCCTCCAGCAGATCAACTCTGCCACCCAGTTTAGTGTCCCTCAGCTCCCTCAGCTGCTCTTCATACGATGCCGTCACAACCCCTCACCAATCTGGGACCAGAGCCTGGAGGAACGTGGACCTCCCTAAGCCCCTGCTCTCTGCGGTCCCCGCTCGTGGCTAGCAGCAGGCAGCTGCTGCGAGCCTCACAGGAGCATTCGCACTCTGTGCTGGAGCAGCAGAAGTCAGCACAGGTCAGACCGGAGGCCCTCGGGATGACGCCAGGCCAGCAGGGGCTGAAGGCAGGACAAGCTGCTCACTCCCGAGCGCTGCACCGCCGGTCCCCAGGGAGCCCTTTCAGCGTCAGGAGCTTTGCAGGAATGCAGGAAGAGGCTAAACCGAGTCCCACCGAGCCCGTGGGGTGTCCCCTGTGGGGCGCCCTCCTCCCAGCTGCGGTGGGGAGAATGGGGAAGAAGGAGGGGGCTCCTTCCACCTCCCCTGCCCCGCTCTGCGCCGGCGGGAGGGCCTGGGGGCGCAGAGCCGCAGTCGAGGGACTGCTAAACGGCGTCGCGAAAGGCGGGGAGAGGGCTCTGGGGGTGTACCGGGACCGCTGCGCGGGTGCGACCCTCCGTCGGGCCGGACCCGATCTGCGTGTCCCCGAGCCCCGCGCAGGGCGGGTGGGAGCACGGACCCCGAGCTCCACAGCGCCGGAGCTGCGGCACACACCGGAACTGTCCCCACCCTCTGGCGGCGGCGGGCGCGGGGCTGGGGCCGTGCGGGACCGGAGCCTCCCAGCGCGAGGGGCGGGAGCGCCCCGGCGCGAGCAGCCAATGGCGGTGGCGGCGGGCGGGGCCGAGCGCGGGAAGCGGCGGGTCGGGTCGGGTCTGGCCGGGCGGAGTGTGGGGTTGCATCGCACCGGCAGCCCTTTGTTGTGCGGCCGCCGCTGAGCTCAGGGCCGGCGGCAGCCGCGGGATGTCCCAGGAGAAGCTCCTCGGCATGGACGAGGGCGCGCTGCGGAAGCTGGTGAGGCCCTGCGGGGGAAGCGGTCGGTGCGTGCCTCGCCGTGCCTCGGTTCCCCGTGCCCCGCCAAACCAGCAGCTTGTCCGGGGCGCGGGCGGAGCGGGCAGCCGGGCTCGGGTCTGGCGGCTGAGCGGTAGCGTGGGCCTGTCTGCGTCTCCGCGGGCGGTGGGGATGCTGCTCCCCCTCAGCCTGACAAGGAGCTGCTGCGGTGTTGGGGAGATCCCGGGCACAGCTGCTGCCGTGTTTCGGGGAGATCCCGGGCACAGCTGCTGCGGTGTTTGGGAGAGATCTCGGACGGAGCTGCTGCGGTGTTGGGGAGATCCCGGGCGGAGCTGCTGCGGTGTTTGGGGGAGATCCCGGGCACAGCTGCTGCGGTGTTTGGGGGAGATCCCGGGCGGAGCTGCTGCGGTGTTTGAGGGAGATCCCGGGCGGGGGGNGAGCTGCTGCGGTGTTTGAGGGAGATCCCGGGCGGAGCTGCTGCGGTGTTTGGGGGGGATCCCGGGCACAGCTGCTGCGGTGTTTGGGGGGGATCCCGGGCACAGCTGCTGCGGTGTTTGGGGGAATCCCGGACGGAGCTGCTGCGGTGTTTGAGGGAATCCCGAGCAAGCGGCACCTGGAGGGGCCCGAGCTGGCCTGGGCACGGGTGAGCTGTAGCACAAGTCCCCGTCGCGCCCCAGTGACTCCAGACTCCGGCCCTGCTGCTCCGGCCACACTCGGCTCTCTTCTCGCACCCCGGCTCGGGCTGTGCCATCTGTCTCTTTGGGCCAGCGGGTCCCGCCTGAGGCGTTTCCTGCCGCTCGCTCGCTACCTGCTTGCCCCTCTCCGGGTGCCGACTGCCATCTGGCCCGGCGCTCCGCTCCCGCGCTGCCCGCGGGCTGGCTCGGTGCCATGCGCTGCTCCCCAGGCTCGGTGCCTGCATGACCGGGCGGCAGCTGCTGGAGCAACGTCCGAGTTGCTTCCCTGCCCAGTTTGTTCCCCTTGGAGCAAGAGCCGGAGCCGAGCCTTGACCTCTCTGCTACCGGGGCCGAGTGGGCTGCTGGGGGACGTATCCCTAACGTTGGGCTCTGGGTGCCGGGTTCTGATCTGCTCGACTAGGGCTGTTGTGCCCCGGCAGCCCCACGAAGCGCTGCCCGGCTCTGAGTACTGCAGCCGCCTCTCCTCCAGCCCCGGGACACCGCAGCCTGGTGACTGGGGTTCGCTGGGTGCCCGAGCGCTGGGATGCTTGCAGCAGGAAACCGCCGCAGCCGGGAAGGCCCCGTCTGCGGGAACAGGAAAGGGTCGGGGTGCCCGGCAGCGGCGGGAAGCGGGAGCTGTGCCAGGCCATGGGCAGGGCATCGGAACAGGGGCCGCGCTGCCGTGCCAGAGCCTCCTGATGTGCCAGCTTCAGTCTGCAGTGGGTAAGAATGCGCAGACCTGCCCCTCGTTCGTGGGCTTAGAAGCCCAGCCAGTCTCCGTGGGATGACGCTGGGGGCAACAGGATCCCGGGAGATGTGGGTATGGGCAGTTAGGATTTTCTGTCCTACTGGCGCTCCGAGGCTGTCCCAGCTGAGGTCTTGGGGCTGAGATGAAGCCCCAGGAGTCGGGATGGGGCAACTGTTGGGTCTGGGTGAAGCTGGGTCTCCAGCCACCCTGGGAGGTTTGATCTTACTGCGCAGAGCTTTGTCTTTGACCTGCTGCGGCTTTGCATCCCCGGAGCACCCTGCTCATAGCTTGAGTCTCCCTGTGCCCGTGTGGCGTGGGCTGGGGAAAGCCTGTTCCGAGCTGACGTGAGGCAGTGAAGGAATTATTTTTCTGGTGAGATTTTGGCTGTGCTCGGCTGGAAGAGGATTAGCCCATATAAGGGCAAACTGCCTCTCCCACCGCTTCCTCCCAGCTCTTCTGCTCTCCCCAGTCCTCCGCTCTGCACTGTTTCTCCTCCTTCTCCCTTTCAGCAAGTGAGACCTTAGCAGCACCACGTGATGTCCCCGGGGGTCCTGGAAGAACGAGGATGGGGGACAGGAGCAGGTCCCTGCAGCTCTCTCACTGGGACTGCTGCGGTGCTGGCAGGGCTGGGAGCTGCTGCAGAACCTCTACCCCCTATATCCCTCCCGCAGGCATCCCTGTAGTTCCCTTCCCAGCTGCCTGCTGGTACTCCAGTCCCAGCCGAGCCAATTGGGAAGAACCTGTGGTGTAGCACCAAGAGGTGACCAAGGCTTGGAGGAGCCCGGGAAGGAAGCTGTGGGGAGCAGGGTGGGTGGTGCTGCAGGATGTCTGGAAGCTGGGGGTTGTTTGAGTACACAAGGCTGTACTGAACTCCAGGCTGTGGTCTGCTGACCCCGGCCTGGGAAATGCTTCCTTCTCCTGGCCTGTCCAGATCTCAGCCTGGTTAATTAGGCAGGCAGGATGCAAGTCCCTTTGCAGGCAGGGGCAGCGCAGGCTTGAGCTAGGGAAGTCCCAGCCACGAGGTCCCCTTCTTACACCTGGCAGCCTTTGGGAAAGCCCTCAGTGGCCCTGAGAAACATTGCATCCATCACCCAGCTGCCCTTCCTGCCTTCCTCTGCCTGCGAGGCAGCCTCCACTCTGTTGCATCTTCCAAAGGTGACAGTGAAGCTTATGGCTGCCCGAGGTGCTTGATGTGCCAGGCTCCTGTGCCCAGAGCAGCTTCCCTGTGGCCAGGTTCCAGCCTCCCGAGTGCTCTGAGCTCGGCTGCTGCAGGAAACCGGATGGATGCAGGGCTAATTACAGCCTGCATGAAGGAGCATTGCTGTGCTTGGCATCATCAGGAGAGCAGCCCATGGCCGTCTTGCCAGCACTCTTTTCTCAAAGCCATTTTGAGTGTGTGCCAGGGCGGGTGTTTGCTTGTAACCATCAATTTGCTGCTGGCTAGGCAGGGCCCGTGGAGCTCTGGCACATGCTGGCCCCTGGGCCTGCCCATGCTGGCAGAGTTGGTTGTCCCCTTCCCACCCTCTGGCTCCAGCTGTGGTTTTCAGCACACTTCCCTTGGCTGCTGGTCACAGAGCCTCCAAAGCCATTCATTTGGCTTATTCCAGCTCCACCCTGACATGGGCTTAGGATGAGGCTCTTTATCCTGCCCTGTTGTTGTGTGTCCTGTGGGGAGGAGCCTGCTGGGACTGGGCACAGGTCAGGTCCCACCTAGAGCCTCCTGATCAGGACAGACCTTACTGTGCAGCACATGGGTGCCAGGTTGTCCTCTGCTCCAAGGTGCTGGTGTCCTGTCACGTCCCATCACTTTCCCGACACTTCTGGATCCTGCAGTTGCTGCCCCCCTCCTCACACACACTGTTACCCTGACCCATCTACAAGAAGGGCAGGAAGGGGGACCTGGGAAACTCCAGACCTGTTAGAGTCTGCCATGGGTGCCAGGGAAGGTCATGGAGCAGGTCATCCTGAGTGCCATTATGCAGCACGTGCAGGGCAACCAGGTGATCAGGCCCAGTCAGCATGAGGGCATGAAGGGCAGGTCCTGCTTGACAAACCTGATCTCCTCCTCCAACAAGGTGAGCTGCTTAATGGATGTGGGAAAGGCTCTGGATGTTGTTTACTTGGAATTCAGGGAAGCCTTTGTCACAGATTCCCACAGCATCCTGCTGCAGACCCTGGCTGCTCATGGCACGGGTGAGTGCTCACTTCAGTGGGCTAAGAGATGGCCAGGCCCAGAGAGTGGTGGGAACGGAGTTAGCTCCTGCTGGTGTGCTGGGGCCAGTCCTGGTTAACATCTTTAACAATGGTCTGGGTGAAGGCATCCAGGCACCCTCAGTCACTCTGCAGATGGCACTAAGCTGGGTGGCAGAGTTGATCTGCTGGAGGGTAGGAAGGCTCTGGCCAGGCTGGATCCATGGGTGGAGGTCAATGGGATGAGGTTTAACAAAGCCAAGTGCTGGGCCCTGCACTTGGAGCACAACAAGCCCATGGATGCTCCAGGCTGGGGGCAGAGTGGCTGGAAACTGCCCAGAAGAAAAGGGCCTGGGGGTGCTGGGTGACAGCAGCTGAAGATGAGCAAGCAGTGCCCAGGTGGCCAGAAGACCACCAGCAGTCTGGCCTGGATCTGCAGTGGTGTGGCCAGCAGGAGCAGGGCAGGGATTATGCCAAGGTGGGCACTGGTGAGACTGTGTCCTTAATCCTGGGGTCAGTTTTGGGTCCCTCACTCCAAGAAGGATGTTGAGGTGCTGGAGCAGGTCCTGAGAAGAACAAAGCTGGGGAAGGGTCTGGAGAACAGGGCTGGGGAGAAACAGCTGAGGGAGCAGTGTGGAGAAGAGAAGGCTGAGAGAGACCTCATTGCTCTCTACAGCTCCCTGAGAGGAGGCTGCAGTGAGGCTGGGGTTGGTCTCTTCTCCCAGGTAACCAATGATGAGACGAGAGGAAATGGATGAAGTTAGGTTGGAGATGAAAGAGATGGCACTTGGGGCTATGATTTGGTGGCCATGGTGGGGTTGGGTTGCTGGTTGGACTGGGTGATCTCGAAGGGCTTTTCCAGCCCAAACCATTCTGTGATTCTATTGTCTACTGCCAGTAGACAATCTAGGGACAGACCAGGGCCACAGCCTCTCAGCATGCCATGAAGAGTTTTTCTGCCCACAAGGCCTTTCCAGGGCTGCAGGGAGAGCCATGCTTGATGTGGGGCCTCTGCCTCTTGTTCTGGGCTGTTCCAGGCTCCATCGCTTTGCCAGCCCACTGCTGCCACCCCACATGTGGTGGAGCTGGGCTCTCTGGCTGGCTAAAGTGGCTGCTGGCTTAAGTGGCTGCTGTCTCTGCTGGAGCAGCAAAGGGAAGGTCCTGCCTCAGTGCCTTCATCATGGCAGCTGTGTCCCTGCCATGGTGGCATCCCCAGCATGCAGGCAGCTGCGTGGGGTGTGCAGGCCTGGTGCAGATGGGGAGTGGGAGGCTCAGGCTGCTTTCCTCCCCAGCATCCCCCTGCCTGGCAGCACAGCAGCTCCTGCTCTTCCTGCCCACTTCCCTGCTCTTGCACCAGCAGAGGTGACAGCTCCAGAAAAGAGTCCAGGGAGCTGCAGGCCTCATCTCCATGCTCATGCTACTGCAGGGTGCCATAAGCAGCTGCAGTGCACTGGGAGGGGTGGCACTGCTAGGTGGCACGGTGGAGACCTGCAGGGTAGGAAGCATCATCCCAGCTTCAAGTGGCTCTCCCCAGCCAGATGAATTCTGAGCACTGGGCTGGCCAGGGCTGGCTGCCTCAGAGGTGCTGAGCATCCTGATGGGGTCTTCCCAGCTGGGCAAAGGATAATTCTCCTGGCTGGGCCTTGAGCAGCTGAAGGACCACAGCTTCGGGCATCACCGGGATGGTGTATGGCAGCTCCACACCTGCTGGCTTCACTGTGCCCTGTTGGTCCCCAAACTGAGCAGGGAGGGCAAAGGGTGGTGGCTCGGATGGGGTCCCTGTATGTGGGCTGTGGTTTGGCACCCTCAGCTCTGTTCAGCCCAGGCACCAGTCTGGGGCTCCCACTGCAGCAGAAGCCAGCAGAGCTGGGTGGGTGGGCTGGCAGTGGGCTGGCAGTGGTCCATGGGCCTGGAAGGGAGGGGACTGCTGCTCCTGGTGTGCGGGCAGCGGCGGCTGCTTGCGGCATGCCAGGGCTTGACGCTGACAGCAGCTGCTGAGGACCGTGGGGTTTATTTTTAACAAGCTCCATGGGAAATCGCCTCCAGGGCTCCCAGTGCTGCCTTGGTGCCTGTGTCCTGCAGCAGGACAGTGGGAGGACAGCGGGGCCATGCCTGCCCTGCCCGGCCTTTCCCTGCAGATCTGGCTGCCTTCTGCCCACCTCGGGGGGAACCTGTGTGGGGCCCTCTCAAAAAGGTTTGGATTGGTGGCAGAGCTGGGACTCTGGAACTGATCTGGAATGGCAAGCAGCTCTGAGCGCCCAGGCCAGGTCCTGATAAGTGGCTTTGGGTGGGTCAAGAAGTACCCATGAGATGCTCTTGGGGGCGCTAGGGGGTGGGTCATGGCTGCGCTTCCCACAGAGGATTGGGCTTTGGTTTAGGCCAGATCTCACTGACGGATTTGAGTGCTGCCATCCCCTAGTGCTGGGGGAAGGTGGGGAGGGCTGCAAGGGGACTGGGTGGGACCCTTCCTCAGTGAATTGCTAGGACCCTCCTAACCAGCACCTCCTGGAGGGTGTGGGGTTGGTGGGAGAACAGAGTCTCCTGTCCCCCCAACTTACTGCTGGAGGGGCTGACGTGGCCGAGAGGGTTTGTCCTTGTTCTGGTGACATGAGGGGGCAGGGTTGCAGGGATCCAACCCTCGGGGGCTACACAGACCATCGATAGGCATTCATGCCACATTGCCCCTTCTCCCTGCCCCTCCTGCGCCTGGAAGTCATGGTGCCATTGTGGCAGCCACTCTTCACCACGGCTGGTCCCAGCAACCTGCTCCCAGGGGGGCTGTGCCCACTGGCTGTAGAGCCAGGCGGTGCCAGGCGGCGTGTGCCATGCGCGTGGGCCCCGCGGGACAGACAGCCCCATTGTATGGTGCGTGGGCAGCCCGGCCAAGGGCGGCACCGGGGCTGAGCCGGGGGGCCACAGCGGCCAGAGCCGGTGCTGAGCCCCGTCCTGTCGCACCCAGCTGGAGGCAACGGTGGACCTGGCTGAACGGCGCCAGATCCGCTCGGCCATCAGGGAGCTGCAGCGGCAGGAGCTGGAGTGGGACGAGGAGGCTCTGGCATCCAAGCGTTTCCGCCCGGAGCGCGGCAGCCACCGGCAGGACGACAAGGAGAACTGGCCACGGTGAGTGCCGCCTGGCGCCGGGCTCCGGCTCGCCCTCCGCCTCTTCCACAGCGGGCAGGGGCTTCAGCGCCTGGTCCCGCTGTGGCTCGGACAGCTTCGGACGGGCGCGGCCCGGCTCTGTGCAGCTTGGCACATGGAGGGGGGCCCGCTGCCTGACCTTGCCAGCTGCCCCCGAGGGGACTTTGCTCCCGAGCACCCACAGCAGCTCCTGCCTGGCTGCTCTCACCCTTGCGCAGGTCCCGGCGCCTGGAGGAGGAGCAGCAGATGGCCCTGGCTGCCTTGTCCCGGCAGCTCGAAGCCATCACCGATGTGGAGGAGCTGACGAAACTGGTGAGCCCATGGCGCGGCGGTGCCGGCGGCGTGCGGGGGCTGCCGGTGCGCCAGGGTAACCCTGCTCTGCTTCTCTGGCAGCTGCGGGCGGCGGGCGAGTACGAGGAGCGCAAGCTGATCCGAGCTGCCATCCGCAAGCTGCGGGCGGAAGAGATTGAAGGTGAGGCACCACCGGTGCCCTGGGGCAGCTCTCCCGGAGAGCCTGGGCTGTGGGCAGCTCGCTGCCTGAGCAGCGTTCTGAGGGCTGCCCTTGCTCCCACCCAGCCGCAGCCCTGGCCGTGAACACGCAGAGCAGGCGGAGGGACGGCAGCGACCCCCGCGCCGCCCCCGGGGGTAGCAAAGGCAGCCGGAGCGGCGATGCTGAAACGCCAGGGAGTGGGGAGAGCGGCCAGAGGAGCCACACCGAGCTGCCAGCCCTGGCTGGGAGTGGGGAGAGCCGTGGTGAGGGCAATGCCAAGCCCCTGGCCACAGGCAGGAGCGAGGAGAGCAGCCAGCAGGACGATACGGAGCAGCCAGCGCTGGCCGGCCGTGAGGAGAGCGACTGTGGGGATGCTGCAGAGCAGCCTCCTGCCCAGCAGCCCAACTCAGCGGTGAGTGTGCAGGGTGCTGCTGGAGGGGCAGGGCCACCATCACCTCCCATCCCTTCCCTTGGGCTCCTGTGCCAGCCTGCCTGGGGCACAGGCCCATGGGGCTCACCCACCTGGGGAGACTGGGGCAGGTGGAGTGGGGATCTCTGCGGACACAGGGGACACAACTGGGCTGTGCCAGCGTGGTCCCAGCAGTGGTGAGCAGGGCTTGGCAACTCTGGTCTGGGTGCCTCTAGTCCTGTCCCTGGGCGTGGGTGCTGTGTGTAAGATGTCTGCACTCCTCTCCCCGAGCTGGGTGCTCCTGATGGGAGCTCCAGGGCTCGCTCTGGAGTGAGGCTGTTGCCCATTGGCCATAGTGAGAGCTCTGGGTACGGAAAGGATGAGCTGGTGGGCAGGGCTGGAAGGAACAATTGCGAGCCTGGGGTTTCTTCTTCAGTGGCAATGACACCCCCCAGGGGACCTGTGGCTCTCATGGTGGCAGGTGGTCCCTGCAGAGGCACCAGGCAGGCTTGCCCTTGGTGGCAGGGGGTGAAGAAGAGGTGGGTATAACCACGGCAAGCATGGGTGCCTGCATCTGCCTTTGCTCAGCACAACTTCCCCCTCTGCCTGCCCTGGGGCCACGGCAAGAAGCTACAAGAGGGATGTGGCCCTGTGCCACCTTTTAGCACTGTCTGCCTTCCCCATCTGGATGTGCTGGCATCCTGCCTCTGGTCCTGGCTGTGCTGGGACATCTGAGCAGCCAGCAGGGCTGTCCCACTCTGTCTGGCTGATTACTCCAAGCCTGAGGGCATTTCCCTTGAACAGCAGCTGCAGTTCTGCCTGGATCTGGTTCCTGGCTCCTCTGTGACCCCTCAGGGTATGGTCCCTTTTGTGCCTTCCCCTGTCCTGGAGTCACATCAGCACCTGTGCCCACACAGTGTTCCTAGAGGCACTGGCATAATGAGGACTGGTACAGCAGGACCAGTCCTGGCTGGTGATTGCAGGACACCCTGGCCCTGATCAGGAGTGTGTTAGGGACACACTGGTCACCTGTGTCCAGAGCATCCCATGGTTTACAGAGCTACTGGTGCCATAGGCAGGGCTGGGGTGGTACAAAACTGGGTGCTTCCTGCGTCTTGGAGCCCTGAGGTGCCTGGCTTGGGGAACATGAGGGGCCATGGGCACTGGGGAGGGGCTGTCCTCCCAGCTCCTAGCTGGGCAAGGCTGGTGTACTTGTGGCAGAGGCCACAGAGGGACGCAAGAGCCAACTTCTTGCTCCAAGCCCTGGTGCTTATCAGCCCCAGGAGGCAGCAGGGTGTGGGGACACTTGCCCCGCAGCCAGCCTCCTACAATGACCCCTGTGCAGAGAGTGGCTTGTCCATCCCCTAGCAGCATGGAGGAAGAGACCTGGGTAGCATGAGAAGAGGCCACAGTGTCTGGCCAGGTGAGGGGGTGAGTATGAGCCAGGGTGACTATCACATACTGGGATGAGGCTTTCACCCCCCACTCTCCCCAGGCCCATGAGCAAGATGTGATGGTGGAACAGGAGCATGTCCCAGCTGGGATGCAGGAGCTATGCAGACAGCCCACAGGAGACCCTCAGAAATCCAGTACCCAGGGTGAGTCCCCTTGAATGCCTATGGGAAAGCCCTGTCCAGGAGCATGCCCAGGGCTGGAGCAGTGCCAGGGCCAGCTGTGGGCAGCGGTGGGAGGAGGAAGAGGGCAGCATGGTGTCTCCCAGTAGTATGGGCAAAGGAGCCAGGTGCCTGGTGGGGCCATGGGATCAGGGATGCTCTTCAGGCAGCCACAGGCCTCTCCCACCCAGAGCCTCTTTTTTTCCCACAGCCATGGTCTCAGGGACCCTTGTGGTGCTGGAGCTGCAGCCAGCCCCAGAGCTTGGTCTAGAGCCTGAAGATGATGGCAAGGAGCTGGAGCAGGACCAGCCATACTCCCCAGACACTGCCCGGCCCAAAGGGCAGCATCAGACAGCCTGGAAGGAGGAGGGCAGCCTGGGCAGCCCTGCCAGTGCCCGGGAGCCCACTGAGGGGCAAAACCACCGGGTTGAGCAGCCTGGCGCTGGTAGCCAGAGCAGTCAGGTACAGAGCTGGTGGCACAGGCTGGGGCCAATGCTACTCCAGGGGCTGGTGGTCCCGCGGATGAAGGCAGCTTGCTGGGGCGGGGGTGTGTATGTGTGCCCCCTCCAGCTGATTGCTCTGCCCCTTTCTCTCCGTGCAGCTCAGTGTCAGGGTGTGCAGCCAGGTGGTGGGGCCAGCCGGGAGGCGTGGGGAGCTGCCCGTGGGTAAGTGCAGCCCCGTAAGGAGGCAGTGCTGGGACCGTGCCCCCCCCCAGTGCTGCCCGAGGCCCCGCTGTGCCCCTGCCCCGCGGCACGTGCAGCCCAGCAGTGTGGGGAATGGCATCGTCCCTGGGGACATGACTTCAGCCCACGCAGGCTGAGGCAGGAATGTGAGGACAGGATGTGGCCAGGCCACCCCTAGCTGGTGGCCATTTGCTGCTCAGCTGTGTGGCAGTGGTACCTACCCCAGCCGGGTGCCCGGGGAGCAGGGTGCCAGGCCGGCTGTTTATCAGTGCCCCGGCTGCAGGCTGGGCAGCAGGAGGGCCATGAAAGGGAATCTGTGCAGGCAGCAAACCTCGGCCTTTTGCATTCTTTGTCCCAATAAGGCCAGGAGCCGTGCGCCGGCTGGCCCAGACCCCTCCTTGGGGCTACACTTGCTGGCCCAGCCGGGGCTCAGCACCCTCAGGGTCCTCCCTGCAGCCTCAGGATGGCAGTGGTCACCAGCTGTCATTTTCCTGCTGCTAGCAAAACCACCCTCACAACTGTGCCTCGTGCTGGGGGGGAACCCAGAAAGCGGCTCTCTGCCTCCAGGGTCAGAGTTCACACTTGAAGCCACCCTTGCAGGTGGAGATGCCCTCCCTCAAATGGATGCTAGCAGGCTGCTGGCTCTTGGGAAGGCAGAAACCCTGGGGAGAGGCTAGAGGAGGTGGGCTGCAGTGTGGCACAGCCCCAGGGCAGAGGGAAGCATGCAGGACCTGACCCTCCTTGCCTCACCTTGGGGCTCAAACCCAGGTGCTTGGGAAGGGCTGAGCCCTCCAGCTTGGGCATCAGTAACTCTGGCCCCAGGCCAAAGCACTCCTTGCTCAGTGCCCACCTGCACCCTGGGTGGAGGCTGGGCCACTGGGCCCCCTTTGCCTTCTCCAGAGGTGGTGCTGGGCTGGCCCTGCTATACCAGGGCCTGGTGGGTGCAAAGGTGATCCTGATATTTCAGCATAGATCCCAGGTACCACTCACTGCCCTGCTGGCCTCTTGGGTACCCCAGACTCTGTGGTGTGGCTTGGCACTGCAAGGCAGTGCAAGCTGCCCGGATTGCAGAGCAGCTTATGAGCACTGGCAGACTTTGGCACTACAGCCACTACACCCCACAGGGTGGGGGACCCCAGCGTGCTGTGCCAGAGTGGGGCTGGGGGATGGCAACAGCACCCTGTGCCACACTCACTCTGCCTTCCTTGTCCTCTTCCTTGCATACCTGGCCTGGCACCTCCCAAGTGTCAGTGCTCACCCAGGATGTAGCAGGGACCCCTTGCAGCAGGGACGCAGCAGCTCACCTCAATACTCACCGCTGGCAGCAAGCGTCCTCCTCCTCCCCGCGCCCAGCTGGCCGCACCGGTAAGGTCCCACAGTGGCTGCCTCTGCTCTCTCCGCTTCACAGTGGCAGGAGGTCCTCGGCGGAGCCTGGGCAGGCACGGCAGGAACTCTGTGGTGGCAGGATGCTGCTGGCTGGGTTGGGGCTGGCTGCCCACCTGCTTTCTTGCCCCCTACCCAGCATGTGCACAAGCAACCAGGCCCCAGCTTTTGCCCTTTCGCTCCTGCTTTAAGGGGCAGCAGCCAGCCTGAGGAAAACAGCATGCGTGGCAAGACCCTGGGGGCGGGGGGTGGCATTCTGCATCTTGTGGGTACCCTGGGGGTGGGCAGCATGCACAGTGGGACGCTCTGGGGTGGAGAGGGCGGCATGCATCGTAGAGGGCACCCCGGGGGGCCGCATGCACGCTGGGATAACGTGTCCCGTCTGGGGCCGACGAGGGAGGTGCAGCATGCGTGGCGGGGCCACCCGTGGGTCACCGAAGCCCCGCCGACCCCACCGCCCCTTGTCGCCCACAGAGTCCAGCGCGACCGCAGTCCTGCCGCGGGCCGCCTCGGTGCGGGAGCGTGCCCAGCGCTTTACCCCGGCGGGGCCGGGGCCGGCACTCGGCGCCGCGACAGCAGCGGTCGGGCCGGCGGGGGCGGGAGGCTNCGGTCCGCGCCGGCCCCCGCCCCGGTCCTAGCCCCGGCCCCGGTCTCGACGGCATGAAGACCTACTTCACCATCGAGATCAAGGATGGGCGCGTCCAGCCTCTCACGCCCCGCATCGTGGCCGCCCCCGGCCAGCGGGCAGGTGGGCGCCGGGTTGGGGCACCCACGGGAGGGGAGGGATGGGATGGGATGGGATGGGATGGGATGGGATGGGATGGGAGGGGGAAGAAGATGGGCAGCACAGGTGCCATCCATCGGGAGACTAGGTGGGGACGATGGGCAGAGGGCACCCATTGCAAAGACAGGGTAGGGAAGCTGGGCACTGCAGGCAGCTGGGCACCATAGGGCACAAGCTATCACCAGGGAGGTGGGTTTGAGAAAGTTGGATAGATGGGTACCTGCTGGGGAGGTGGGCATCATGAGGGCCATGAGTGCCAGCAGGCAGGTAGGCACAGGCAGGGCCACAAGCGTTGTGCAGCAGTGACACAACAGTGCTCCTGGTGAGATGACATGTGTAGCCTGGCAGTGGAGTAAATGGCTGCTGGTGGGCAGCTGGGCACTGACAGAAGCATGGGCAGTGAGCAGGTGGAAACCAGCAGGCAGGTGGGTAGCTACAGTCCACACAGGCAGTGAGAGGACACAGCAGCAGCAGTGGCATTTGGGTGCTGACATCTTGGAGGCTGAGCCATGGGCACTGCCAGAAGAGCAGAGGCCGTGGGCAGTAGCGTGCCTGGCAGCCTCTTACCCTTTGGCAGCAACACATAGCCTGCTCAGAGCAGCTCAGTCCTGGAAGCCAATCTGGACTTACAACCTGTCCCCATCCCCACCATTCTGCCATTTTCATGCCCAGAGTCCCTCCCCAGCACCCTGTGCTGCCCTCACAGCCCTGCCTCATCCTCTACCCCACGTTGGTGCTCTTTCCCACTGACCCGCTGATCCAGGGAAGTCCACAGTGTCCTGCTCCGTACCATCCCTGCTACTGGGTGGTCTCTGCTTCAACGCTGCTCCTTATTCAGACACAGCTGGCTCAGGATGGTCCTGCAGCCACCCCTCACACCAGGGGGTCTTGGCTCCAGCTAAAGCACTGCAGAAAGTGCCTTTCCTTGGGGAGGAGGAGGAGGAAAAGCCAAAGTGGCGAAGGGGGGGGGGGGCTTGGCTTCTGCGCCCCTTGGTTGCCCCAGAGGCCTGCCCCTGTGCCAGAGATCAGTGCCCACCGCTGAGGCAGGATGCATGCAGCAGCCAGGCAGCCCAGCCAGAGCCAGGCACGGGGCTGGGGCTGCTGAGCTGAGCCTAGGACAAACCCCTTGTGCCTTTTGCTCCCCTGGCAGAGCTGACCTTGGGGCTGCGGAACGCTCCCATCCGCATCACCACGGTCCCCAGCAGTGCCCCCACTGTCTGCAGCATCAGCAGCAATGTCAGCAAGGTGAGTGCCCAGAAGGGCTGGGTACCATTTGGGCATGGCCTGGGGGCTCCTGGGTGTGGAGTTTGGAGCAGTGGCCAGGGTGGGCAGGTTGGTGCTGGTAGCACTTTCCAGAAGCTCTGGCAGCTCTGGGGATGGGTTTTTCTCCAAAGGGACCTTGAGGTCTGCACAGCCCTGGCAGCTACCTCAGCCCCGTGCACCCCGGGCTGTGCCCCATGTGTGCAAGGGTGAGGAAGAGGTAGGTTTAGGAGCCTTTTACTGCTCTCCTATTTTAAACACCCTTTAGGGTGGCAGCAACTCGGGGAAAGAACCTCATTGCCACCCACTGTCTGTTTTCCCCCCTGGCAATGGACCATGTCTGTGGCACTGGGAAGCCTGCTGGGAGGGGCTTCCTGAGGGTCTCTGACCCAGTCTGGAGTCATGAGCTGGAGTTCTGTCTCCTCCTGCTTTGCAATCCCGAGCTTATAGCAGAGCAGCAGCTCCTGGACTGGGATTAATTCTTAGATACAACTGGAGAAAAAAACCCAACAAAACAAACCTCCAAATCCTTCTGCTCTGTTTTGAGGGGGAATGGGGTGCAGTCTCTCCTGCCCCCCAGGGGCTGGAGGTGGCTGGGCTGGGTGTACACAGGGGCAGCCCCATGCCCGAAGTCCTTCAAGTGCTTTTATCTGCTCCTGGCCATCTAGGGTAATGTGAGGCGCTGCGCACGCGGCCTTGGCAGGAGCTGGGCTGTCAAGTGAGCTGCTGCCTCTCTTGAGGCCCTGTGTGTGCCCAGCTCACCCAACTGCCTCTGCAACCATGGCACTGCCACTGGCTGCGACACTGTAGATTCGCAGAATGGTTTGAGTTGGAAGGGACCTTAAAGATCTTCTAGTTCCAACCCCTTTGCCGTGGGCTTACTCCATCCTTGGGTTAGCCAAGGATGGAGTCAGCATGAAGCAGGCAGTGCCCACAGCCAGCAGGTTCTGCTGCCCAGGGGCAGCTCACTGCCTGCAGGTTGACTTCCTTGTGCTAATGCGCTTGGGCAGGCTTGGGCTGAGCAACCTGTCAGCCCTCATTAAGGTATTAGTGGCACTGCCCAGTAAGGTGGGGGGTGTGCGACCCATCAGCTGCCCGGCTGGAGAAGTGGCCTCCAGGTGTCCTCCTGGTGGGCAGGCAGGAGGAGGTGGTGGCAGCGGTGCTGGCAGCCCTGCCAGGTAGGGCTCGGTTGGAGGGAGCAGAGGGGCTCAGGGATTTGGGGACAGCGGCTGCCGCAGCGTGTCCTGGCACTGGCAGAGTGCTGCCTGTGCCCATTGTGTAGGGACCTGCTCCCCCTGGGGCATTCATCAGGCAGCACGGGGGACGGAGGCCCCTGAAAAATCATGGCTGGTGGCTAAGGTCCTCAGACCAGCCTCAGCCTGGGGTTGGAGATGTCACAGTGTTGTGAGTGATGTCGGCCGGAGGAGGGAGGGCACTGGAGCAAAACGGTGTGCGGTGGTTGCTGGCCCTGGAGCGCACCCAGCAGTGGGGTCTGGGGCTGATCCCATAGGAGGCCTCTACCTCAGTTGCTGTGCCCTACAGCCCCCGTGCCCGCCCCAGCCTGGCATCAAGGGCACTGGCAACCACCCAGGGATCGGGGCTCCCCCTCACCGAGCCACCTGGTGCCGGAGCTGGAAATGCTGCCAATTGTTGGTGCCTTGCTTCAGCACCCCTGTGCGGGACCCCTGGCCACAGCGACAAGAATAGCCCAGCAGGCGCGGAGCCGCCCGGGCCGGCCTCCAGCCGGGGGGGGGTGTCCCTAGCGCCCCTATAAAGGGCAGAGGACAGCTGAGCAGGGCTCGCTGCAACCATGCCGGGGGTCAGCCTGGAGGGGCTGGCGCAGGCCGGGGCGGCCGAGCTGGCCGAGCTGCGGCGGGAGCTGGGAGCTTTCCGAGGGGTGGTGGAAGGGCAGCTGGAGCAGGCATTGCGGCTGGTGGAGCCCCTGGCACAGGCGCTGCGGGCGCTGGAAGAGGAGCACCTGGAGCTGCGGGCAGAGCTGGCATGCTTGGGCCGCCGCCTCGACCTACTAGTGCTGCATCTGGGGCCGCAGGAGTGCCCTGGGGAGGACCTCAGCACCCTCTTTCTGGAAGCACAGGACCCTTGCGCCCACTTTGAGGGCACAGAGGAGCCCGGCGGCCCCACGGCCCACCCGCCCGCTTTCTCCAGCACACGCCAGCAGTCGACCCTGCAGCTCTCCCGGAGCAACAGTGGAGTGAGTGCAGGCAGCCCTGCCCTGTGGCAGCATCCGGAGGCGGGGGGGCAGGAGGGTGGCACTGCTCCGCAGGGCTCCCAGCGACCCCAAGGATGTCAGGAGCCAAGACAAAGACCCTGGCACGAGGTGGGACTGTGGGTACGGCGCAGAGGTGGCACAGCAGCGTTGGGGTTTGCCACCGTTTGGGCTGGCTGCTGCGGGGGGGGCTCGGCGCCTGCCTGCTCCGCATTGCCGGCGTGCCGACCGGGAGGCTGCATGCAGCTGTCCTGCCCCCGCCTGCACCCAGCAGTGCCGAGGCACAGGTGGTGGCACGGCTGCGTGTGGCCAGCGTCACCTCCCGTGCCGCAGACTGGGTGCCAGACTGGGGCAGCAGGGCGCGGGATGGGGCCAGGTGTGCAGTGGGGCTCCTCCAGCCCTGCGCTGGCACCTCTCTGCTGCCTCTGTGCCCTATTCTGGGCCTGGCCTGCTGCCTGCCGCACATTGCTGGGGGGTCGTGCTGAAAGGGACTTGGTGTCCTGGCTGTGCTCTGGCAGGGGCCCTAGCTGGCCCGGATCCTGAGCTGGGATGCGGGGGAGGCTCTTGATCTCCTGGACAAGCTCTGCCCTCGGCTAAGTCCCTTAATGCCCTGGAAATCCATTGTGCTACTGATGGCACGCACTGGCCTTGCTAGTACCTTGCCCGCTGCTGGGCACCAGGCACTGCCCAGCCTGGAGCACCTGGGCAGCCCCTACCTGCTGAAGGGTCCCGGCAGCCTGTGGTGCTGGGGTCATTTTGGCAGCCACAGTCTGAGTGGGTCAGAGGATCCGGGGCCCTCCCAGGGCAGGGGTGCCGCAGTGGGGGATTTGCGCTCTCCTCCCTGCCTCAGTCGCTGCAGATGCCTGTGGCATTCCACTAGCTGTGAGCTCTTGCGTCGCATGTGGCACATCTTCTCCAGGGTCCCTGCCGCCCGTGGCACTGGGCAGACATCAGGACAATGCGGGGCTTGAGGCCTGAGCAGCATGGGGATGGAGGGCAGGATGGCCAAGCTGGTGCTCAGTTGCGTGGTGCTGTCATTGTAGATGGAGCCGGAGGTGGTGGAGCAGCAGCAGCAGGTGCCAAGGCTAGAGCCAGAGGTGCCCAATGGTATGGAGAAGGTCCAGGTGGAGAGAAGGAACAAGCTGAATGTTGAGGAGCTGAACAGGATTGAGGATGAAGATATTCTGGATAAGATGGTATCACCTCTGCTGCCGGGTGAGGGGCCCCTGAGCTGGTGGCACAGGGGTGGTGCTAACCTGGGTGTCCTCCTGCAGCTGGATCAGACAACAGACTTTGAGGAGCGGCGACTGATCCGAAATGCCATGCGGGAGCTGCGCCAGCGCAAGCGAGGTACTGGACATGGCACTGCAGGTGGAGCTGGCACACTGCCAGAGTGGGGCTGTCCACCTGTGGTGGAGCAGAAGGGCACTCTGGGTCTTCTGCTGTACCCCTGACTGTGCCAGGCTGAGGATGTTGTCCTTCCCATGGACCAGTTCTGGCCTGGCAGCAGCTAGCAAGAACCCCAGTGTGGCAAGGGCCGTGGCTGCCATAGCTGTCTCTCACTGCTGATGCCCTCTCCCACCTGTGTTTGCAGACCAGCGGGAGAAGGAGCGGGACCAGCGGCTGCAAGAGATGCGGAGCCAGGCTGTGGCAGGGAGGACTGGCAATGCCACTGAGACCACCACCACCACGCAGAGCTCCCAGTCAGCTGACGGCTCGGCGCGTAGCACTGTCACCAAGACCGAGCGTCTCATCCAGTCCAGTATGAGTTGGGCTGGGGGTGCAGAGGCCTTGCGTGCCTAGCAGAGCTGGCATGCTGGCCCCTTGGGAGGCTGGGCTATGTTTCCTGGTGCTGTGCCACCACAGCTTCTCTTGGCCACTCTCACTCCTTTTTCTGGCTCTGGCTCATCTCCACTGGGTGTAGGACCATGGGTCAGGGCTGAGTCATGCTGCATTGCCCAGGGCTTGTCTGGGGATCTTGAAGGGATCTGCTCTGGTGGTTTCCCACCCAATTCTCTGCCCCATTGGGGTGGCAGGAGTCTTGTATGGGCGCTGAACCTGTCTCCTTTCAAATTTCTCTCCTGGTCCCTTGGTGTCTCAAGGCCTGGGGGGCTGAGAGGTACTCCAGCTCCCTGCTTCTTCCACACTGGCCTCTGCCCAGCCTGGGGGCACATGCCATCTGTTCCCCCTCTGCCTGCCCTGCCTGTGGCTCTGCGTGCTGGGACTTCTTCCTATTACACTATGTGGATAAAAGAGGGCTTGGCAGCAGTGAGCATTCGTGGATGCCACTGCGCCCTGGGGTCACAGCTGATTCCCCTGCCCTATTGCCTTGCCCCCTGCAGGTGATGGCACCAAGACATCCCGTACCACAACCATGGAGTCAAGTTACGTGAAGAGATCAGACAGTAAGAGCTTGTACTATCTATCCTCCACAGCATCCTCTGGGTCTACCCCCAGGGGCATTGCTGCTGCTGAGCCATTGCTGCCTGTGACAGAGGCACAGCCCCCCAGCCTGCCTGGTGCCACTTCCCTTGGCTCCTGGCCAAAGTCTCTCTTTTTCTCTCTCTCTGCAGCGGGCAACAGCACCTTTGTTCAAACCAAATCATCCTACAGCTCCTCTTCCAAGAAGACAGGCAGGTGAGGGTGGTGCATCCCCAGGGCTAGCCCCAAAGACTCCCTGTCTGCCATCTGCTTTCATAAACCCTCTCTTGCCTAGCTTGTGGGGTCCCCATGTGGGGATGTCTCTAAAGCCTTCTGGTCATTGGGACACACTTACTGTCTCCAATGGTCCCCATGGGCCCCTCCATGGGCATGGAACTATGTCTGCCACTCCTCTTCTGTCCCAGCAGTGTGGAAGTCTCCAAAGTGCCATGGCTGGCAGTGGGCTGAGGCCACCATGTGCCCTTCCCCAGGCTGCCTGCAGCCCCTCTTAGCCTTGTCTCTCTCTCTCTCCCCCAGCATCTTTGACCGTGAAGATGACAGTGCCTCTAGGCAGAGCAGCCTGGCTGCATTGGAGCGGCGCCAGGCTGAGAAGAAGAAGGAGCTGATGAAAGCTCAGAGCCTCCCAAAGACCTCAGCCTCACAGGCTCGCAAGGCCATGATGGAGAAGCTGCAGAAGGAGGGCGGAAGGTGAGGCAGGGCTGGGAGCAGGCCAGCAGGGGTGGTGGGTGCCATGTGTTTAACACCCCCTCCTCCTCCCCCGCCACAGCTCACCCGGCCCCGCGGCGGCACGCAGTGCTGTGCAGCGCTCCTCCAGCTGCGGCGTGCCCAACGCCAACAGCATCAAGCAGATGTTGCTGGACTGGTGCAGAGCCAAGACCCGGGGCTACGAGGTGAGTGCCCTTTTCCCCTCCCTGGCCCTAGAGCTGGTCGCTCTACCCCTGCTAACTGCCCTGCCCTCACAGCACGTGGACATCCAGAACTTCTCATCCAGCTGGAGCGACGGCATGGCCTTCTGCGCCCTGGTCCACAACTTCTTTCCTGATGCCTTTGACTACAGCCAGCTGTCGCCCCAGAACCGCCGCCACAACTTCGAGGTGGCCTTCTCCTCTGCAGAGTATGTAGCTCCTATGCCATCCTGTGGGCTCAGGGCAGCTCTCCTGCTCCCCACTGCGAGGGGGCACAAGGGCAGGGGTGATCGCGCTGGGGGTGGGTGCCCGATGGCATCGCTCCTCCCGTGTGATGCGCTGTTTCAACAGCAGGGGAAAAGCGGTGGCTGCATGGACACAGCACAGCCCAGGCTGGTGTGGTGGGGGTGGGTGTGGAGGGTCTGGGCTTCCTGGATGCAGGGCAGAGCACCCAAAGGAAGGGCAGCAGCTCCTCAAGCCCACTCAGCCACAGGCAGTGTATCCTATGCTGGGGTGCCAGGTGTGGGGCAGCAGCCCCTGGGCAGCCAAGAGTGGGATGTATCTGTGCCAAGCGCCTCCTGTCACAGTCTTAGGGGCTCAAACACCATCGCAGCTTCTCCAGTCTCCTCCCTTCCCTTTTTGCTTCTGGTTTTCCTGGGTGCTGAGAGATGGGAGCGCATCCAGCTGAAGGGCTGGCAGCCAGCCCCTCTCTCCTTCCTTCTGTCTCTCTCCCACCCACTCCTGCTCCCATCCAGCACCCTGCCCAGCAGCAGGGCCAGGCCGGTGGGATTCCCATCCAGAGCGGTGGCTTGAGCTGGGAGCTCCCAGGAGCTCCCTGGGTGCCGTGGTGCTGTTTGGTGGAGCAAGAAGTGGGCCACGTGTCTGGCTCTTGGCACTCCTGTTAATGGACTTTTTGCCTTAATTGGGGAACCGGTGCGTGGACTTGAGAGAGCCATGGATCTCTTGGGCCTGGAAGCCAGGCGGCCTCTCGTCCTTCCTCCTCCAGCTCTTGTGAGCATCTTCTCCCGAGCTTCCTGCACCAGGGCTGTGCCATGCGGTTCCAAGCAGAGCTGGGCAGGAGGGCTGGGCTCGCCCCAGCTCTTCCTCCCGGCGGCTCTATAGCAGAGCTCTATAGAGCGCCGCTCCGCTCTGGAACCTGCTCCCCGAGCACCTGGCGCGCCAGAACACCTCACTCCTCCTCCTCCTCCTCCTCCATCTGTCCTTCCCTCTGGACCTCACGCCTCTCCACGCCACTCACCTGCTCTCCCTCTCCCTTGCTTGTGCCTCTCCTCCCCTCTCCCCGAATCTCACTGAATGGCCTCGGTGCAGCGGTGCCTGGAGCCTTCCCGTCCCTGCATCACGCACCCCACCCCCAGAGCATGCCAGAGCAGAGCAGCATCTGCCCGGGGGGGAGGGATGGGAACTGCATTGATCTGTGTCTCTTTGTTTTCTCTCTTCCTCCCCTCCCCAACTGGGCTGTGGTCACTGGCTTGCCCCTCTCTTTCCCTGCCCCCAGGAAGCACGCAGACTGTCCGCAGTTGCTGGACGTGGAGGACATGGTCCGGATGCGCGAGCCGGATTGGAAGTGTGTGTACACATACATTCAGGAATTCTATCGCTGCCTGGTCCAGAAGGGGCTGGTAAAAACCAAAAAGTCGTAGCCCATTTTCACCCCCCCGGGAGCGATGGTGAGAACCTTCCCCTCCAAATATCTGCCCGTGCCCCACTGCAGCCGCCACGGCTAGGGAAGAGGCTGGGGGATGCCGGTGGGCAACACTGGCAGCGGCAGCTGGAGGGGCCGAGCTGCGGCCAAGACAGGGGTGGGGGCAGCCATCTGCCCTCTGGACTGACAGAACAGCACCTGTGGGGGCTTGGGGAGGGGGAGGCTGTGTCGGCCCGGGGGCTGTTGGCTCTCCACCGCAGGGAAGACAGCGGCACGAGCCGAGCCGCCGTTGCTCTTCCCCCCCCCCCGCCTCGCTGGCTGAGCTGGATCCCGAGGATTAGCTACTGGGGCCCTGCTCTGGGTTGCTCAGCAGCCTGAGCCTTGCAGTGCTGGTGGGTGCAGGTTAGCCCCCTGGCATGCCCCGGCGTTGCTGCTTGCACTTGCGCCGCCTTCACCACCACCCCCCCGCCCCCCCCCCCCGCAGGGTGTGCGGAAGCCGCTGACCCTGGCTGGGGGGAGGCTGCAGCCCCTGCGGTGGAGCCAGGCGTGGGCATGGGGCCCTGCCCATGAGGTGCTGCTTGCTCATATATGGGCAAGAGTGGGGAGCCTGGAAAGTGTGACTCAAGGCTTGGGTCCTGCCTCGTCTTGCAGTGTTTGTGCCTGTCTTCAGGGGCATCCCAGCTGGCGCTGGAGCCGCTGCTCCCCCGGGCTCCACGCAGCAGCAGCAGCACACCGGGGCCCAAACAATGGCTTTATAAGGGCAGAGTTGCTCTCCTTATGCTATTGCTTTGCCATCACCCCCCCGAGCCAGAGGTAGCGGTGAAGAGCCTCTGGAGCTCAGGCAGGGACCTTCTGAAGGCCCTTAGCACGGCCCAGCCCCCACCACAGGGCAGCTCAATCTCGAGGTGCATCTGGGCCCTGGGCTTGGAGCCCATCGGCTGCAGCACAGCAGAAGCTTTCTTTGAGAGCTGGGCTGGGGCTAGGAGCATCGTGCCAGCAGCCCTCTTGAGCCAGGGAGGCTCTCCTTGGCCCTGGTGGCTGGCACCAGCTTGTGGTCTCTTCTCATCTGCTCTGGCTGTGCTGGGCTATGCTGGTGGGACTGAGGTGTGCAACAAGGTTACTGCAGCCTGGGGAGATGGGAGAAGGCTCAGAGGAGTGTTGTGGGGGTGGGTGGCAGCTTGAGGTTCAGATCCTCTTTGTGCTCAGAGCTGTCCAGTGCACCTTGTCACCAGGGCAGAACCCCTGCCCGAGGGTGATCCCAGTGCCAGAACAACTGGGCCAGCCATGCAATCAGTGGGAGCTGCCAGTTTGTCCCAAGCAGCCCTCACGTGCCTGGGCACTCATGGTTATATTGAGCATTACCGAGACAGCAGCAGCCTGGGGTGCTCCAGCACTGTCTGTCCCCTGGTGGGTGCTGCCATCTGCCACACTGCCTGGCAAGGGTGCAGGGACCTGTGCAGGGCTGGAGGATGGCTTCTGTACCTCCTGACAGCCCCCAGCAGAAAGGTGAGAGGATAGAGGTGACTTCTCCGTGCTTGCTGTTGCAGTGCCTACCCTCAAGCCATGCTCCAGCCCCTTCAAGCTGGGTTCTCCC
Source organism: Ramphastos sulfuratus (assembly GCA_013399055.1). Taxonomy (NCBI): domain Eukaryota; kingdom Metazoa; phylum Chordata; class Aves; order Piciformes; family Ramphastidae; genus Ramphastos; species Ramphastos sulfuratus. The sequence goes on from WBNM01003319.1 coordinate 61,743, forward strand.
ATGGCTGTCCAAGTGCCCTCAGCTGGGGAAGAGGCATGGCACCTGTAGCTCAGGAAGCTGGCTGGGAGGTGCAGGCAGAGTGGGGTGGCAAAAGCTGTGAAGATGGAGGGGGTGTAGCCATGGTTGCTCTGCCAGTGTACCCCAGGCTTGGCAGCTGCTGGAACAGGACCCTGCACAGACCCCAGCACTGCACCACGGCCCAGGCTGGGAGGTCATGGGCACAGGCTGAGCTAGTTGAAGTTAGGCAGTGCCCACTTCACCAGTGGTGCTGCACCTGAGGCAGGCAGCTCCCCTGGGCTTCAGGCCAGGTCAGGAGTAGGAACTAGGCTGGCAGAGCTTGTGGGAGGCAGGAGAGCAGGGCCAGAGCCTGCAGCAGAAGTGAGGGGCAGTGTGCAACGAGGACAGCCCCACCACGCACCCCTCCCTGGACCAGCTGGGGACAGGGGGACACAGCTGGGTGGGCAGGTTTGTCTTTCCCTACAGTGCGCCAGCATCAGCTGGAGGAGGTGGGTGGGCACAGCCTGAGCAGGGGGTGACTGCCAGCACCAAAAGCTGGGGCAGAGAGCAGCAGCATGGCAGAGGCTGCAGGCAGGCAGCCCCATTGCAGGAATCTTGTGCTCTTCTCAGTGCCAGGAGTGGCAGGACTGTGGGTACTATGGGGCAGGCAGAAGCTGAGTGGGGCTGAGAGCACTGGTGCCCAACCCCAGCAGGCCCTGGGTGGCACAAGTCCCAGTCTCAGCCCCTGTGGTGGGGCAGCACACCCAGGGCCATGCTTAGGGCTGCATCTCTGCAGGACGCTGGTGGACTGCGTGCCCCTGGTGGAGGTGGAAGACATGATGATCATGGGCAAGAAGCCAGATGCCAAGTGTGTCTTCACCTACGTGCAGTCCCTCTACAACCACCTGCGTCGCCACGAGTTGCGCATGAGGCAGAAGGAGTGCTAGAGCCTGCTGTGCCCACCACCCCACTGCCCCCTGCCCTCAGGGCTGCCGGCAGGAAGGGGAGCTGCCTGCTCCAGGAGGGTCTAGGGGCACATGGGACTGGGGATGAAGGGGGGCTCTGCCACCGGGGCAACCTCACATCTCTGCCACTCCGGTGATCCCTCTGCCCCAGCCAGCCGCCGGCAGGCACTGCCCGGGCTGCTGCCCAGCTTGGCTTTGCCTGCTGTGCCCCCATGTGTTAAGTTATTTGTTGTCCAAGAGTTCTCTGACCTGCGGGCAGAACCCCTACATCCCTGGGGAGGGACCGGGCACATCTGTGCCCTCAGGCCTGGGACTGGTGTGGTTTGGTGGCCAAGCAGGGTTGCGCAGCCAGGCCTGGGTCACAGGTGCTTGGCCTCCTGCAAGGAAGCCCTTCTGCCCACTGCAGGCCTTGCTTGGTACCACCTCTCTGGGGACAACTCCACAGCCCTGTACTGACACCCTGCTTCCCACCATGCACATGCACCCTGGGGCACGTCCACACCAGGGAGAGGGCTGTGGAGAGGGCAGGGAGGCAGCGGGGAGCAAGGGTCCCAAGGAGGGGTTGGGATGGCAGCCCCTGCTCTCCTCCCCAGCTCAGGGCACCGCGCTCCGCGCCACTCACCCCTCCAGCACCGTCTCTATGCCCACACTGATGCATACCAACACCAGCCAGACAATAAAGGTTTATTCTACAGGGTGATGAGTCTGCCTCGGCTCCTGCTTCTTGCCACATCACTGCTTCCAGTGCAGTGGATGTCACAGTGCCCAGGAGTGCTGGCAGCCCTGCCTGCTCCCACCCCACCCTGCCTGCAGGCTCACTGCTCGCCTGGGCAAAGGGAATGCAGTGCACGTGCTGCTTCTCCTGGAGCCAAGGGGCACCATCAACGTCCTACCCCGACCAAAGGTGATTGTTTCACTGCCTCCCTGGGGAGCAGACCCCATGGTGCCAATGAGCCTGTGCAAAACCAGGTCTGCAGATGCCACAGCTGCACCCTGCTCCTTTTCCTAGCCAAGGCCAGGTGTCCCTGCTGGGGCAGCACAGCCACTGGGCTTTGGCTCTGTACTTTGGAACCCACTAGTGGCTCACATCCATCCCCATGTCCCACAAGAGCAGCTGGTACATGGGACATTTGTTGGCTCACCAGTGGTGGCCATGACCCTGCCACCCCTTCCCGCCTCTGGAGAACTCTGCAGAGCAGTGCAGGATGTGCCCTGCTGACCCCTGCCCGGAAAGATGACAGAATGCAGCTGATCATGTGCAAGGGCTTTACTGGGCGTGGGTATGAGACAACCCTGCTGAGCTGTGAAGCCATCCCCTCCCCAGAGGCAGCTCTCCCACCTCCTGGACTTAGCACATCTACCCTCAGCACCTTGGGCTTTCTGCTGAGCGTTTCATCCTGTCCCAGGCAGGTAGGGAACTGCTGCCCAGCGCTGGGATTCAGCTGAACCTTGTAGCACAGCAAGGGAGCAGAAGGGACCCTGCGCTGCTCAACCAGCCAGGGATGCTGGGCTGCAGGGGAGGGAGGGCACTGACAGGCACACAGGACCCCTGGAATGTCCACAATGCCTGGGAAGCCCCTGCTCAAGGCTTGAGGTGCTCAAAAGCATCCTTGGAGCAGAAGCTACTCAGCACTGGGCAACACCTGAGGGGGCACCTTTTCCCCCTGGCAGCACTGTCCCCAGCTGCTCTATGGCCTTCATCCCCACGTGCTGGGGACTGGCTGCAGCACCCCTGGCTAAAGGTCTGGGTGTTCTTCCTTAGCATGTTCAGGTGGGGTCTTGCTGTCAGCGGTGGGGGCTTGGGTGGGCAGCAGGGTGGGCAGAGGCCTGGCAGGGGCAAACTGGAACTCCTCAGGCACGGGGGCATCGGGCGCCTCCTTGCGGTAGAAGCCCAGCTCCTGCACCAGCTGGTTGATCTCCTCCCGGGTCATGTCACTCAGGGGGATTCTCTGCACACAGACAGGATTGCAGCCTGGCACCCACTGGGGCACTGACCACCCCAGGCCCTGCTGTGGCGGGAGGTGCCACGCTGCCCACTCACCTCCAGCTCCTCATACCGGTGGCTGAGGAGCACAAGCTCAGGGTCAGCTCCAGGCAGGTGTTTCATCTCCAGGTTATGGCTGGGCAATATGTTAAGGAGGGGGCAGTACTGGGTAGGCCCATGCAGCCCTCGCATCACATCTCACTCCCTCCAATTGCAACACATCTCACCTTCGTCCCATATCATCCTCCACTGCATCCCATTCTGTCCCATCCTCTTATCCTCCATCTCATTCCATTCTGCCCTATTCCATCAGTCCCTCAGTCATCCTGTCCTCTACCCCCCATCCCATCCCAACCCGTCCCTCCCTCCCTCCCCTCTCATCCCTCATCCTGTCTCACTCTGTCCACCACTGCATTCAGTCCAGTCCTCCATCCCATCCCACAATTGTCTTCTCTCATCCCATCCTCTATCCCCATCCCATTTCGCCCACATCCCATCCTATTCTGCTCCCATCCCCCGTCCCATATCCTGTCCCAGCCTATATCCCGTTCCATCTCATCCTGTCCCCCATCTCGTATCCTGCCCCGCCCCCATTCAGTCCTGTCCCATCCTATCTCATTCCATTTCCTGTCCCATCCGCATCCCGTCTTGTCCTCTATTCCATCCCATCCTGCCGACATCTCAGCCCTTCTCGCCCCTATCCCGTTTCATCCCATGGTCATCCCATGTCCCAGCTCCCACCCCATCCCGGCCCCAACCCCATCCCACGTCCCGTCCCACTTCCCGCGCTCAGCGCTCAGCCCGGCAGGGTGCGTCCCGGCTCCGGGCAGGGACCGCGGCTGCCGCGGCGGGTACTAGAGGGGGATGTCCTGGGTGACGAAAGCCTTCACCTGCGGGCAGAGCGGGCAGCTCGGCTCAGCGGCAGCTCAGCGGCGGCCCCGGCCCCGGCCGGCACCGACCCCCCTCCCCCCCCCGCAACACCTACCTCCCTCAGGCGGTTCAGCCGTCACCCGCCGCAGGTCTGCGGGAGGAGAGACTCGGTCAATGCGCCGCGGCCCCGCGGGCCCCGAGGGCTCCGCACCCCTGCCCCGCGCTCACCTCCACCTTGCCCCGGGCCAGGTCCCGCAGTTCGGCTCGGCGGCGCCGGGAGGGTTCCGGGTCGCTCCCCACCACCACTGCCGCTACCCCCAGCAGCGGCAGCAGCAACGACGCCACCCGCGGCATCCCGGTCCCGCCGCCGCGCCGCTCCGCCGCCGCCACGTCACAACCCCCGCGCGCAGGCCGGGGTAGGGCTCCTCCCGCCCCGGCGGTACGAACACGCGCACGCGCAGCCCGCTAGCAGCCCCAGCAGCAGCGCGAGCACCTCGCGTGCACGTCACACTGCACACACACAGACCCCGGGCGCGGCACACTGCACACACACTGCGCACACACAGACCCTGGGCATGGCACGCTGCACACACACTGCACAGTCAGACCCTGAGTACGGCACACTGCACATACACTGCATGCACAGCCCCTGGGCACGGCACGCTGCACCTACACTGTATATACACTGCACACATTGACCCTGGCACGGCATGCTGCACATACAGTGCACACACTGATTCTGGGCATGACACACTGGACATACACACACAGTCCCTGGGCGGGCACAGCACACTGCACACACTGACCCTGGGCACAGTACGCTGCACACACACTGCACACTCAGACCCTGAGTACGGCACACTGCACATACACTGCATGCACAGACCCTGGGCACGGCACGCTGCACATACACTGTATATACACTGCACACATTGACCCTGGCACGGCATGCTGCACATACAGTGCACACACTGATTCTGGGCATGACACACTGGACATACACACACAGTCCCTGGGCGGGCACAGCACACTGCACACACACTCCACACACTGATCGTGGACACAGCACGCTGCACACACACTGCACACACTGACCCTGGGCATGGCACACTCTACACACACTGCATACACCCTGCACACAGACTCTGGGCATGGCACATTGTGCACACACACTGCACACACAGACCCTGGGCATGGCATGCTGCACATACACTGCACATACACTGCACATACTGACCCTGGGCATGGCACGCTTCACATACACTGCACATGCCCTGCACACAGACCCTGGGCATGGCACACTGTGCACATACACTGCACACACAGACCCTGGGCACAGCACACTGTGTGCACACACTGACCACACAGACTCTGGACATGGCACACTGTACGCACACTGCACATACAGACCCTGAGCACAGCACAATACACATACACTGCACACACAGACCCTGAGCATGACATGCTGCACGTACACTGCAAAAACACTGCACAGACCCTGGACATGGGACACTGCACACACAGTGCATGCACACTGCACACATGTGAGGGCAGATGTGCACACACAGGGGTAGATGTGCACATGCAGAGACAGATGTGCAGGGGCAACCATACAAGTGCCAGGACATATGTGCATGTACAAGGGCAGATGTGCATGTGCAGGGGCAGCTGTGCATGCCAAGAGGCAGATGTGCAGGGGCAGATGTGCAGGGGCAGGTGTGCACACACAAGGACAGTTGTGCAGGGCAGATGTGCACATGTAAGGCAGGTGTGCGTGCACAAGGACAGATGTGTATGTGCAGGGGCAGATGTGCAGGGGCAGGGGTGCACACACAAGGACAGGTGTGCAGGGGCAGGTGTGCACATGCAGGGCAGATGTGCATGCCCAGGGGCAGCGGTGCAGGGGCAGGTGTGCAACCACAAGGACAGCTGTGCAGGGGCAGGTGTGCACATGCAGGGCAGATGTGCATGCCCAGGGGCAGCGGTGCAGGGGCAGGTGTGCAACCACAAGGACAGCTGTGCAGGGGCAGGTGTGCACATGCAGGGCAGATGTGCATGCCCAGGGGCAGATGTGCAGGGGCAGGTGTGCGTGCACAAGGGGCAGATGTGCAGGGGCAGATGCGCACACTCAAGGACAGCTGTGCAGGGCAAGTGTGCACGTGCAAGGCAGATGTGCACGCGCAGGGGCGGGCCGTAGCGTGCGCGGGGCGGTGGCAGGTGCGCGTGGAGCGGAGCGGGGCCGCACTGGCGCCTCCTGCGCCTTTAAGGCGCTCCGCAGGTGGGGGGCGGGTGCTGACGTCACGGGGGGGGCAGGACCGCAAGGTGAGCCGGGGAGAGGGGGGGCGCGGGCCGGGCCGGGCCCGCGGCCGGTCGCTCAGAGCTCCCGCCGATGGAGCTGGCCCGGCGCGGCAGCGCGGACCAGGGCTCGGCCGCCGCGGCGGGGTCTCGGCCCGGCCCTCCGTGGGGTCCCGCAGCCGCCGCCTTTGCCGCGCGTCCGGTGTCCTTCGGCTCCGGTGGGTCGGTCCGGCCACAGCCCGGCGGCGGGACCCCGGCGGCGCCTTTCCTCGGGAGCGGCGGCGTCTCAGGCGTCCGCAGGAGCTCCCGGCCGGACGCCGCCTGCGACCCCTTTCTCTATGCCTGCCCGCGGCCCGGGTCCGAGGAGAGGGCCTCGGGCAGGGCTGCCCAGCCCCTGCCGCTGGAGGCCGGCCGGGTCCAGCCCGAGGGAAGTGGCGGGCACCACAGCTTCGCGCTGCCGGCGGTGCTGCCCCCCAGCCCGGGCGCCCCCGCACCTCGTCCCGCCATGCCGTCCCCCGTAGCACCCGGCCCGGCAGCGAGCCGACCCGCCTTCGCCGAGCTCAGTCCCCTGGAGCATGACGCCCCCGGCAAGCCGATGCCCGCCGAGCGGAGGGAGATGCTTCCCAAGGCGGAGTCGAGCGATCACATCTCGGCCTGGGCGAGCTCCTCGCCCCGCGCCGCCGGACTGCCCAAAGCCATCTCCAGCGAGTTCATCGCCGGCGGGCGGGTGGGCCTGGCCAAACCTGCAGCCCTCTCCAAACCGGAGCCAGACGAGCTCTCCCTCTTCGGGAAGTCCCTCGGCCTGCCAAGCTCCGCTGACTCCTGCGATGCGCTGCTCGGCGGCTCGGGAAGGGGCCCAGAGGACGGCTCGTTCCGGTGAGCAGGTGTCGCCGCGAGGGGAGCGCAGGGGGACCCATGCCGGGCAGGAACTGCCCTTGCTATGAAGCAGCGAGCGAAACCTGCTGGGGGCTGGAGTTGCCCCTTGGCTCCTGCTAGGGGCGGTTGTTCAGCTGGAGGAGATCTGGGGTGAGGGGCTGTAGACAGACAGTTTCCATGGTGGGGGAGGGGATGCCCAGTGCCTGCTGTCTGTGCAGGCAGTGTTCGCGGGAGGGGTTGCTGTGCGGACCGACATGGCAGAGGCTGAGGAGCAGGTCTGGAAATGCTGTGGCATTGCCCTCCCTTGCTGCTGAAACGTGTCCCCTGTGACTGGGACTTGTCCCAGCGCTTGCCGAAAGCACCCGCGGGCCGCTGGTGCATGCTGCGTAACGGCACTAATGTGTTGTGACTGATGATGGCTTTGCGCTGGTGAAGGACACTGCTGCGGGGCTTGCAGTGCTGCTGTCACATGCGATGCCCTGGCGTTTGGGGCTGGCTGCGTTCTGGGGCAGGCTAGGGGCTGAGAAGGAGCCTGAAGGATTCCTGGGGAAGGGAAGCAGTCTTCTGGGGACGTCCTGTCTCGCAGACTGCCTGCTGTGCCAGCCTGCCTGTGCCAGTCGGCAGTGATGGAAATGTGGGCTCGTTGTGCTCACGTTTGGAATTTCACCAGGCTTGGCTTGCAGCAGCGTTTGCCACGTGCCAAGGTAAGGTGCAGACCCTGGGGGTGTTTAAAGGCAAGGACCTGTTCCCTCAAACAGGACTTAAGTGCCTTGTGTAAATGCCCTGGCTTAAGCTTCAGCTGTGGCTACTTCTGTTGTAGGCAGAGAGCTTCCTTAATGGAGTTAGAAGCTGAGTAGGGGGGGGGACGACAAGGAACACCTCTGAGCCTCAGGGTTAGTTTGTTCTTCCTTTGTCCTCCTAAGCATCACAGTGGTCACCTGGAACGTGGGCACAGCCATGCCCCCAAACGATGTGACATCCCTGCTGCACCTCAACACAGGCGAGACGAATGATGCAGATATGATCGCCATTGGGTAAGAGGGTGAGGTGCAGGGCCCCCTCCTCTGCCCTGCAATGTCCCTTTTTGGGGGATCCCCATAGCCCTGTCAGGGCAGGGAACAGAAGAGTTGCAGCCCCAGCCCCCTTGGGATGAGGTGAGCAGGGAGGGCTGTGTGTTACAAGCCATAAAATATGGTCACAGGATGTCAGGGGTTGGAAGGCACCCAAAGAGATCATTGAGTCCAACCCCTCTGCTAGAGCAGGACCAGAGAATCCAGCGCAGGTCACAGAGGAACACATCCAGACAGGTCTTGAAAGTCTTCAGAGAAGGAGACTCTACAACCTCTCTGGGGAGCCTGCTCCAGGGCTCTGTGACCCTTACAGTAAAGAAGTTTCCCCTTGTGTTGAGGTGGAACCTCCTGTGCTGCACCTTCCATCCATTGCTCCTTCTCCTATCCCAGGGAGCAAGTGAGCAGAGCCTGTCCCCCTCTATCCCTGACCCCCAGCCCTCAGATATTTATAACCATTTATTAAATCCCCTCTATGGTGATGGAGAATCTGCTGCTAGTAAAATGGGCGTGCTGAGAGAAGCTGAAATCCTGGAATCCTGGGCAGCCCTGAACCTTCAAAGAGCCCATAGCAGGCTGAACGTTGCTGGGCACAGCTCGTGCTGTGAGCCTTAGCAGTGCTGGGGTCAGGTCTTTAGAGGCATTTAGCTTGCCTCCGGGAGCATTTTCCTCATCTCGGCTTTTGCCCATGGTATGTAGGCCTCAAGGGCACAAATGTGCTGTTCTCTCACAGCTGGATTGGCTCCATGCCTCTGGCAGCACTTAACTGCTGGGCAAGCCGGCGCCGTGCCCGTGTGGTGAGGGTGTGTTGGTGTGGCTGAGCGAGTCAGAGTCCATGGAGTAGACTGGGCCCTCAGGCTTTGCTGTGCTGTGCACGGATTCCTGCTGAGCCCAGGGACGTGCTGCCTTTACAGAGGGTGCGAGAACCAGTTCTGCCCGTGGGTGTGAGGTGAAGAAGCTGCATCTGCATCTAGGAGGTCCCCTAGTGATCCTGAGGCCAGGGAGTGCATGGTGTAAGGCTGAGGCGGGCAGAGCTGCCCTGCTTCGATGGAGCCAGCCTCCTGGGCTCCTCCATCCTGGGCTGGAGCTGCACGGGGCTCTGGATGGATGGGGTAGGGGTGTAGCTGGCAGCAAGGGACATGCTGCAACTGCGTCCTGGCCAGGGCAGGGTGTCCTGCTGCTCCCCACCTCCAGGGTGTGTCTCTGCCCGACTTTGTCTTTCTTCTGACCCATGTCTTTGTGCCCTGAGTACTCGATATTTTTGGGCAAGACATTTCCTGATTCTGCCATTCTCTGCGGGTGTTCTTCCCTCTCTTTACTAATTGCTGAGCCATGAGGAACTCTATTAACCTTCTCTTTGCTGCTGCTCTGAGCTTGGTGACTAATATGCATCCGGACACCCTGTGCTGAAGTACTGGTGAGACTTAGCTTCTCTGTAGAGTCCAGCGCAGCTAAAACGTCCCCTAAGTCCTTCTTGCACCTAGAGATAGGCTTTGAACTGCTGTCCGGCCCTGTGCAGCTGAACTGCTCCTGCTTTAAAATGGGCTAAGGCCTTGTGGGTTCAGGGCCACTCGTGCCGGCTGCTAGCACACAGCCCAGCATTGCTGGAGCAAGGATGTGGCTGGTTTGTGCTCTAAACCCAAGGTTCTTCCTCAAACTGCTCTTCACGCCCTGGCCCCGCTCCCCAGTGCTGTGCTTTGGCACCTCTCTTGCTAGCTGGGGCACAGACAGCTTCCTGCTGTGGCTGAGGAGTGTGTCCCTTTCCTCCCAGGCTGCAGGAGGTGAACTCTAAGATAAACAAGCGCCTGAAGGATGCCCTTTTCACGGATCAGTGGAGTGAGCTCTTCATGGATGTGCTGAGCCCCTTCCACTTTGTCCTGGTAAGGAGGTCTCAGAGACTGTGCAGCTGGGGTTCCCTCTCTGTCTAAAAGGCAGGTGGACTGTGAGCAGGAGAGTTTTAGATGGTGTTGGGTGATAGGTTGGACTTGATGATCTCTAAGGTCTCTTCCAACCTGATTAATTCTGAGTTGGGCTGCAGGGAGTGAAGGAGGAGATGCAGTGGGACAGTCTGCTGGAGGGACAGACTGCAGTCATCCAAGTAGCAAGTGGGGCTGATCTGAGGGTATCTCATTAGTTTGCCATCTAGCTTGTGCCACCCTGCACCTTTTCCTGTGCCTTAGGCTTTCCCTGTGGTGCTCTGGGGTCTTGTTGCCTGCTGCATTGCACCAGGATGAGGGGGTGAATGTGGGAACAAGTCTGTGCTGCTAGCAGCAGCCTGCGGCTGCCAGGCCAAATTCACCTGGCATAGGCTCTGCCACACTTTTTTCAGCTGCCACTGTTGAGGAAGGTGTGCACAGATCTCTGACCTAAATGTGCTGGTGGTCACCTGCAGGATGGGGGACATGCAAAGGACAGAGGTGGGGGAAGTTGTCCCTGCAGCCCTGGGTTCTGCTGCGGCTATCATCTTACCTCATCCCCCACTGCCTCCGCAGGTCAGCACAGTGCGGATGCAGGGTGTGATCCTCCTGGTGTTTGCCAAGTACTACCACCTGCCCTTCCTGCAGGACATACAGACAGACTGCACAAGGACAGGGCTGGGAGGCTACTGGGTGAGTGTGACCCTAGGGGAGGTCAGCGAGGGGCTGGCTTCCCAAGGAGTCATGGGATCCTCTCGGTGCAGGGCAACAAGGGTGGGGTGAGCATTCGCCTCTCCATCTTCGGCCACATGGTCTGCTTCCTGAACTGCCACCTGCCAGCACACCTGGAGAAGGCGGAGCAGCGCAAGGAGGACTTTGCCACCATACTGCACATGCAGCAGTTTGAGGGGCGTGTGGCCAACGGCATCCTGGACCATGAGTGCGTACCCCATGACTCTGCTTCCTGCTCTGGGCCAGGGTGCTAGGGCCAGCCCCCATCCTTGATCCCTTCTGGATAGGGTCTGGGGTCTGTCACCTGAATCCCACCATAGCTTGAAGATGGGTTCTTGCCTGCAGAGTTGCCAGATTGTCCTGTGGGCCCAGTGGGAACCCAGCAAGGTGGGGTAGGTGTTAAGAGGAGCCCTTGGTTTCCCCCTGGGACACATCCAGTCCTGGTACTGCAGCTTTACAGTTTCACAGATTGCACTGAGTTGAAAGGGACCTTGTCCAAGGTGACCTTGTCCAACCCCACTGCAGTCAGCAGGGACACCTTCAACTAGGTCAGGCTGCCCAGGGTCACATTGAGTCTGATCTTGAACGTCTTCAGGGATGGGGCTTCTGTCACATCCCCGGGCAGCTTCTGCCATATTGGTGCTGCTGGGTGTTTGGGACTGGTGAGGCGGAGGGCCTGGCATCCCCCCAGTGTCGTGACTGTATAACCTGACTCTGGCAGGTGACTCATAGTGGAAATTTCCATCCTCAATTTCTGCCCAGGGAAGTCAGGGCTACTTGGTTAATGGTGCTTTGAGTCTACCTGAGGAATCCTGGCAGTGCTGGCAGCTGCCCAAGCTGTTGGCTAAGTGCTGACCTGCATCGGTGCTCCCAAGAGCGCCTCTGCTGCAGGCTGAGGCCGTTTCCTCCCTGCTGTGCTGCCTGGCTCCCATAGCCTCGATCCTTCCAGCCTGTCGCCCTCCTTCCCACCCGCAGCCTCGTGTTCTGGTTTGGGGACCTCAACTTCCGCATCGAGAGCCTGGACATCCGCTTCGTCAAGTACGCCATCGACAGCAACATCCTGAGCCAGCTCTGGGAGAAAGACCAGGTGGGCATGTGGCTGAGCCTCAGGTGGGCCCTGACTGCACTTTGGCTCTTACCAGATCTGTGGGGCACAGCGTGTGCCTTTGCTGCTTGCGGGGCACAAAGGACCCTGGCTCTGTGGCAAAGGGGCAGCACAGCCCCAGGATGATCTTTCAGAGCTGGGCATATGCTTCCCTTAGTGTGCTAGGAAGAGCTTAGGAGCATTGGATGAGGCATGAGGACTTGCTGCTTGCATGGCATGGACAGACCTCAAGAACCATGTGGGGCAGGGATGTGTGTGCTGGGGTGGACCAGTCTCAGGGGCTTGCAGAGGGGCCTGGTCGTGGGGGCTGCTGTGCCCTTTCTACCTGCTCTCTTTCCCACAGCTGAACATTGCCAAGAGCACTTGGCCTGTCCTCAGTGGTTTTCAGGAGGGACCCCTGAACTTCCCACCCACCTTCAAGTTCGATGTGGGCACCAACAAGTATGACAGCAGGTAGGAGAGCAGAGCTCAAGTGTGTGCTGGTCATGGGGACAGGTGGCATGCCTGAGGGGTGCAGGAGTGGTGGGGCTTAGAGCCAGGGCAGGAGCTAATGCTGGTGTGGATGAGTGAGAGAAGCCATGCATTGGAGGCTTGGGCTGGACTGGGGATGCCAGGCTGGGACACAACTGTTACATTGGGACAACCCTGGGCAGACTGGGGGTGGCAGGCTGGGGACAGGCATGGGCTGGACCGGGGGTGGCAGGCTGGGACACAACTGTCATACTGGTGCCAGCAGAGGTCTGTCCCTGCAGCTGCACTGAGCTGTGTGCTGAGACCAGCTGCCTCCCCTCCCAGTGTGTGCCGTAGTGCCAGGGGGAGGCAGTTTGGGGTGGAGCCCGCTGCCCTCTGCCAGGCAAGAGATGCTCCTCTGTGCCCCGCAGTGCCAAGAAGAGGAAACCTGCCTGGACTGACCGCATCCTCTGGAAGATCAAAGGTGGCAGCACCGGGGCGGGCGGGCGCCGGCCCAGCCGGAGTGTGCTGTCGGTGAGCCAGCTCTGCTACTGCAGCCACATGGAGTATACCATCAGTGACCACAAGCCAGTGGCTGCTCTCTTTGCAGTGCAGGTGAGCAGCAGGCAGGAGGTGCAGGGGTGAGATGCTCCTCAGGGTACCATGGGGTGTGCAGGGCTTGGCTTTGCTTGGCCACCTCAGCTGTCTTCTTGTAGCTGGGGGCTGCTGGGGGTGGATGTGAGGGCCCAGCCCTAAAGGGTGCCCTGAGCAGCAGAGATGGCTCTTTCTGGTGTGCCCTTGCTTGTCAACGTGTCTCTGCCAGTTTGCTTCCAAGGCAGACAAACCCCCAGTTGAGATCTACGTGGCTGATGAATGGAGCAGGCCTGAACAAGCAGTTGTCAGGTACAAGATGGCTGCTGGCTTCCACCGGAGCTCCTGGGACTGGATAGGACTCTACCGGGTATGGCCTTGGGGGGCTGCTGGGGCTGGAGGGAGTGGGGGAACCCTGCACAGCACCACAGGAGCCTTTCTGAGCTACCCCCACTAGGGGACACAGACACATGGTATAGACCTGTACTCTGCATTGTCCCTTCCCCTGTGAAGCCCTAGCAGTTAGCAGCAGGATTTGGCCCTGCTTCAGGAGGCTCAGATCTAGCAGTCCGTGTTTGCTCCTGCTGTATGGGCCTCACACGAGTCAAAGCCTGGTGCTTAGGGCTGGGGTCCAGGGCACTGCTGGGTGGGTTTAAGGCAGCTCTGTGTTCCCCTCTACAGGGAGAGAGGGGTCAGAGTGAGAGGAGAGCTGAGGCCAGGCAGAGGGCATGGTGCTGTGCAGAGCTGATGTGTCCCTGTGCACACACAGGTGGGCTTCCGGCATCCCAAAGACTACGTCTCCTATGTCTGGGCCAGGAGCGATGAAGGAGAGCGCTGCCTGGAGAAGCAGCTGTGTGCACAGGTGAGCTGGGACCAGCCCTGGTGTGCCACCTGTGCCCCTGTGTGGGTGAGACAGTTGGCTCTTTGTGACCCCAGTGCAGCAGAAGGGCACCTCCTTGGTGGTTTGTATTGGGCCTCAGGCAGCCCCACTGTGCTGGCTTTGGGGACTTCTCTCGGCTGGAGCTGGGAAGGGGGACCCCTGTGCCCAGGCCTGATGGCCACTAGCTGTCTCTGGGCTGTAGGTGATGTTCTCGGAGGAGGCACTGCCCAAGGGGAAAGGCGAGTACATCCTCGGGTACTACAGCAACACCTCCAGCAGCATCGCTGGCATGACGGAGCCCTTCCAGGTTAGCGTGGCCAAGGGAGGGTGGGCAGGGAGGGAATTAGTGTAGGGGTGCTTGGCTGGCAGAGACCAGCTGCTGTGGCACCCTACAGCCTGCTGTAAGTTTGAGGCAGCAGTGCTGATGCAGGGGTACAGATCTCGCTGCCCAGGTCGGAGGAGGGCAGCAGCCCCACGGACAGCTCGGGCAGCAGCTCCGAAGAGGAGGATGACAGCACACTTGTCTTGCTGGCCCCCAAGTCCCGCAGCCCCAGCCCAGGCAAGATGAAACGGCACCGGAGCCGTAGCCCCAGCCTGGCCAAGTTCCAGGGCCTCATCCTACGCCCATCGAGCCGGGACAGGGGTACAAGCCGCAGCCCCTCGCCTCAGAGCCGCCGTGGGCTCCCCGGGGACATCCCCACCATCCACCTGCCCCAGGAGGAGCCGGGGGGCCGTGTGGCCAAAGCCAAGGAGTCGGGGCGGGTGACGGACGGCCAGGAGGGCAGCTCCTTCTACCAGACTGCGCAGGAGCACAGCCGCTCCAGGCACGGCGCTGCCGACAAGCCCCTGGCCAGGGCCGACCCCAGGAACCTGGGGCTGCTGCCCGCACTCCGCCTGGAGATGATCGACCAGGCCCTGGGCCGCCGGAGGGAGAGTGCGGACCAGGGCTACCCTTGCCAGAGGATGAGCCCCACCAGCCCCCTGGGCAGCAGCACCACCCCAAAGGAGGGGAGCAGCCCCCAGGAGCTGGACAGCCATAGCTGTGCCATGGGCCGCTGACACGGTGGCCCCTGCCTCCCCCTCTAGTATGCTTGCTGTGTGCTTTCCTCTGCCACTTTCCTGCTGAGACTTCCCTCTCCCTTATTTATTGCAGTGATTGCTCACCTTTATTGTGTGCCAGGCTCCCCTCAGCCTGAGCTCCTGCCCTGGACCTGGTAGGGCTGGGAGGTGGCACAGGGGAGGGCAAGGCTGGTCTAGAGCAAGGGGAGCCCCTCATGCAATTCAGAGTCCAAGGCCCCTTCAGTCATGTTGGGAGTGCTGGCCTTGCACCTGGGGAGGAACAGGAGGCCAGGGCAGTGCTATGGTGGCACTGGTGATGGGCATAGATCACCCCAGGGTACCCCTGAGATCAAAGCTTGCTCTTTCCACCCGTTAACCACTGTGCCTCAGCCTTGGATGTAGTGCAAGCAACAAAATAAACTGTCCTGCCCACCCCAGGTGCACTGTGCTTACTGCAGGGGGCAAGATCAGTGCCAGGGGTGGGGACCACTCTGAATGAAGAGGGGGCAGAAGGCTCAGCCCTGCCACCATACACCATGCTCAGACCACCCTTTATTTTAATCTTCTGCCACACACAGGGACTGATCCCTCCTCAGGGCAGATGCCTAGGCCTGCCCCTAGCTGTTCCATGTCCCCTCCCCCCCCCCCCCAGCTTACACCAGACCCCAGCCCTCTGCACTGCCTCCTGCCCTGCCTGAGGGAGGGTCAGCCACACCACACTGCTCAGGCACCCCAGCTGAAGGAACACAATCTAGGGAAGGTGGGGGTCTTACTGTCCTTCCTACCTCAGGGCACAACTTGGTGGCTTTTTCTTGCCATGATGCCCATGAATAGCACCACAGCTTCTTAAGAGCCTTCTCAGTCCATCTGCCATCCAGCTATGAGCCCCAGCTCCATGCAGTCATGCCAGCAGCCATGCTTAGTACCATCCAAGGGCCGGAAGTGGAGCAACTGGACTCCACTCTGTGGCTGCAGCACAGCACATCTTCCTCTGCAGAGGAGGCAGTGCTGTTTGGGCATCATTAGGGCACCACGTGGTGCCAAGTACCCGGCTTCTGCTCCAAGGCCAGCTGCAGGCATTGCTCATAGAGGGTGCCTCCACTGTTCTGTGTCTTCCCGTCCGGATACTTGGCCTTGGAGGTGACATGCAGGGGACCCCAGTGCCTCAGGACCTTTCTGAGGTGCTGTGCAGGTACCGGGACCGCCCGGGTTGCTGCAGTACAGCTGCCAGAGAAGCAAAGCTGAGCATCAGTAAACCTGCAGCACTGACATCCATTGCCTTCTACCCAGCCCTGGTCATGGCACAGAGAACAGGAGATGCATTTGCAATGCCAGCTTCAGGCCAAGTCTGCAGGACAGCACCCAGCCCTCCAGCCCATGCACAGCAGGAAGCCCCATGCAAGCTGTGTTCCCTTGACCCTCTGCACTTACTTGTGCTGTGCTCCTTCACCCGGGCTGCAGTCGGTGGGTGCCTCCAGAACAAAGCAGTCCATGGCAATGCGGTCAGCCAGCACAGCCACCTCCGCGGCACTGAGGTCCCTCACCCTGCGCAGGAACCGTGCTAGCCTGCAGACATCAGCAGCTGCTGGCCAAGGTAGGCATCCCTCCAGGTCCCACCTGACCACAAACTATGGGCAACGTGGGATGCAAAGCCCTGCCTGTTCCTCCTGGCCACACACCTGCGAGTGCAGTTGCAGTGGAAGAAGGTGCGGGTGTCCACGTTGTGCAGCTGGTACTTCACCTCCTGGGGTGCAATCTGGTGCTCGCATTTGTCCAGACGCTTGTAGCACCTGCACACTCTGCCCGGGCCTGAGGACAGCAGGGTGGTGAGGAGCACTCCAGTGCAGCACCCCAATGAGCTGAGACGTCCGGAGACCCCAGCTGCAGCACCCACGCTGCCTCCAGCACTGACTCACCCCGCTGCCAGCGCCCCTCCACGGCAGGTTCCGAGGTGGCTCTGCACTGCAGCCCGGCCAAGCTGGATCCGAGGCTGCCATCGCGGGACCGGGCTGCACAGGCAGGGTGTGCTGAGCCCCCAGTCCCTGGCTGTGCTCCTCCTAACACTTGCCTTCCTCCAGCGAGGTCCTGTTCCAACACAGTCACCGCTGTTACGGGGCCAGGCTCCAGCTGCACACCTGCTGCCGGGTGCCTGGTCATGGGCTCAGCCGTGTCCTCTGTGGATGCAGGGGACAGGGGACGCGGGTCCTGCAACTGCTGGGCTTTCACAGGTCTCTGGGCCTGTCGGAGCCGCTTAAGCCCTGCTCTAGAGGCCTTCCTTCCCTTGGCCGGGGGCTGCACAGCAGGACTGCCAGTCTCCTCCGCAGGCAGGCTGTACTGGTACTGGCTCTGCTGCACCATCCTGGCCAGGGGCACTGAACCGTAACGCGCACACCTGGTGACACCGCGTGCCATGAGGCCCTGCACAGCAGCCCTGCCGCGGCCGCGCTGTGCCCACTTCCAGCCGGTGGGGCACCAGGCAGGGCATGCTCGGGGCTGCAGCAGCAGTCGGGGACACTCCCCGGGGACACTCACCCTCCCCACCAGTGCCACTGGACGCACTCTTCGCTCTCCTCCAGCACGAAGCAGGGCACCTCCAGCAGGTTGAAGAAGGTGACGCCGATGAAGTTGGAGACGGTGTCATTGAGGGCCAGCAGGCACTGCCGGAATCTGCGGGGCAGTCGGGGGCCGTGAGCGTCCCGGCAGCCCTCTCGGGGGAGTCGGAACCACTCCCAGCCCTGTCCGGCCCGGCCAGCCCCCCGCGCACCTGGCGTCGCAATCGCAGTGCGAGACGGTGTGCAGGCGGTAGTTGCGGATGCCGTAACCGAACTGCAGCGCCGCGATCTGCGCCGAGCACAGGTCGTGCTCACGGCAGCATCGGTCGGGGCCGCGGAAGAGACCTGCAGGCAGCGTCAGTGAGTAACAGCTGCTGTCAGGAGGACGACTGGGGCGCTCCCGTCCGCCGCCGCCGTACCCAGCTCGCTGGTGTTCCCTGCCGAGTCACCGAGTCCACACCACAGCGTGCCGGGCAGCGTCCAGCCCCGCCGGCGGCGCTTTCTCGGCGGCGCGGGGTCGGCGCAGGCGGCGCGGTGCCGCCAGAGCGCAGCCAGGTCCCGCCGCAGNCGGCGGCAGCAGCCCTCACCCGGGCGCGTCTCGCCGCCTCCCTGCACCCCGCGGCTCGGGCGCTCCGCCCGGGCACGCCCCAGCTCGGATGCTCCTTGCCTGCTCGCACCCCGTCCCATGTTTCCTCTGCTCTGCGGGACCGCCCGCCCGCACGCCCCGGGGTGGGCACCCCTCGCAGAGGCGGCGCCGTTGGGCAGCCCGCGGGCGGTGCGGAGATCCCGGGAGGGCAGAGAGGTGCGGGAGCAGGCGCGTGCCTGCGTGCACGTGCAGGTGCCCATGTGCTGTGCACGCCCAAGCGTGTGTCACACACCGGCACCAGGTGTCCGCACGTCATGCCTGAGGTGGCTGCGTATGGTACAGGTCGGGGAGCCACGGTCCTGCCCTAGCACTGCCGAACCTGCCTCATGGTCCAGGACTCTGCTCAGGTGTTGAGTATCTCCAAGGACGGAGACTCTGCAGCCTCCCTGGGAAACCTGTGACAGTGCTTGACCTTCGCAGTTGAAAGGCGTTTCCCTGAGGAAGAGAAGTGGCACACTATTGCCACGAGGAAGGGTCTGGAAAAGGAAGGAAGCAGAACTACCATGATTTTTCTGGGGCAGCTCATGCTTCCAGAGCCAACCCTGGGTTTATTTACTTGCTTGGGATGATGCTGTGCCCTTTTGGGATTCTGTGTGCTGAGGGGTCATGACTGTTGGTTTGTGGAGCCCTGTGTACCCAGGAATGCTTCAGGGCAGCTAGGGTCTGGCAGCTAGGATTTGGCACTGGAGCCTTATCTCACTTTATCAGGATTTCCCTGATAGCCTGGCCAGAGGCCAACACCACACACAGTGCAGAGTCCACTCTGCAGCTGTGATAGGGCTGTCGTGTGCCACTCATGATACTGCCCAAGGGGCCGTAAAGGTCTCTCAGCTGCTGCATCACCTAGCTCGAGTGGCCCCTGTTCCGTGGAAGGATGTTTATGTCCTGAAGGCTGTTTTCACCACGGAAGAGCTCTGCTAGGAGATGCTGCAGCCCCGAGGGTGCCAGCTTTCAACTTCCCCACTGGGAACCACAGAGTCCTCCTGCTGCAGACCCTGCCACACCACACTG
The DNA here is from genome assembly GCA_013399055.1 of Ramphastos sulfuratus. Lineage (NCBI taxonomy): Eukaryota > Metazoa > Chordata > Aves > Piciformes > Ramphastidae > Ramphastos > Ramphastos sulfuratus. The sequence continues at coordinate 80,739 of WBNM01003319.1, forward strand.
ATGGCCTGTCCCCTGCACTCCCAGTGGGGCCCAGGGCTGCCTCATGCCCACCAGTACCCTCGCACCTCCAGGGCAGCCAGAACTTCCCCATGGCTGTACTTGCAGCCCCATGGAGAGAGCCTTGTGCCAGCAGCGTGGTTGCAGCCTTGGCTGCCAAGTATCTGAGTGCATCAGGGAGTCGGGACCCAGTTTGGGTTTGTCTGGGAGATAAGCAGGGAGGGCTGGGGCTCCAGTCCTCACCCTCACAAGCAGCCAGCATGGGGAACGTGGCTGGCCCTATGCTGCAGAGCACCCTGCCAGCCAGATGGCTACTGCCCCACTGCTGGCTGCTGGGGTGCAGCCGGAGCATGGGGCTGAGCCCTGGGATGCCTGCCCTGACAGGCAGTGTGGTGCAGCCCTGCCACCAGCTCCACTGACGTGGCTCAAGGTTGCTGTCAAGGACAGTGCAGGGCTGAGACACCAAGGGCTTGCTCTGCTTGTGCTGCTGCAGTGCTAAGGCACTGCTGGGCTTGCAGTTGGGGAGAGCTGGGCTCTGGCTCAGATGCCAGCAGCCATAGTCCCGTACAGCAAAGGGGTCAGTGAGCCCCAGACTGGGCTGACAGGAGTGCCGAGATGGCCTGGTGGAGTGATTCTCCTGCCCTGCTCTGCATTCCACATTCCATTTGGGTCTCCCCAGTACAAGAAAGACATCTCATACTGGGTTGCTGGAGGCTACTGAGCTGATAAAGGCTGGAGCTGTGCTTCCCTGGGCTGGAGGAGGGGAGGAGAAGCTGGACCTCATCTGCCCTGAACTTCTGGTCGAGGCCACATAGTTTTCTTCTCCCTTTGTACCCCAAGTCCAGTAGGAACATTGAGGTGATACCTCCTGTGGAGAGATCCTGTAGGCAGAATCTGGATGCCCAGACTGCCTAGGTGACTGCTGGACCTGCGGTCTCATCTATGCCACACGTCCCCAGCTGCCTCCATGCCCAGCCTTGCCCTTTGCCCCAGACAGCAGGCTGGCTCCCGCAGGCATGTCAGTGTGTGTACAGTGTGTGCTGCCTGCTTGTGTCCCCACTGGAGAGGCACCGGTGGAGGGGGGACACAGTTCTACCCACTGTGGGGAAGGAGTTTTTACCCTGACCAGGACAGAGCCAGAGGAGCTTGAGCTCTCTTCACAGTGCAAGCAGGGATGGGAGCTGGCTCTGCAGAGCCTGGGGCAGCCCTTGCTAGGTCCTGCATGTAAACAGTGAGTGGTTCAAGGACTGCTATGGGACAGTGTCCTTCATGTGGGACATCCACAGGGATCATTACATAAGGAATTGCTGCAGTATTGGACATGAGCCTTTCTTTCCACTGCTCTGGAAAGCTGGGATGTACAACTTTGTAGAGGTGGAAAGAAGAGAGGATGTGCATCCTGTACAGCAGGGCACCACAGCACTGCTGCTGGCTCTTGACACAGAAAAGCAATTTCTTTAGGCAAGCAAATGCCTTAGGAAGGTTGTGTATTGGTTCAAGTTTAAGCTTCTCAGGGGACTCAAAATATAGCTAACAGAAACCAATACAATNGGAAACCAAAACAAGAGCTGCAGCAAAAGAAGGGATGGTGTAGCTGTTCCGCACCTGAACTGAGGGGAGACTCTTGAGGGCTGATGTGGACTCAGCCATGCACCCACTCACAAGTTCCTCCATCTCCTGCCAGGACACAGTGGGTTGGAACTCACTGTCTGACAGCTGCCATGGCCTCTCCCTGGGTCCCATCTTGTCCATCACCTGTCTCTGCCTAGAAAAGCCTGGTTCGAGCCATGGCTCCATATCAAACCTTCATCCCACCTGGGTCCCCTCCTTTACCACCAAAACCCCACACTTGGACCACCCTGACATGCTCCTGTGGGTACCCTCAGCACACAGCAGCCAGCAGTGCTCCCAGTGCCTCTGCCCCAGCCCACCGAATGGGTGGTTGGGCTGGCAGGAATGGAGCTCAGTCTTTCCATCAGCTGGTGGCACTAGGATGTGGTGGGAGTTAGGCTCTTCTCTGACTCTCATGGCATCTGCCTGCTCCCTGGCTGCCACCCAGGTCCAGAAGTGGAGGTATTTGGCTCGAATGAACCATGCCCTGCAGCCCTGCATCTAATGGAGAACACTTTCAGGCTGAGATTGCACTGGTGCCCATGGGTGCTCAACTCACCCCAGGCAAGAACAGGCAGGGAATGCTCTGCCTTCACAGGCAGGCCCATATGGCTCTCATGCCATGCTGGGGCTGGGATGTGTGCCTGAAGAAAGGGGCATCCCTCTAGGATGTATATTCTAATACAATATAGGCTTGTGGGGGAGGGATTGCAGTGGGGGAAATTATCTCAAGAGTTGCCAGACTCTCAATGCAGAAGCTGGGATGGCTCCAGCAGCTATTTTCAGTGCAAGCCTTGGCAGTCAGATCAGGCTCCACAGTCAGCTGCAGGTCCTGCAGCTCACAGGACTCCTCTTCTGCCCTAGCCAGGAATGCAACTGTCTCAAGGCCTTTTTCAAGAGTCAAGGAGCACCTTAAAGGTCCTAGTGAGCCTGGTCTAGGTGACCTTACTTGACCCAGGCACTAGGCAATCTTCCCCCTCAGCAAGGCAGTGTGCTGGACTTCTGCAGGGGCTTCCAGCAACAACCAGCCATGGTCTCTATTAAACAGCTATGCACAGAAAGCCCTGAGACACGAGAAAACCATGATGAAAACTATCCCAAAACTTTCCCAAGAAACACAGGTTCCTTCTAAGAGGTCAGATTCTGATGCTAGGAGGAAATTCCCACCAGTTCCTGCCTTCCCTGAGGCCCCAAGCAGTTCTCAGTGCCATTGGGAGGTACCAGGTGTTAGTGCCCTGCTGAATGCCTTCCTCTTAATTATGTGAACTATCCAGGAGGAAGCAGTTCTGGGAGCAGGAGCTGATACCTGGCTGATACAGATCACTGAACTTCCAGGTGAAGGTCAGGTAAACGATGATGCAATCTGGGAATCTGGGAATGAGTCAGCAAGACCTGGGTGCAGCAGCTTCAGAAGCAGGGAGCTACTTGCCAGTGTGTGTTTGTAGGCTTGGCAGAAATCCTGTGGGCTGAGGAGCTAGAGAGCAGCAAGGGCCCTATGGCTGGAGGATCACCTTGAAAGCATAACTTTCCTTCTGGTGTCCAAAGTAAACACTGTGCTGGCATTTTCATCTTTTTTGAAGTGAGATGAAGCTGCCAAAGCACCTGGGAAAGACCAGCCCCAGGGATCAGTACAGGTTAGGGACTGAGCTGTTGGAAGACAGTGAATGATCTGGGGGGTCCTAGTGGATGGGAGGTTGACCATGAGCCAGCAATGTGCTCCAGGGGCCAGGAGGAGCAATGCCATTCTAGGNTCAACAAGAGAAAAAAGATTCCCAGGTGCTTCATTTTGTGCACGTTGGATCTGACTGAGCTCCTACAAGTGCTGAGCAGGTCTCAGTGTCTATGGCAGGAAGTGCTGTATGGTGCCAGGTGAATCATTAACCTGCAGACAAGGCTCACAAGCCATGGCTTGTATGTTTGCACCACTGCTGGGATGGGCAGAGGTGGGGCTGAGCATGCAGACAGCTCCACACAGGGCACAGCAGCCTTGAGGGATCCTTGTGATGGCAGGGCTGCAGCCTGCCTGCCCTGGGCTGCAGGCACCTGCATCACAGCCACACTGCACAGAGCTCAGCACAGGGGTGGGGAGTGCAGGACACACCTTAAAGCTGCAGGTTTCCTTCTGGAGCCCCACACAGCTCTCACCAAAGGCAGGTCCCCTGCTACTGGTACATGAAGCAGCTGAGTTCAGAGATTCACAGAATGTGTTGGGTTGAAAGGGAGTTTAAAGAGCATCCAGTGCCAACCACCTGCCAAGGGCAGGGACACCTCCCACCAGCACAGGGTGCTCAAGGCCTCATCCAGCCTGGCCTTGAACACTTCAAGGGAGGGGGCAGCCACAACCTCCCTGGGCAACCTGTGCCCACCCTCACTCTAAAGAATCTCTTCCTTGTCTTGAATCTCAATCTGCCCTCCTCAAGCTCCAATCCATTGTCCCTCATTCTGTCACTCCCAGCCCTTGTCAGAAGTCCCTCTCCAGCATTCCTGGAGCCCCTTCAGGTACTGGAAGGCTGCTGTAAGGTCTCCCTGCAGTCTTCTCCAGGCTCAATAGCCCCAACTCTCCCAGCCTGTCCCCATAGGGCAGGTTTTCCAGCTCTCCAATCATCTTTATGGCCTTCTCTGGACCCTCTCCTGCAGTCCAATGTCCCTTTTACACTGGGGGGCACCAGAACTGGAACCTTCAGTTGGCTTTGGGCCCCAGGGGATTTCTCCTTCCCACTAGAGCTGATTCTGGTACAACCAGACCTTGGCTTCTCCTGGCTTGGTCCAATGAAATGGTTGTTGTGGTTCCCATTTGTAGGTCCACCCCAGAATGAGGGCAGACAGACAGAGACACACAAGCATACAACTTCTACAGCAATTTTCACAGAGAGTGGCCCTCAGGAACAGCCACACCATGCAGTTTCCAGAGTTCTGCATCCAGTTCTGCTGTCCCTATCATAAGAAAGACACAGAGCTGCTGGAGTGAGGCCAAAGGAGGCCACAAAGATGCTCCAAGGGCTGGAGCAGCTCTGCTCTGAGCACAGGCTGAGGGAGCTGGGGGTGTGCAGCCTGCAGAGGAGAAGGCTCCAGGGGGATCTCAGAGCTGCCTGCCAAGAGCTGAAGGGATCCTGCAGGAAGGCTGCAGAGGAACTTTTGCTGAAGGTGTCTGAGCCAGGCCAAGGGGGAATGGTTTGGAGCTGAGGCAGAGCAGGGTTAGAATGGAGCTGAGGAAGAAGTTCTGCAGTGTGAGTGTCTGGAACAGACTGCTCAGGGAGGCTGTGACTGCCTTCTGCCTGGAGGTATTCAAGGCCAGGTTGGTTGAGTCATTGGGCAACACGTTCATGTGTTTGTGCCACTCTCATGGTTGATGACTCTGCAGTAGCACCAAGGTTTTGTGAGCAGGAGAAAGAGCCTGTGGATAGGGACAGACCAGCATGGTGCTGGAAGATGAAAAATCCATGGGGACTTGTGTCAATCTCTCCAGGAGGAAAAAATTCCCTCCTGAAAGTTGCATACACCAAGAAAAAGTAAACCTGACCTCATCACAGCTGGGAAGAGAAAGGGATGAGCTACCACCAGAGCCCAGACCCCTGCCAAAGCAGTTGCAAGACCTGCCACAAGGCAGAGGCCAATTCCTCTTTGGGATCACACTGGAACTCAAAGCACTCCAAATCCCAAATGAAGCTGACTCTGACACTGCCTGTGCCAAGTAGGACATGACTGTGGGGAGCTGGAGCAGAGGGAGGTCACAACATCAGGTGCCCCAGAGCAGAGGTGCAGTAGGGAGCTGTGTAGGACGGGAAGGGAAGAGAAGGTAGCAGATGAAGATCGACTCCCAGCCTCTCTTGTGATGCTTCAGATGTCTCCTAGCCACCCCCACAGCTGTGATGCCACTTCTGCAGCACAGTCCTGGCCTACTCCAGTACCTGCCACTAGCACGTCCTGCCCCTCTGCTCTCTCTTCATGTCTGTGCCAGGGCTGGAAAGCAGTTGTCATGCTAGGGGACTCAGGGCACTTCGTGCCACGTCGTATCACATCACGCCATGCCAAGCCCACACATCCCACCTGCATCCCCAGAGCGTGAGGAAGCATCCTCACCGCCTCTGGTCAGAAAGGGCCCCGACAAGCTGTCTCGTCCCCACCCGAGGTGTGCTGGTGGGGTCCCCTCCGCCGCCATCCTCAAGCAGGCATCTCTGGCTGGACCAGGATGCTCCTCGGCATCCCCGCGGGGCTCCTCTCAGGGTGCTTTTCACATCACTTGTGCCGCTCGGCTGCCTCCGCGCCGCTCGTACCCGCTCGGCTCGGCTCGGCTCGGCTCGGCTCCGTTCGCTTCTGCTCGGCTGCCTCCGCGCCGCTCGTACCCGCTCGGCTCAGCTCGGCTTGGCTCGGCTCCGTTCGCCTCTGCTCGGCTATCTCCGCGCCGCTCGTACCCGCTCGGCTCAGCTCGGCCTATCTCTGTTCGCCGCCGCTCGCGCTGCTCGTATTCGTTCGGCTCGGTTGGGCTCGGCTGGGCTCGGCTCTGTTCGGCTCCGTTCGGCTCGGCTCCTCTCTGGGGACAGCCCCGGCCTGGCCTCGGCGGAGGCAAGGGCGGGAGCGGAGGGGCTGGTGTCTGCGCCAGTGGAGCCGTGGGCTGCCCGGTGAGGCAGCGCCGGGGCTGGCTGAGGGCCGCCGACAGCGAGGCTGAGTGGGCAGCGGCGGTATCTGCGCTCTCGGCAGGCCGGGGCGCTGAGCCCTGCTCCGCGGCGGGCCTGAGGGGGCCCGGCCGGCCCTAACCCTCCTGCTAGTCGCCGGCGCTGCGAGGGCAGCAGGGTGCAGGCTGTCCGGCTGGAGGCCGCGGGGCACCGGGGAGACGTGCGGGTGGGGAGAGCATAGGAGTTCCCTTCCAGACTCTGCTCGGCGGCGCTGCAGAGACCCGCGCAGCCCGAGGTGTCCCTCACACACGGCCTGGCGCGTCCCGAGCTTCCCTGCCAGCCCCCGCGGCAAGAGGCCTGTAAGGCTTTGGCCGTGTGGAGAGGACCAGGACCGCTGCCCGGTAGCTAAGCCGCAGGTGTGGCGGCTGTCATTTTTAAGCATGTGATTCGGGTTAGAAGGGACCTTAAAACCTCCCACTAGCACAGGGTGCTCAAGGCCTCATCCAGCCTGGCCTTGAATGCCTCCAGGGAGGGGACAGCCACAGCCTCCCTGGGCAACCCTTGCCAGTGTCTCCCCATCTTCACTCTAATTTCTTCCTCATCTCCAGTCTCAATCTGCCCTCCTTAAGCTTCAGTCCATTCCTCCTCTTCCTGTCCTCCCCAGCCCTTGTCAAAAGTCTCTCCCCAGCTCTCCTGTAGCCCCCTTCAGGTCCTGGAAAGCTGCTCTAAGGTCTCCCTGGAGTCTTCTTTAGGCTGAACAGTCCCAACTATCCCAAGCCTGTCCCCACAGGGGAGATGCTCCCCAGCCTCACTGTCAATTTCTTCCAGGTTTTCCAGTAATCCCATAGTAGCTAACATGTTACACAAAACCACCCTGATGTTGTGTAACAGTATCACAGAGACTTGGCCATGTTCTGACTGGTGGGAGATACTGGTAGGAATTAAGATTGTTGCTACAGATGTTCTCTAGAGGAAGTCATCATCTGGTGTGACAGGATGAGATGCAGTGAAGAGCTAATTTGTCTCTCCTGCTTCCCTAGGCTGGCATTCAGGCCAGAAAGAGAGATGCCACTGAAGCCATTTAACTATCCCTGGCCTGAAACAAGGTTTCTCCATGCAGGCAGCCTTGTGTACAAGTTTAAAATCCGCTATGGCAACTTCACCAGGTGAGCATGTTCATGCTAAAGCTTCAGAGTTACCCTGCATGTAGCACTCAGTTCATATGAGCCCCAACATTCACAGAATCACAGAATGTCAGGGGCTGGAAGTGACCTCCAAAGCTCATCCAGTCCAACCCCCTGCCAGAGCAGGATCTCCTATGCCAGATCACACAGGAACACCTTCAGGTGGGTTTTGAATATCTCCAGAGAGGGAGACTCCACAACCCCCCTGGGCAGTGTTCTGTCACCCTCACAGGGAAAAAATTCCTCCTCGTGTTTCCATGGACCTTCCTATGCCTCAACTTTCACCCACTGCCCCTTGTGCTGTCATTGGGTATCACCCAGCAGAGCCTGGCTCCAGCCTCCTGGCACTCACCCTGCACATATTGATAAACATTAATTTACATATTTATAAACATTCAGATCTTGGGGGGTGTCCTCATTTCCTGCCTTCTTTCCCTAGCTCTGCAAGTGGTTGCTTTAAAGTTGCTGCTGCACTTGCACATGCTGAAATGGGCCTGAGAGAGTAATTTGAGCTGCAAAACCCCACTCCTGCTTCACTGTCAGGAGTGGATTTTGTGCTTTGATAGGACAAGAGGCTGATATTACTGACAGCAGTTTGAAGTCTTCTAAGTGTTCAACTGGGAAACTCTGGAGTCTTTGTCATGATTTAACCCCAGCTGGCAGCTAAGCTCCATGTGGCTGCTCACTCACTGCTCCACAGTTGGGTGAGGAAGAGGATCAGAAGGGTAAAAGAGACAAAACTTATGGCTTGAGATAAGAACAGTTTAGTAAGTAGAGCAAAAGCCCTACTCACAAGCAAAGCCAAGTCAGGAATTCATTCACTTCCACCACTGGGCAGGTGTTTCATCTCCACGAGGCCAGGTTCCATCATGTCTACCACTACCAAATATCCTCCTTTCCTCCTTTTCCATCCAGAGAGTGATGTCCTATGGTCTGGAATATCCCTTGGGTCAGCTGGGTTCAGCTGTCCCAGCATTTTGTTCCCTTACAACAACTTGTGCACCCCCAGCATGCTCCCTGGTGAGGCAATGTGAGAAGCAGAGAAGGCCTTGAGGCTGTGTAAGCTCTGCTCAGCCATGGCTACAGCCCTGTGCTATCAACACTGTTCTCAGTACAGAGCCAAAACACAACCCTGCCCCAGCTGCTGGAGAGTGAACTTTGCCCCAGTCAGAACCAGCACTGCTGTGGAGTGGTGAATGTCAGAATCCTAGAATGGCCTAGGCTGAAAGGGACTTCAGAGGTGATCTCCAAGGGCATCCTGCCCAACCTCCTGCAGGCAGCAGGGACAGCTCCAGCCAGAGCAGGCTGCACAGGGACACAGCAAGGCTGAGCTTGGATGTCTGCAGGGATGGGGCCTCAAGCACAGCCCTGGGCAGCCTGTGCCAGTCTTTCCCCACCCATCCTGTGCACAGCTTCTTCCTGATGCCCAACCTAACTCTGCCTGCTCCACACCCATTGCCCTTGGCCTGCCCCCACAGCCCCTTCTGCACAGTCCCTCCCCAGCCTGCCTGCAGGTCCCCTGCAGATACTGAAATGCAGCTCTAAGGTCTCTCTGCAGCCTTCTCTTCTGCAGGCTCCACAGCCCCAACTTTCCCAGCCTGTCCCCACAGCAGAGCTTCTCCAGCTCTCTGATCTTCTTGGTGGCTTCCTCTGGACCTTCTCTAGCAGCTCCATATCCTTATTGTGTTGGGGGCTCCAGAGCTGGATGCAGTGCTGCAGGTGAGGTCTCATTGAAGCAGAACAAAGGGGCAGAATCCCCTCTCCTCATCTGCTGGCTACACTCTTGCTCTTATCAGCTCTTTCCCTCAGCTCATCCCTTGGGCAGGTGCTGCCAGCCATGTGGGTGTGTGTGAGCAGCTGCAGGGTGTGAGGGCCCTGGGAGGGCTGTGCTGGCAGGAGCTGGCCAGCTCCTTGTGGCCCCTTGTGTTGTACCCTTCATGTGCATTGCCACATCAGTTCTTGCAACACATTGTTACTGTGGAAGGGCTCAGGTTGGAAGGGATCCTAGAGATCATCTGCTCCAACCTCCCTGCCATGGGCAGGGATGACTCTCACCTAGACTTGGGTGCTCAGTGTTTCATCCAACCTGGCCTTGATATTGGCAGGCAGCTCTAAGGTCACCCTGGAGCCTTCTCCTCTCCAGGCTAAACAGTGCAAACTCTCTCAGCCTGTCCCCACAGTGGAGGTTCTCCTTCCCTCTGCCCTTTTTTGTGGCCTCCTCTGACCTCACTCCAGCAGCTCTGTGTCCTTCTGCTGGGGACAGCAGCACTGGAGGCAGGATTGGAGGTGAGATCTGAGCAGAGCAGAGCCAAGGGGCACAATCTTGGTGCCCACACTGCTCTGGCTGCAGTCCAGCACACAGCTGCCTGCTGGGCTGCAGGAGGGCACTGCTGGCTCCTGGGCAGCTGCTCAGCAACCAACACCCCCAAAACTTTTTCTGCAGGGCTGCTCTCAGCCCCCTCTGCACCCAGCCTGGATCTGTGCCTGGGCTTGGCCTGAGCCAGCTGCAGGACCTTGCCCTGTGACTTGTTGAACCTTTTTGAACTTGAGAGATGAGGGCAGCAGGCCTGTTACAGCAGCTTTTGTGTTTCACAGTAACTTCTGGAACTGCTAGTGACCTCACCAAGTCAGTCTGCCCATCAGCCTGGTCAGACGTGGCAAAAGCAACTCCTTTGACAGTGAAACCTCCTCCCTGCTGTGCCATGGCTGTGCTGAGTGGGGATTGCTTACTCCAAGCATCTGGATTTACCCCTGCAGACTGGTCAGGTGAAGCTCCTCTTGCCCACAGTGAGATCTGAAGTCAGGTTCCCAGAAGAACGTGGGAACAGTTGCAAGAGCTGATCTGATCTGGTGACAGAACTGATGACCTGCATCTGCATGCAGGCTTCTGCTAGATTGAGGTCCTCTTGCCTGAGGGGGTGCTGTGTCCCCAGGGCAGACCAGGACACAATGAAGGTTCTCTCCTTTAAAGAGCCAAAGGTGACTCCCATTTTAGATCTCCAAACTCTCTCCAAACCAGCCAATGAATCTGCCCCAGTCAGGTGGCAGGTCTGGCAGCCTTGTCATGACCCCTTGGATGGTGCCTGGTTCTCTTCCTGCCAAGGGTCAGGGCTGGGGCAGACAGGAGACAGCTGCTAGATGCTTTCATGAGCCCCCATTCCCTCCCAAGGGGAAGAGAGGAGGAAGAAGGGAGAGATGCTGATAGGTTGGGAGAGAAACTCAGCCAGCTGGGATGGAAAGAAGAACGCTATGGAATAGAGACACAGAGACACAAACCCATGCTGGCAGTGGCATCACTGGCACCACTGCTGCTGGGTAAGACCCACACTGCACTCAGTGGCAGATTGGAACTGGATTCAGGAGCTGGATTCTGAAACTGGGTTCAAGAACACTTGGATCAAGATCAAAGGCAGGAGGGACAGAATCCTCCTGGGATACTGGCCAGTAAAGAATCACCTAGACTCATCCAGCCTGGCCTTGGACATTCCCAGGCAGGAGGCAGCCACAGCCTCCCTGGGCAACCCATGCCAGAGTCTCAGCAGCCTCACACTAAAGAACTTCTTCCTCAGCTCCACTCTAACCGTGCTCTGCCTCAGCTCCAAACAATTCCCCCTTGGCCTGGCTCAGGCACCCTCAGCAAAAGTTCCTCTGCAGCTTTTCTGCAGGATCCTTTCAGCTCTTGCAGGCAGCTGGAGTCTTTTCTTCTCCAGTACTGTGCCTGTCCGCACAGTGGAGGTTCTCCTTCCCTCTGCCCTTCTTTGTGGCCTCCTCTGGCCTCACTCCAGGAGCTCAGTGTCTGCCTTCTGCTGGGGACAGGATTGGAGGTGAGGTCTGAGCAGAGCAGAGCCAAGGGGCACAAATCCCTCTCCTGCCCTGCTGCCCACACTGCTCTGGCTGCAGCCAGCACACAGCTGCCTGCTGGGCTGCAGGAGGGCACTGCTGGCTCCTGGGCAGCTGCTCAGCAACCAACACCCCCAAGGCTTTTTCTGCAGGGCTGCTCTCAGCCCCCTCTGCACCCAACCTGCATTTGTGCCTGGGCTTGGCCTGCCCCAGCTGCAGGACCTTGCCCTGTGACTTGCTGACCCTCCTGCAGCTGGCACTGGCCACTTCTCAAGCCTGTCCAGAGTCTTCTGGCTGCCATCCCTGCCCTCAAGTGAGTGCCCTGCACCACTCAGGTTGGTGTCATCAGCAGACCTGCTGAGGGTGCTCTCAGTGCCACTGCCCATGTTGCTTTTCTAACACTGGATGTTTGTTGTGAACAGTATCTTGGGATTCCATCTGCCTGCCTGCTGTTTTCCCTGTGCAGTGGGAAAGGTGTTCTGGTGTTGGATAAACTCTTACAACACCAGAGCTGAGAACAGCAGGGAGCTGCTTTGCTTTGGGATTCTGCTGGAGCTAACTTCCTCTGCTTGTTTCACAGTGCTCCTGATCTTGACCACGTGGACAGTGCTGCCAAGGAGTTAGAGGTAGGAGATGAAGCAGCTCTTCAAGACCTTGGCCACTTTTGGTCACTGTGGGCCTGAGGACCTTTTATCAAATGCAGCATTCCAAGTGTGAGTAGTGAGGAAGCTCTGTGGAGAGTGTGAGGGAGAAAAGAGTGATGGAAATGACAGAAGTCATCCACCAGGCAGCATTAACTCTAGGGAGAGTTCTAGAACCTTCTCTTCCATGACTCATGCAATCCATAAAGTAATTCAGAGTGTTTTCCAAAGCTTCCCAATGGAATTGTGGCTGGATTGGTAATATTCTTTCTTCCTCTCTCTCTTTTTCTGCCCTTTCCAGGAAGCAATTCGAGTCATCCTTGGAAATCTTCATAATTTGCATCCCTTTTCTACAGACCACTTCACTGTCTTCCCCTGTATCCTTTCTTTCCTCCTTGTGCAAGAAAAGACTCCAGACTTGTATCTGTTGGGCATTGCTTCATTGAACATTCATGGGCAGGTCTTGGACTGGGGTCTGACTCCTTGGGGCTTTGCAGTTGGATGTTAGTGGAAGATGCTGGAAAACCTCTCCTATGGGGACAGGCTGGGAGATTTGGGGCTGTTGAGCCTGGAAAAGAGAAAGCTGCAGGGAGACCTTAGAGCAGCCTTCCAGTACCTGAAGGGGCTCCAGGAGAGCTGGGGAGGGACTTCTGGCAACAGCTGGGAATGACAGGATGAGGGACAATGGATTGGAGCTGGAGGAGGGCAGATTGAGACTGGAGACACTGGCACAGGTTGGCCAGGGAGGTTGTGGATCACAGAATCACAGAAGGTGATCAAAGATTCTGTGATTCACACCCTCCCTGGAGGTGTTCAAGGCCAGGCTGGATGAGGCCTTGAGCACCCTGTGCTGGTGGGAGGTGTCCCTGCCCATGGCAGGGGCTTGGCACTGGATGAGCTTTAAGCTCCCTTCCAACCCAATCCATTCCATGAATCTCTGAACCCCTTGAAGGAGCTGATGGAGTCTTTGTGTCATGTGGGCAAATCTTGGGCTCCATCTCCAGATTTCAGGATGTTGGTTACTGCCAGCAAATGGACTCAAATTATTCCTTTGTCCTTTGTCTTCTTGAGATCAGAGGGGTGTCAGGAGGCTGCTGCCCAGTGTCATCCACTCTAGTGTGCAGGAGCTCAGTGTGCAGCTGCAGGAATCCTGGTGGTTGTCACCTCCCATAAATGAACTGAACTGCTGCTCCTCCCTGACATCCTGCTCAGCCCTTTGCAGTTTTCAGGATTATTTTTACAAGAATGACTTTTTAGTGAGGCCAGCTGGTGAGATTATATTCATCACAGGATGTCAGGGGTTGGAAGGGACCCAAAGAGATCATCCAGTCCAACCCCCCTGCCACAACAGGACCATACAATCTAGCTCAGGTCCCACAGGAACACATCCAGACAGGCCTTGAAAGTCTCCAGAGAAGGAGACTCCACAACCTCTCTGGGCAGCCTGTGCCAGTGCTCTGGGACCCTCACAGCAAAGAAGTTGCCCCTTGTGTTGAGCTGGAACCTCCTGTGCTGCAGCTTCCATCCATTGCTCCTTGTCCTATCCCAGGCAGCAGTGAGCAGAGCCTGTCCTCCCCCCTTGTGACCCCCGGCCCTCAGATATTGATAAACATTTATGAAATCCCCTCTCAGTCTTCTCTTCTCCAGACTAAACAGCCCCAGGTCCCTCAGCCTCTCCTCATCAGGGAGTGTTCCAGTCCCCTCATCATCCTCACAGCCCTCCCTTGGACTCTCCAGCAGTTCCCTGTCCCTCTTAAACTGGGGAACCCAAAACTGAAGGCAGTACTCAAGGTGAGGTCTCACCAGGGCAAAGTAGAGGAGGAGGAGAACCTCCCTTGGTCTGCTGGACACACTCTCCCTACCCAGGATCCCATTGGCCCTCTTGGCCACAAGGGCTCATTGCTGTGCTGTGGGTAACTTGTTGCTTGGTTGAGCCTGGCGTGTTGCAGGAGAGCATCAGGATGGAAGCCAAACACAGGGAAACACAACAAGAGGCTGATGGGAGAGCATTGCCTGGGTGAGTGCTTCTTGTCAGGAGGGAGGCTGAGAGAAGACCTCATTGCTCTCTACAACTCCCTGAAAGGAGGGAGGGGTGGAGTGAGGAAGGGTTTGGTCTCATCTTCCTGGTATCAGGTGATAGAATGATAGGAAATGGTTCCAAGCTGCCCCAGGGCAGGCTCAGGCTGCAGCTCAGGAACTCTTTCTGCCCTGGAAGGGTTCTCAAAGCTTGGCACAGGCTGCCCAGAGCAGTGCTGCAGTCCCCATCCCTGGAAGGTTCAAGCAGCTGTGTTGCCAGTGCTGAGGGGCAGGGTTCAGTGGTGCCCCTGCAGTGCTGGGTGCAGGGCTGAGTAGGGAGAGCTCTTCTAAACAAAGCAGTTCTGAGATCCTGTCACTGCTGCTTCTGCTGTACCTGCTGCCTGTGACCCATGGTTTGACTCTGGAAGCTGTAGATGCAGACATTGTTAGGTCTCCTGCTCCTTGGAAGTCTCAGTGCCATGTCCTTAAGTCTTCCTCAGATCTGAGTAAATGGGAGAGAGTGTCCAAGATGAGGTTCAAACATGAGAAGGTGCACCTGGTACCATATCCATACATCTGCACCATGTACCTGGAGGTGAACTCCTTCCAGCAGAAGTTGCCTGGTGGTAAGTCCTTGTGGTCTGCTTTGGAAACATCTGGAAACATCTGCAATCAGTGCCTTGCTTTTCGCAGAGTCACAGATGGCACTGGGGCTGGAAGGGACCCTCCAAGGGCATCTTGTCCAACCCCCTGCAGGCAGCAGGGACAGCTCCAGCCAGAGCAGGCTGCACAGGGACACAGCAAGGCTGAGCTTGGATGTCTGCAGGGATGGGGCCTCAAGCACAGCCCTGGGCAGCCTGTGCCAGTCTCTCCACACCCTCCCTGGGCACAACTTCCTCCTGATACCCAACCTAACTCTGCCCTGCTCCACTTCCAAACCATTGCCCTCAGCCTGTCCCCACAGCCCCTTCTGCACAGTCCCTCCCCAGCCTGCCTGCAGGTCCCCTGCAGATACTGAAGTGCAGCTCTGAGGTCTCCCTGCAGCCTTCTCTTCTGTTTCTGTTCTGAAATGATGCACAGCTTAACATGCTCCTACTTCCACCCATGATGTTTCCAGTTTCTGTTGGCAGGGGTTTTTGCTCAGGAAAACACCTATGGATGCCATGCACTGGGGGTTCACTGGGCAGTGCCCTCAGGAGGCTGTGCCCCAGCTGTCCTGGCATCTTCCACCTGGTGCTCAAAACACAGGGTGATGCTAACAGAGCTGTGAGGATGAAGAAGGGACTGGAACATCTCTGCAGTGGAGATGAGAGACCTGGGGCTGAGAGGAGAGGCTGAGAGGGGATCTGATCANGTTTTTGATTCTATGATTCTAACACTTCTTCAGTTCCTTCTCTTCTTAAGACTCCTTACAGAAAAGCACTTGTCCCTCTCCCATGAAAGTGTGGTATTGGCTGCCAGAAACTGGAGTTCTGGAAGAGCTGTGTTCAGTTTTTCATAGAGCAGGACACTCCACAACCTCTCTGGGCAGCCTGCTCCAGGCCTCCAGCACCCTCACACCAAACAACTTTCTCCTCATGCTGAGCTGCAACTTCCTGGCTTCCAGCTTAGCCCTCTTGGTCCTTGTGCTGGCCCTGGGCACCCCCAAGCAGAGCCTGGCACCTTCATCCTGACCCCCAGCCCTCAGCTATTGATAGACATTGCTCAGATCCCCTCTCAGCCTTCTCCTCTCCAGGCTAAGCAGCCCCTGGGCTCCCACTCTTGCTTCATAAGACAAATATTCCAGTCCCTCCAGTCCCACTTTTTCTATCCCCCCCTCCAGTCCCAGTTTTTCTGTCCCCTTCTGCCTTATTCAGCTCCAGCAGGGTTTGTCTTGTTCTCAGGAAGTGAGGTGCAATGGAGGAGTGCACTTTTCAGTTGGTTAAAGTAACTCCACTCACCAAACACTTACCACATTGTCTAACACTTCTCTCACAGATAAAGAAGGGACCCAGGGCAGTGAGGAGCTGGTAAGTTGTGTCTGTGGTTTGGTTCTTAAGTTATATATAGCCTGGAGAGGCAGAATAGCTACATCTAAGTGATGCAATTGTCAGTGTCATGTCTGGGGGGGTCATAGAATGGTTTGGGTTGGAAGGAACTTCCAGAGCTCATCCAGTCCAACCCCCTGCACTCAGCAGGGACATCCTCCACTAGAGCAGGTTGCCCACAGCCCTGTCTGGACCTTCAGTACTCACCTTCAGTATGTCCAGGAATGGGCCTCAGCCACCTCCCTGGGCAACCTGTTGCAGAGTTCCAGCAGCCTCCTGGTGCAGATCTTGTTCCTCACATCCAATCTCAATCTCCTCTGCTCTCATTCCAAACCATTGCCCTGGTCCTGTCCCTGCAGGCCTTTGGGCACAGTCCCTCTGCAGCCTGCTTGGAGCCCCTGCTTTCCATGAGGCTCCTCAGCAGCTCTGAGCTCCTGCCAGCATCTTCCAGAGCTCCTCAGCAAAAACTCAGCCATAAGGTCTGAACCTGAGCTGCTGTACTGTGCTGGGAGGTCAGGGCAGGTCCCTGCTGCCCAGGCATCCACAGCCTCACAGAATGCACTGGGCAGGAAGGGACCCTCCAAAGGCATCTTATCCAAGCCCCTGCAGGCAGCAGGGACAGCTCCAGCCAGAGCAGGCTGCACAGGGACACAGCAAGGCTGAGCTTGGATGTCTGCAGGGATGGGGCCTCAAGCACAGCCCTGGGCAGCCTGTGCCAGTCTCTCCACACCCTCCCTGAGCACAACTTCCTCCTGATGCCCAACCTAACTCTGCCCTGCTCCACTTCCAA
>WBNM01003320.1:0-19002 GCA_013399055.1 Ramphastos sulfuratus
GCCTTCCTGTAGGCCCCCAAAATGGGGTATAGATCAAGAATTTGCCCTGACATATTGATGTGTTATGAGGGAAAATAAAGATCTTACTTCAGAAGCAAGGCCCAGATGCTCACAGTTCATCTAGTGCCAGGGAGGTTGTGGATGCCCCCTCCAGGGAGGCATTCAAGGGCAGGCTGGATGAGGCCTTGAGCAACCTGGGCTGGTGGAACTAGATGACCTTCTAACCTAAGCCATTCTATAAATCTATGAATAAAGTAGTTTAAAAAAAAAAAAAAAGAAGATCAATAGGATTGAAGTTTGTTTTTTGAGTTGTTTAAAGGGTTCTGCACAGTGAAATGTTGTTTTCCTGACAGTGAAATGTTGTTTTCCTGACAGATATTCAAGATATCCTCTAATGACTTCAGGTCACCCATTGATGTTACCAGCAGGTACTCCATACAGATTAGAGCAAATCATCACAGCTGTCGTCCAAGAGGGGTTTGGAGTGACTGGAGTGAAATCCTCTCTGTGGGTAAGGAGGATCTGCTGCTGTCATGCAGGGGATGGGGTTGGACTGCTGGAAAGCAAATGCTGCCTAATGGTCAGCAGCACCGAGTGATTTCAGCTGCAGGTAGGGAAATACAAGGCCAAGGGTAAGGTCCTGCAGCGGGGTAGGCACAATCCCAAGCACAGCTCCAGGCTGGGTGGGGACTCGCTGCGAGCAGCCCTGAGGAACAGGCTCTGGGGGTCTGGGGTGCTGAAAAGCTCAGGCTCACGCTGCAGTGTGAGTGCAGCCCAGACAGCAACTGTGTGCTGGGCTGCAGTGTGGCCAGCAGCGCAAGGGAGGGGATTCTGCCCCTTTGCTCTGCTCTGCTCACCCCCCACCTGCAGTCCTGTGTGCAGTTCTGGAGCCCCCAGCACAGGGAGGACATGGAAGTGTTGGAGCAGGTCCAGAGCAGGCCACCAAGATGCTGAGGGCTGCAGCAGCTGTGCTGTGAGGACAGGCTGAGAGAGTTGGGGCTCTGCAGCCTGGAGAAGAGGGGAAGAGCATTGCTTTGGCACCTTTGGAGCATGCTCATTTGCTGCCCTTTGTTCTGTGTTTGCTGCTTGCTGAAGATGTTTTGCTGGCAGTGACAGTTTCCTTATCACAGCACGTTATCAGCTCTTTCTTTAGACATCCTCCCTTGCTCTTATCTTTGGAGTTTCCTAACTTCCTGGGTTTCACTAAAATAAAGCACCCCCTTGCACTCTGCTGTTTACTGGCTTGCAGCTCTGCTGGTAAACACAAACCTGCTGCTGCTGCTCTAACACCTGCCCTTCACCTTCCTCCCTCGTGGCTCCATAGCAGTGATGAGCCCTTGGGAAGAGAGGCTCAGAGCCCTGAGCACTCCCCCAGGGCAGAGGGGGCTGACCTGAGAGCCCACTGAGGAACAAAACTGGGCCTGCTTCTTAGCCTCAGGCTCCTGTCTGGGAAGGCTCTGATGAATCCCAGACTGGTTTGGGTGGGAAGGGACATTTAAAGATCATCCAGTCCAACCCTGCTGCAGTCAGCAGGGACATGCCCATCTAGAGCAGGTGGCTCAGAGCCCCACACAACCTGATCTGCAATGGTGCCAGGCATGGGCCAGCTCCCACCTCTCTGGGCAACCTGGGTCAGGGTCTCACACCCTCGGTGTGAAACATTTCTTCCTTCTCTCCAGTCTCTTTTAGTTCAAACCATCTCCTCTTGTCCTATCACAACAGGCCCTGCTAAAGACTGTCCCCAGCTTTCTGACTGCCCACTTTGAAGTCTGCCTGGAGCCCTTTCTCCAGGATGAACAACTCCAGCTCTCTCAGCCTGTCACAGGATGGCAGTTCCTGGGGCCATATCATCCTTCTGGGTGTGCCTGACTCCTCATGCTTCTCATTCCTGTTCTCTCCTTCCTGTCAAAAGGAGAGGAATTCATTGTTAAAATGAGAAAAATTGGTCCCATCAAAATTAGCCTTGGAGCTCTGAGTTTCCTTCCTGCTGGTAGATGCCAAGACTTTGCTTGCCTGTTAATTTGAGATCTGAATATAATCATCAAAGCAGCTGAGGAAATCTTTTGTGAGAGCATCTTTCTTTAGAATCAGCTGCACCAAAAGAATAGATTTAATTTCTTGTTTTCACTTTTTTTTTAATTTGTTTGTTTGTTTGTTTCCTTGAAATTCAGGGCAAACCAACCTGGAGAATCCCATAGTCTGGATTCTCACTGTGCTCTGTGTGTCCATGTGCTGTGCCCTCCTGCTTGCTGCTATCATATGCAAAATGTAAGTAGTATTATCTTCTCTTTAATTCCAGTGTGCCTAAGCTTCAGGTGTTCAGCAGGTGGCTGGGGGTGCTGTGAGCTTTTGCTTAAGGAAAGGGCACTGAGTTTGCTGGGCAGGTGGAATTGCACAAAGCAAAAGGACTTGAGAAGTCACCATCAGGCTCATTAATGATCAACAATGGCATTCAGGAATATTGGTGGGGTAAGACTCAAGTTCATCTTCAGCACCAAAAGCCATGCACTGAGTGGGGGGCAGTTGTTTAACAATCTGTTTGTCCTCAGCTTGTTTCTTTGCTTAAATGGATCTGCTTGGGTTGATGATTTCTCCAGGAGGGCTCTTTCCTCTTTGACCCTGCTGAGAGCATTTTACAGAACCATAAAATGGTTTAGGTTGGAAGGGACCTCAAAGCTCAGCAAGTTCCAACCCCCTGCCATAGGCAGGGACACCTCCCACTAGCACAGGTCACTCAAGGCCTCATCCAGCCTGGCTCTGAACACCTCCAGGGAGGTGATCTTCAATCACATTCTGTGATTCTGTGCTCCACAACCTCCCTGGGCAACCTGTGCCAGTGTCTCACCACCCTCACTGCAAACAACTTCTTAACATCCAGTTCCAATCTCCCCTCTGCCACTTCAAACCCATTCCTCCTCCTCCCGTCGTTACCAGCCCTTGCCAATAGTCCTTCCCCAGCTCTCCTATAGCCCCCTTCAGATCCTGGAAGGCCATTCCAAGGTCTCCTGGAGGCCTTCTCTTTCATGTCTGAAATGTGCAGATCAGTGTTTCCTCAGCCTGCAGACAGAAGCTCTGCACAGGGCCCTGGGCATGGAGTCTGATTTTCTTTTGACACCTGAAGAGGGAAAAATGCAGTGTTGTGCTTGCTGCTCCTCCTGACCTCTTAACAGGAGCAAGGTCTGACCTCAGGAGCCTTTCAAGGCCTGTCTGGATGTGTTCCTGTGTGCCCTGAGCTAGATTGTCTGGTCCTGCTCTGGCGGGGGGGATTGGACTGGACGATTTCTTTGGGCCCCTTCCAACCCCTGACATGCTGTGAGCCTTTGAAGTGCATTGAGCTATTGTCTGCTTGGAGTTGCTTGCCATAAAATCACAGAATGTCAGGTGTTGGAAGAAACTCTGCAGATCATCCAGTCCAACCCCTCTGCCAAAGCAGCATCAGCCAGGGCAGGTCACACAGGAGTGCATCCAGATGGGGCTTGCAAGTCTCCAGAGGAGACTCCGCAGCCTCCCTGAGCAGCCTGCTCCAGGCCTCCAGCACCCTCACAAAGAAGCTTTTTCTCAAATTCCAGTGGAACTGAGGTGGTTCCTGAGTGCAGAAGGTGGGGGCAGAGTGAGGAATCCCTGAGTGGAGCTGGGCACCCCTTTGGCTGCACCTCCATACCCTTGTGCCACCAGGGCAGGGTTGAAACCAAGCAGACCTTCACCAGAATTTAAATGTCAACATCTATGGCATCAGCTGCAGATAAAACCACAACAAACATCCACTGGAGCTGCCCTGAACTGCAAAGAATATGCAAATCTCTTTCTCTTCTTCATGTGCTCAAGTTTCTCCTCCTGTTGAGGTGGAACCTCCTGGGTTCCAGCTTGTACCTGCTGTTCCTTGCCCTGTCACTGGGCATCACCAAACAGAGCCTGGCACCTCCTTGCCCTCCACCCTTCAGATATTTATAGACATTGATCAGGTGCCCTCTCAGCCTTCTCCTCTCCAGATTAAACAGCCCCAGGGCTCTCAGTCTTTCCCAGAGGAGAGATCCTCAAGTCCCCCAGTCAGTCCTTGTAGCTCTCTCTCAGCCTTTGTTTAGTCTGTTTTTAACTGCTTAAAATTAAAGCATATTTAATGCCCAGAGGCTCTGATTGCCACTAAGCAAACCCACATCTGGCCAAGCTTCCCAAAACTGTGCTGTGAAGAAGCCCAGACACACTTTGGGTTCCTGTAGCTGGGACTAGTCAGCTGCCAAGTGATAATTAAAGAATCAGTTTAATTACAAACTTCTGCCCTGAAACATGCATCAAGTACCAATTACCAGTCCACAACAAACACAGCACTCCAAGTGCTGTCCTGGCCTCTGCTAATTTCTTACTCCTTTCTTTAATGCCTTTTAATTTACTGGTCAGCCTGATGAGCCCTTGGCTGTTTTCCTTTCCACACCACAGCTCCCTTAGCAAAGAAAGGTCTTTGTCTGCAGGAATGTTGGATTAGCAGAACTGGTATTAGGTGCCCCTGAAGTGTCTCTGTTCTTAAGTCAATTTAATTAGCACAGCAGGCATCCACAAGCAGCCCTCTTTGGAACAAGACAGATTACCTCCCCTGAGTTTATTCATCTTGTGCTTCATCCACACTGGTTCCAAGCCTTGGTGTGTGGTGGAAAGCCCCAAACCTCTCTTACACAGAATGGTTTGGGTTGGAAGGGACCTCCAAAGGTCATGGAGTCCAACCCCCTTGCAGCCAGCAGGGACATCCTCCACTGCCAGCACTGATCCTTTCCTGCACTGACCTCTCTGCATAGCTGTAGGTCCTCTGCTGCTCTGGCATCATCTCCATCAGCTCTCTCCTCTCTCTTTGGGACAGCAGAACTCCAACACCAGTTAGCTCCAACACCAGTCTGTAGCAATCAAACTGCTCCATGTTTTCCTGTGGAGTTTTGCCAAATGCTTGAATATTGGGAAGTTATCCACTGTGGGCATCCTGAAACAGGCATAGGAGGAGGAATAGCTGTGGGGGAAGACTTCTACTCAAAGAGCAGCATTAAAATGCTCTACTAATGCATTTAAAGAACTTCAGCACATCAGGTGAATTGAAGGTAGCTTTGCCTAGTTCAGCTGCACTGCCTGTTTCTGGGAGCTGCTCTCTACCTGGCATCACAGAATCCCAGCACAGGCTGGGGGGGTTGGAAGGGACCTCTGGAGATCATCCAGTCCAGCTCCCCTCTTACAGCAGGGCATCCACAGCAGCTGGCTCAGGGTCACAGTGCACAGCTGGGGCTGGAATTTCTCCAGAGAAGGACACTCCACAGCCTCTCTGGGCAGCCTGCTCCAGGCCTCCAGCACCCTCACAACAAACAGCTTTCTTCTCCTCTTCAGATGCAACCTCCTGGGTTCCAGTTTGCCCTTGTGTTGTCCCTGGGCACCACTGAGCAGAGCCTGGCCCCAGCCTCTTGGCCCCCACAGCTCCCCTCTGGGGCTGCCCTCTGGGGCTGCTCTTCTGCAGGCTCTCAGCCTTTGCTTCTCACAGAGCTGCTCCAGGCCCCTCAGCAGTTTTGCAGCCTGGCCTGGACTCTCTCCAGCAGTTCCCTGCCTATATGGAACTGAGGAGCCCAGAACTGGCCCCAGTCCTCCAGCTGTGGCCTCACTAGGGCAGCACAGGGCAGCACAGAGGGGAAGAAAACTCTCCCTTGACCTGCTGGCCACACTTGTTAATGCACCACAGCAATTCCCTGGCACCCAAAGGCCAATCCCATCCCATCCTTGCCAAAGTGATTAAAATTCCTCTGCCTCCTGCACCAAATTCCACACAGCTGCTGCCTGTTCCTCATCCTTCCCAAGCTGCTTCTTGCTCAGTGTCCTTGCCACTTCTGTGCCTGGGGAGGAGGTGGGAGAAGATGGAAGGCAGAGCTTAGCCTGCTCATTTGTTGCATCTGCAGATATTAAAATAAGACAAATAGAACAGGTTCCCTGGCCCACAGTTTCATTAGGACTCTCAGTTTTTACTGCTCTTGAAAATTCATGAAGTGAGGCTGTGCAGTGGAAGCCAGAGAATCCTTACAGATTCCATGAGCTTTGAAGCCATTATGAGGAATTTCATTACAGCAAAGAGCTCTGTAAATTCTCCTGTGTGCTTCCTGGTGACTGCAGGCACCAGAGATACACTCAGCCCCTGGGAGGGATGCTGCAAGGCAAAGTGGCCTGCTGGGACTCTTTGGGAAGTGCTTTTCCTTCTCTTGCTCTCAGCAGCTGAGGGGGTTACTGCTGTGGTTGAAAGCCCACCTGAATGTTTTCCTCATCTGCCCTCTGACTTCAGGGCTGAGCACCTTCTGTGCTTCCTTAGGCAGTGCCTTGCAGTAGATAACATGTTCTGCTGGAGGGGAGCCCACAGGAGGATGCAGTTCATCACTTAAATCACAGAACCAGAGCATTGTTTTGGTGGGCAAAGACCTCTAAGTCATTGAGTCCAACCAGCAACCCAACCCCACCATGGCCACTAAACCATGGCCCCAAGTGCCATGGCCACAGGTTTCTTGGGGACTCCACCACCTCCCTGGGCAGCCTGTGCCAGTCCGTGACCACTCTTGCAGCAAAGGAATTTTTCCTCATCTCCAACCTAACTCTCCCCTGGCACAATTTCAGGACATTTCCTCTCCTCCTATCACCTGATCCTAGAGGTCACCCAACCCTCACCTCCCTGCAGCCTCCTCTCAGGGAGCTGCAGAGAGCAATGAGCTCTGCCCTCAGCCTCTTCTCCTCCAGGCTGCACACCCCCAGCTCCCTCAGCTGCTGCTCCTCAGCCCTGCTCTCCAGACCCTTCCCCAGTTTCATTGCCCTTCTCTGGACCTGCTCCAGCCCCTCAATGTCTGTCTTGGAGTGAGGGGCCCAAAACTGGCCCCAGGATTGGAGGTATGGCCTCAGCAGTGCCCAGTACAGGGGCTGTCAGCTGCTCTCCCCTTAACTGACACAAGGATACTTCCTAGCCCTCCATACACTGAAACCAATGTGGTCATCCCACCCTCCCTCAGGTCCCTCTCCCTCTTCTTCACCCCCCTCCAGTCCACAACCAGCAGTCCCCAGGGAAGTCACTTGGAGAACATCACAGTGAGACACTAGGAAGGGCACTACAGTGTCCTGGGGAAGTCAGTGTTGTATCAGTCCCATTGTAGTGCTTAGGAGAGGGGAAGTAGCTTGTTCTTCTACTCATTTCTCTTCATCTTGGGCCACTTCATGTCCCAGCCTGTGGGAAAAGCAGCAAACAGCAGCAAGGCAGCCACAGCACAACAGCTGGAGGCTCTGCAACTGCCAGCCAAGGCCTGAGGGGCCCCTGGGGTGTTCCCAGAGCCTGGAGGTCCAAGCAGCACTAATGGCAAGGGCTGAGCTCTAACCTGTGTAGAGACAAGCAGAGGGGGCTGGAACACCTTTTTGTGACAAGATCTTTACTCCAACTTTTCAGTGTCCTGCCAAAATGAACGAGACCATTCTGAGGCCACCACTGTCACCACCCCAGCAACACCTCCCTGCAAAGACTGAGGGGCAACAACCCCCTGGACACAAGTGTGCTTCTGCCTCCTTCTGCTGGGCCTTTCCACACCTCTCCCTAGGGGCTTCCATCCCTAAGCAAGGTGGAGCTTATGCTTTTTGCTGTCTCAATAAATCATTTGGATGTGGCTCACTCCAAAGCTGTGACTGACACCCAGCACAACTCCCTTCCAAACAAACCCAAACCTCAGGGGTGATGTTGCACAGAAGTGGCATAAAGCCAAACCACCCTCAGAGCTGAAATAAGGTGCAGGTGAAACCAGGTGGCCCTTAGGACCTTCCTCCTGAAAGGCCTTGGAGTGCAGGAGCTGTGAAGGCAGAGCTGGCTTGGAGGTAGTTCCAGAGATGAAACCCTCAGCAGGAAAGCTGTGAAGAGCAGGGAGGCTGCCAAGTGCTGAGTGCTGCCACTCACCCCAGTGCCACTGCTGAGTCATGCCAGGAGCCACTTTACTGTCCCTCTCTTGGTGGTGACCACACAGCCTGGCTTGTCCCCTACAGCCAGTGAGAGTTTTGCTGCATTCAGCACTTCCTGGAATTAGAACTATAGAATCAGGCAGGGCTGGAAGGGAGCACAAGGATCAGCCAGCTCCACCCCCCCTGCCATGGGCAGGGACACCTCACACTAGATCAGGCTGGCCACAGCCTCAGCCAGCCTGGCCTTAAACCCCTCCAGGGATGAGGCTTCCACCGCCTCCCTGGACAACCCCTGCCAGGCTCTCACCACCCCCATGCTGAACAACTTCTTCCTAACATCCACTCTGAATCTACCCACTTCTAGCTCTGTTCCATAGTTGGAAAAGCTCTCTGAGATCCTCCAGTCCAACCATTATCCTAACAGCAGCATAGTCCTTAAGCCATGTCCCCAAGTGCCCTGTCTGCACATGAAGAAACATGGCCACACAGTTCCCCAGAAAATGAATCTTTTTTTTTCCTTATGCCATCCAATTTATCACCTCCTTTTACATCTCTTCAGCCTCCAGCAGCTCCAGCAGCTCCTGTGTTGGCCAAAGGTTTTCCCAGCCCCAGTGTCCTTGTGCACCCAGGATGGGTAGGAAAAGCACAAGATGGGAAGCACAATGAGGAGACAGATCCTGGAGATGACTGAGTGTCCCAAGGGGGCAGGGGATAGAAATGTCTCCTAGAAAACATCTCTCACACTGCTTTTCCTCTCCACATTCCCACTTCTGGCTGTCCATCTCCATCACAAATCCTTGTCCATGTTCAGCAGTGGTGACACCTCACAGTTTGCTTGGGCAAGACTCCCATGGGAGCAGTGGTATTTGCCTTCCCTTCACCTAAGAGTTAGTCTCCTAAGCATCAACCTCTCCTTCAAGGCAGCAGCAGCTCAGCCAGGAAGGTTTAGCTCCAAACTGCCCAGGAGGTGGTTGGATCCCCACCCCTGGAGATATTCAAGGTGAGGCTGGACAGGGCTCTGGGCAACCTGCTCTAGTGGAGGATGTCCCTGCTGCCTGCAGGGGGGTTGGACTGATGCCCCTGGGAGGTCCCTTCCAGCCCAGCCCATGCCATGATTCTATGACTGTATGAAATGCTCCCTCCCTGGAGGTGTTCAAGGCCAGGTTGGATGAGGCCTTGAGTGACCTATTCCAGTGGGAGGTGTCCCTGCCTATGGCAGGGAATTGGAGCTGGCTGAGCTTTGAGGTCCCTTCCAACCTAACCCATTCTGTGATTCTATGGAATCAATAGTCAGAAAATATTTCTCCTCCTCACCTGTTTGATGAGGACAAGCAAAAGGACAAAGGAAAACTTGACAGAGCTCAGAAAGCCTTTGGAAGAAGGATAATCATAAGAAGCACTGAACTACCATAGACATCAGCCAGGAGAACTGTCACAAATCAAGGGGGACAGAGGGGCAGACCTGCTAGGGCTGCACACCTTGGCCCCTGCCCTTGGCCCCTGCCCCAGGGATGTCAGGCCTGCTCCACAGAGCAGGTGCTGGATGCTAATCCTGGGCTAAAATCTCCACTCAGGCCAAGTTCCTGTTAACATCTGGCCCTGTTTAGCTGTGGTGCTGTGCAGGGGTGGAGGTGGTGCCTGTGTGCTGGGCATGGAAATGTCAAAGCTCTGCTCTGGGATGGATCAAAGACAAGAAAAAGTTCAGCCTGCAGCACTCTGCTCCCACCCAAGTACCTGTGGCTGTGTGCTGCAGCCAGGCTAAAGAGTGCCAGGCAGGGAAGGAGCATCTCCAAGGGTGTTAGCAGGATGAGTTATTACACCATTTACTGTCAGCCATCTCTGCTCCTGTGCCTGTTCCCTCGGCACACAATTATTTGCAGTTGCTCTCCCAGCACAAGACAGGAGCAGATTATGTCCAGAAAGCAAAGTCTGAGCAAGAGGCAGCCCTGTCTTGGCTGTCCAAACAAGGTACCTGACAGTGCAGCCCTTGGGAAGAGCAGGAGCCTGAACAGACAGATCAGAGCAATTAATTGCTCTCCACGACAGGCCTGTTGCTGGCTGTTAAATGCCAGGGCAGTGTCCCCTTGGATCAGACCTTCTGGCTCAGCTCTCTGCTGCACTGTGATGGGGGAGACCATCAGGACACTGCTCTGCCACCTGCGTGCCCCCAGGGTCCCGTGAGGAGCAGACCACCTGCCCAGGCCTCAGGGGGTCTTCTGCTCGACCATTATCCAGGACCTGGCCTCTTTTTGAACCTGCTGCTGGCTGAGTGGGAGAGAGCAGGAGGGCTGCTGGTGGTGCTTCCTCCAGGGGCTGAACACATGCTGCTTGTCAGGGACATCATCCATCACAAAGAGCAGTTCTTTACCATCCTCCCACTGCTGTCTCCTGGCAGGAACCACGTGTGGAGTAAACTCTTCCCACCAATTCCAACTCCCAGCAACAAGTTCAGGGATCCCTTCCCCAATGACTACCAGGTAAAGCCAACATTTTACTCATTACTGTGCTGCTCTGGGGGGGGGGTTTGACTATCATAGAATCATAGAATGGTAAGGTTGGAAGGGACCTCAAGGATCATCCAGTTCCAACCCCTGCCATAGGCAGGGACACCTCCCACTAGCACAGGTCACTCAAGGCCTCCTCCAACCTGGCCTTGAACACCTCCAGGGAGGGAGCAGCCACAACCTCCCTGGGCAACCTGTGCCAGTGTCTCACCACCCTCACTGCAAACAACTTCCTCCTAACATCCAGTCTAAATCTCCCCTCTGCCAGTTCAAACCCATTGCCCCTTGTCCTGGCATTACCAGACCTTGTCAACAGTCCCTCCCCAGCCTTCCTGGAGCCCCCTTCAGATCCTGAAAGGCTACTCTAAGGTCTCCTGGAAGCCTTCTCTTCTTCAGGCTGCAGAGCCCCAACTCTCTCAGCCTGTCCTCATAGGAGAGCTGCTGCAGCCTCTGAGCATCTAAAGGAACCACTTCTGTTTGTGTGCTGATCTTTTGCTGTAAGGCTCAGAGTTTGCAACTGCTCAGTTAAAAACCTTTTAACTTCCTCAGCGCCTAATGGCCCTGTGAAACGTGGGTGGCATTGGCAAGTGTGTGGTGCAGAATGTGCCAAGTGGGGGCAGTTGATGCAGTGGCAGGGACAGCCCTGACTAGCAGGGAACCCCTCTGCTGTGAGGCCAGGCTGAGAGAGTTGGGGTTGTACAGCCTAGAGAAGAGAAGGCTTTGAGGAGACCTTCTGGTGGTCTCTCAGTACTTAAAGGGACTCATCAGAAAGCTGGGGACAGATTCCTGTGTGTGCAGGAGGCTCTGAGGGGCAGAGTGATGAGCAGCCCTGGGAGAACTTCAGCAGGATTGTGAACTTTCTGATGAAATTCTTCTGTTGACCCCAATGCTCTTCCTCAGCTCTTACCTCACAAAATGTCTTGGGTGAATCCCTCTTTAAATGCCCCAGCTTGAAACTTACCTGAGGAGAAGGCTCTGGAAACACCTTCTAGTGGCCTCCCAGTAGTTAAAGACCACCTGCAGGAAAGATGGGGAGGGACATTAGGAAAAAGTTTTTCCTGGAGAGAGTGGTCAGGGACTGGAATGAGCTGCCCAGGGAGGTGGTGGAGTCCCCCAGCCTGGCTGTGTTTCAGGGTGGTTTGGATGTGGTGCTTGGGGCTATGGTTTAAGGTGAATCTTGTAGAGCAGGGTTCTAGGTTGGACTTGGTGCTCCTGAGGGGCTTTGCCAGCCTGGAGGTTCCTGTGATTGTGAGTGTAGCAGGGAGTGCAGTGCTAGGATGAGGGGTAATGGTTTGAAAGCTGAAGGGAGATTGAGACTGGAGATGAGGAAGAAATTCTTGACAATGATGCTGGGGAGACACTGGCACAGGTTGCCCAGGCTGTGGATGCTCCTTCCCTGGAGATGGTCACGGCCAGGCTGGATGCGGCTTTGAGCAGCCTGGGCTGGTGGGAGGTGTCCCTGCCCACGGCAGGGGGGGTTGGAGTTCAATAACCTCCTTTCTTAGCCCAGTTTAGTGGATGAGCTCAGTTCAGCTCCCAGCCCAGCAGCTAAAAGCTGTGTTTGCTTTCCAGAGGGCACAAACCTGCACCAGCGAGACAGAGACCGAGCTGGGCAGCCTGGCTGAAGACCTCTGCTGCAGTGCCCTCGATGACTCTGTCTTCTGAGAGGCTGCAGGGCTGCCAGGGCTGGCCACATCACCCAGCAGCACTCAAGTGAGCTTCGTGGTCACCTCTGCTGCAGCAGTGTTTGCAGTGGGACTTGCTTCCACCAGGTGCCTTGTAGAATAAGCTGCTCAACAACAAAGCCCAAATTTAATCAAACTGCTTAAACTTAAATGAGGGAGTTTAAGTATATGGCACAAAGGCTGTGCAGGGGAAAAAAAAACATTCTGGAAAGAGCTAATGGATTTTTTGTCCTCTTCCCCCCAACTCCCTCCTCTGGTTGGTATTCAATCTTTTGTGGTTTTGTTTTGTGGTAACTCAAGATGCAAAATGCAAAGTGGACTTGGCACAGCCTGTCTTTGGCAGCAAGGCACCCAGCCATGGTCTGTGGCAGTGAGAAGAGAGAAAAGAGGGAGAGAGGGGAGGGGAGAGGAATGAGATGGGGGGAGGAATGAGAGGGGAGAGGAATGAGATGGGGAGAGGAATGAGAGAAAGGAGAAGAAGAGGAGAGAGAAAGGAGAAGTAGTGAAGAGAGGAGAGAGAGACAAGAGAGAGCGAAGAGGGAGGAGACAGATAAAGGAGGAGAGGAGAGAGAAGAGGAGGGAGAGAGGAGAGACAGAGAAAGGAGGAGAGGAGAGAGAGAAGAGGACAGAGAGGAAGGAGAGGAGGGAGAGGACACACTGCCCACAGCTGGCACCTTGCTGCCTCAAACACAAGTGTGTGTGTGCATGTGAGAGGTTTTGCAGGTGGCCTGGGTTGCTGCATGAGTGGTGAGGAGCCACATTTACCACCTCCCTCCCAGCCAATTCACAGCCTGGGAAATACCTGTGAAACACTGCAGAAAACTGACAGGAGTCTCTCACCCATCAGCCACCGCCAGCTCTGAGCCTGCTGCCAGCTCTGCCTGTGCTGTGCCCAGCCCCTGCTGTGCCAGGCACACGGTGGGCCCAGGGCAGGGAACAGGCTGCTCTCTGATTTTAGGGGTGATGCACACAGACTGGAACTCAGGA
Source organism: Ramphastos sulfuratus (assembly GCA_013399055.1). Taxonomy (NCBI): domain Eukaryota; kingdom Metazoa; phylum Chordata; class Aves; order Piciformes; family Ramphastidae; genus Ramphastos; species Ramphastos sulfuratus. The sequence continues at coordinate 13,115 of WBNM01003320.1, forward strand.
GGTTGCACCTCCACATGAGGAGAAACTTTACTGTGAGGGTGCTAGAGCCCTGGAGCAGGCTGCACAGAGAAGTTGTGGAGTCTCCTTCCTGTGCGCCCTGCTCTAGGTGATCCTGCTCTGGCAGGGGGGTTGGAGTGGATGATCTCCAGAGGTGCCTTCCAACCTCTACCCTTCTGTGATTCTCTGATTTTCCTGTGAAGTTCTGAGATATTGGTAAAAATGTCTACGCTGAAGTAGTTTGGCTGCAGCGTGGACAAAGGCACTCAGCCAGCGCTACCCTGATGCCTGCTGCACATCTCTCCTCCTGTGTCCTCCCTCTCCAGAGGTGTCCTTGCTGCTTATTCCTCTCCTGGTTTGTGAAGATTTGTTATTTTTTTTCTGCCTTCCTTCTTGTAAGATTTGTACACTTTGCAGAATAAATTTGGCATTTTTAGTATCTTGCTTTCCCTGGGCCTTAACCACCCCCAAGCTTTTGGCCATGTGTGAAGCCAGAGAGGTTGTGGTGGCTTAGCCTTGCGTGGGGCTCACAGTGGGCAGCCAGGGTGCAGGACCCTGACTTCAGTGTGAAACAGGAGCTTCACCTGAGGTCCTCACACTCCTTCTGAATGGGGGATTCACAGTGGGATGGGTGGGCTCTGAAATTGAGTCCAAATAGAGTCCAGCTGCCCACACAGGTGCTCACTGGGGGCCGTGAGATGGGGAGAGACTCACAGTTGGCTCATTTTCAGTCCAAGGCTTCTTTGCAGGGTCTTACCTTTGACATCAGTGGCTGAGGCCCCATCCCTGGAGATATTCAAGGTGAGGCTCTGGGCAGCCTGATTTAGTTGAGGATGTCCTGCTGACTGCAGGGGTATTGGATTGGATGCCCTTGGGAGGTCCCTTCCAACATGGGTGATTCTATGATTCGATGATCAGCTGGCAGCATCTGCAGAAAGACAAGAAGGGATCATTGGTGCTTCCTGGCACAAGAGATTAAAGCTTGAGGAAAGAAAAAGAAGAAAGAAAAGAAGGGAAAAAAGGAAAATAAATTGGCACAAACTAGTAAACATCCTCAGCTGTGCCAAAGCACAGCCTGGGAAAGGACACCTTGCACCTCTTGGTGCTCTTCCAGACTAAACAATCCCAGTTCCCTCAGCTGCTCCTCATGAGACTTGATCCCTAGACCCTTCCCCAGCTTTGGTGAGGAGCTCCCCAAATGCTCAGAAACCCAGAGAAGCTGAGCTGTACCTGAAGGAGACTCTGCTCTGGGTACAGATCAGTGATGCTCCTGCTGGAGCTGCTGCCGATGGCTGTGCTCAGACCAGCAGTGATGAGGAGGGTGGATGAGTTTGGTCCTTTTATCTGGCTTTTCCCCTTCCTCTTCCATTCCAGTTTTCTCAAGCTGTAGAGGCTCCATTCCAAGCAGCAGCCCACATGAGCTTGGAGAAGACATTATCACCCCAAAATGCATCCATCCAGATGCTTTTTTCTGGGTCAATTTTGGAAGCAGAATTACATCACAGATGATGGAGCAGGTCCAGAGGAGGACCACAGAGGTGATCAGGGGCTGGAACACCTCTGCTACAAGGACAGGCTGAGGGAGCTGAGGTTGTTCAGCTTGCAGAAGAGAGAACTCCAGGGAGACTTAATAGCAGCCTTCCAGTACCTGAAGGGGCTGCAAGCAGGCAGCACAGGGACTGTTTGCAAAGGGCTGCAGGGACAGGAGGAGGGCAATGGTTTGAAATGAGAGCAGAGCAGATTGAGATTGGATGTGAGGAACAAGTTCTGCACCAGGAGGCTGCTGGAACACTGCAACAGGTTGCCCAAGGAGGTATCAGGGCCCCCATCCCTGGAGATATTCAAGATGAAGCTGGATAAGGCTGTGAGCAACCTGCTCTAGTGGAGGATGTCCTTGCTGAGTGCAGGGGGTTGGAGTGGCTGAGCTTTGGAGGACCCTTCCAACCCAAACCATTCTCCACTTCTATGTGTAAGTAACCTTTTTTTTTGTTTGGGGTTTTTTTTTGTTTGTTTGTTTGTTTGTTTTGTTGTCTCCAGGAAGTTTTGCCTCAAACCAATTTTCCTTCCATATCTTCACCCCAGAATCACACAGAAAGCTCCAGGCTGGCAAAGCCCCTCAGGAGCACCAAGTCCAACCTAGAACCCTACTCTGCAAGAGTCACCTTAAACCATAGCCCCAAGCACCACATCCAAACCACCCTGAAACACAGCCAGGCTGGGGGACTCCACCACCTCCCTGGGCAGCTCATTCCAGTCCCTCACCACTCTCTCCCTTAAAAAACTTTTCCCTAATGTCCAATCTAAACCTCCCCAGCCCCAGCTTGAGGCCATTCCCCCTTGTTCTGTCTCCAATTACCTGTGAGCAGAGCCCAGCTCCATCCTTTCCCCGATGTCCTTTCAGGTAGTTATAGACAGCAATGAGGTCTGCCCTCGGCCTCCNTCAGGGCCCCCATCCCTGGAGATATTCAAGATGAAGCTGGATAAGGCTGTGAGCAACCTGCTCTAGTGGAGGATGTCCTTGCTGAGTGCAGGGGGTTGGAGTGGCTGAGCTTTGGAGGACCCTTCCAACCCAAACCATTCTCCACTTCTATGTGTAAGTAACCTTTTTTTTTGTTTGGGGTTTTTTNCTCCAGCACCTCCACATCTCTCCTGTGTTGCGGTGCCCAAAACCAAACACCTCAGTGGCAATCCCAGCAGGCACTGCCTATTCCTAGGGCAAAATCTGCTGGGTGGGTGGAGGGGAAAAAGATGCTGCTGGCAGGACAGGTATCTTTACAAATGACAGAATATTTATTACCAATACCTTTAAAAAAAAAAAAAAAGTAAATATTACATCTGCTAGGTCACTGTTAAATATCATTTACACCGGGCTGAAAACTACAGAAGCTTTTGTGTTTGGTTGGTTGGGTTTTGGGCTTGGTTGGGTTTTTTTTGTTCCATTTTTCTTGGTTTTGTGATTTTTTTTTTTTTGTCTTTTATTTTTTTTTTTTGTTTGAACATAGAAGTAACCATATCAAACTAAGAAAGGAACACAGCTTGAAATACTGACAATAGTTCTCTGGTCAACACCCCTGACTTGTACACAAGTGGAATCCTGATTATGAGTTACTGAATAAATAGGTTTAGGTCTGGAAGTTAACTGGCAGCCTTTTGTAAGCAAGAAAATAAAAGGAGGGGGAAAAAAATATCTATATATATAAATTACAGGCAAATTCAAGCTATCAGGAGGAAAAAAAATAGATTAAAAGAAGAAGGGAAAAAAAAATAATATCTCACTGCAGCTCCTTTCAGCTTGCAAAGTGTCTAGAAAATTCCATTGCCTTTCGCGAGCATTCTCCCGCCTGAGCTTACAAAAGTACCCCACAGTAACAAACAGTCCTCTGGAGAAGGATTCTCGTGGGTGGTGCTGTGGTTTGGGGTTTCACTCCATCAGGATTCTGATTTGCCTTCAGGTGTCTGGTGAAGAGTTCAGCCTAAAGCATCCAAAGAGTCCCCACAGCTCCCGGATCCGCGAGCGCATCTCCCACGCGGGTTCTGCAGGGCGGAGATGCGGAGGGTGATGAGTTCTGGTCCAGTGCAGGTGGAAAGCAAGGATCTGTTCTGAGTTCTGGTCCAGTGCAGGTGGAAAGCAAGGATGTGTTCAAGGAACCCAGGGCAGCCTCACAGCTCAGAGTCACTGTGGGCTAAGTTCCTTGGAATCAGATCCCCCCTCAAAGGGAGGTGGGATTAGCCAGGTTTGCACCCAAAGGTAAGGTCTGAGTCGGTGTCTCCTTTGGGTACCCATCCCTCTGTCACTAGAGGCAGAGGTCCCATCTGCGTTCCAGCAGCAGAGGTCCCATCTTTGCACCAGCAGAAGCAGAGGTCCACCTCTGCAATAAAAACAGAGATGCCATCATTGCACAAGAGGCAGAGGTCCCTTCTGTGCACCAGCAGCAGGGGTCCCATCTCTGGCACCAGCAGCAGGGATCCTATCTTTGCACTATCTCCATCCCAACCCAATTCACTGTTAATTGTGGTAAAGATGAACCTATTTCAAGGCAGTCAAAGTGGGCCCTTGCTGATGATGCCAGAAGGTTAGCTACACGTCCTGTAGTCCAGCACCCCCAAGCACAAGTGGTGAGTTTCTCCAGGACTGCAGTGTTCTGAGTGTTTCAGGTCTGTCTTGCTTGGAGCTCTGGAAAAAGCAGATCCTCTGGTGTGTTGTAAGCACTTCACTGAACACAAGGATCATCACAACTGCCAAGGTCAGACTTGGTGTGGGCCTGAGCAACCTGCTGCAGTTGGAGGTGTCCCTGCTGCCTGCAGAGGGGGTGGAGAAGATGCCCTTTGAGGGTCCCTTCCAGCTCTGTGATCCACAGAGCTGTGCACACACTGCCTCAGTGCCAAACCAGAGTGTTCACTGGATTCCTGCCGACAGAAACCGAAGAGTTTGCTCCAACTGCTGCTGCTGAGCAGCTGCTAAGGTGAAAGCTCCTGGAAAGCAGAGTTATGACCCACCAGGAACTCGCTGCTGGAGGAGTTTGGCTCTGCCTATAGATATTTGTGCTGATGCTGCATTAGGAATCACATCTGAAACACTTCTGCCTCATGTAGCCTGGTGAAACTGCCCAGCAAAAGCTGCAGCTGATTTACTGAGCTCTGACCTCTCCATCAGAAAGGAGACAAACTCCCAACCCAAATTCTCCTGCTTATGTCACCCTTAGCTGTTTGTTGTTTTTTGTTTATTTTTAATTATTACTATTTTTTTTTTATTATTATAGCAGAGGAAAAAAACCCAAATTAATATCTACATCATCATGTTTAAAAAACTCTATAAAACACTAAATAGAGAATAAAAAATATGCATATAAGGACATATGTAAACTGCTTTGGTAACATCATATTCCAGATGTCTTCAGTGCATTGCAGAGTTTCCAAGGAAACTTCAGACAAAGCTAATATTTGCTTTGAGGAAGTACTGTTTAATGCCATTCCTAAAGAAGCAGAAACATTATTTTTTCTTTGCCTTTTTTTTTTATGTGTGTTTTTTTTTTCTTTTTTTTGTAATTTTTTTTTTCCAGTAGTAAGATGTACTCAGACCACAATATTACTTAGTACTGGGTGTCTTCAAGAAAACAACTAGCTAAATGTTGCTTTATATTCTATAAACAAGAAGTCCTTTCCCCCTCTCTCTTCTCCTTGTTTGTCATAAACTGGAGCGAGCTGTGAGCGAGAGCATTATGGTGCTGATGGCTGACAGGGTGCAGGCGCTGGAGGTCGAGGAGCCGGAGCCTCTGGCGTAAGCATCTGTGCAAAGAGAGGAGGGGAGGAGAGAAGAGCAGTCAGTGGTGAAGGCAGCAGCCTGCAGTAACCCCCCTCTACCTCCTCTTGGAGTGAGGGGCCCAGCACTTGAACCTGCTGCTCAAAGAGTGGCATCGCAGCCCTGAGGAAAAGGCCCTGGGGGTCTGGGGTGATGAAAAGCTCAAGATGAGGCTGCAGTGTGAGTGCAGCCCAGACAGCAACTGTGTGCTGGGCTGCAGCAAGAGCAGTGTGGGCAGCAGGGCAAGGGAGGGGATTCTGCCCCTTTGCTCTGCTCTCCTCAGACCCCACCTGCAGTCCTGTGTGCAGTTCTGGAGCCCCCAGCACAGGAAGGACATGGAAGTGTTGGAGCCAGTCCAGAGGAGGCCACCAAGATGCTGAGAGGGCTGCAGCAGCTCTGCTGTGAGGACAGGCTGAGAGAGTTGGGGCTCTGCAGCCTGGAGAGGAGAAGGCTTCCAGGAGACCTTGGAGTGGCCTTGCAGGATCTGAAGGGGGCTCCAGGAAGGCTGGGGAGGGACTATTGACAAGGTCTTGCAAAGACAGGACAAGGGACAATGGGTTTGAACTGGCAGAGGGGAGATTTAGACTGGATG
>WBNM01003320.1:19070-54239 GCA_013399055.1 Ramphastos sulfuratus
CCCCCTGCCATAGGCAGGGACACCTCTCACTAGAAGAGGTCACTCTAGTCCTCATCCAACCTGGCCTTGAGCACCTCCAGGGAATTTGTGGAGCACAGAATCACAAAATGTGATTTTTGATCTTTGATCACATTCTGTGCTCCACAACCTCCCTGGGCAGCCTGTGCCAGTGTCTCACCACCCTCGCTCTTAAGAACTTCTTCCTAACATCCAGTTTCAATGTCCCCTCTGCCAGTTCAAACCCATTCCTCCTTGTCCTGTCATTACAAGCCCTTGTCAATAGTCCCTCCCCAATAGTCACAGATCATAGCATCATAGCATTATAGAATCACAGCATGGTCTGGCTTGGAAGCAACCTCCAAAGCTCATCCAGTCCAACCTCCTCTGCAATCAGCAGGGACATTCTCAACTAGAGCAGGTTGCTCACAGCCCTGCTGAGCCTCACCTTGAAGATCTCCAGGGATGGATCCCAAATCACCTCCTTGGGCAACCTGTCCCAGTGTTCCTCCACCCTCTTGGTGCAGAACTTGTTCCTAATATCCAATCTAAATCTGCTCTAGTCCAACCCTCCTGCCCCCTTATCCTGCTGGCCACACTTTTGCTGATCCAGGGTGCTGGTGGCTGTTCACACATCCACATTCTCCTGCTGGCCACACTTCTGCTGATCCAGGCTGCTGGTGGCTGTTCACACATCCACATTCTCTACCCAGCCTGGAAACACCTCCAGGGTTTTCACACTGCTGTACACTCCTGCATTGCAGAGGCTCCTGATTTAATGCAGCTTGTAAACTGGGAAGTTATTAATGGAAGTTGGGACATGGAGGTTTTGCAGAAGCAAGGCTGGGTAATAAAATACTCTCTTCCCCTGCTTGTTCTCCTCCACAACCTCATTTCCCTAAATAAATATTTATGCCTCACACACAAGGAGGAACATGGCCAGGCAGTAGCTTTATAAATTTAAGAGCCTCTGAACACCACGTTTTTGGTTTTGTTACAGGGAGCTGCAGTGCACCCATATATTCAATGTATAAATGAGTGTGGAAGTGAGAGGCTGGAAAGGTCTAGAAATCTTGAACACAAACCTCTTAGGATGGTTTAATCTAAGAACAGAGCCATAGGATAGTTTGGGTTGGAGGAGAATTTTAAGATCATCGAGTCCAACCATGAGCCCAGCACTGCCAGGTCACCACTGAACCATGACCCTCAGCATCACATCTCCAGGCCTTTGAAACCCCTCCAGGATGAAACTGGAAGCTGGAATGTGGAACATCTGGGTTTGAGATGGCCCTGCCCCTGCTCAGCTTCCAGGCCTAGCTTCAGGCTCCTTTGTAGGCAGAGTGACTGGGGTGAATGGGTCTGTTCCACCAGCAGGTGAGGGGCACAGGGACACTGGTTCCCCAGGCCTTGACAGCTGTCAGAGTGAGCAGAGTCCCTGGATCCTCATGTCCTGAGAATCATTTTGGCTGGAAAAGACCTGTAAGATTTTTGAGTCCAACCATTCTCTAACTCTACCAAGGCTGGGGCTAAACCATCTCCCCCAGCACCACAGCTCTGCCTCCTTCAAACACCTCTGGGGTGGTGGGGTTCAAGCACCTCCCTGGGCAGCCTGTTCCAATCTTTGCCAACCCTTTCAATCAAAACCTTTCTTCTGATATCCAACCTAAACCTCCCCTGGTGCAACTTGTGGACATTTCCTCTCATCCTATCACTTGTTACTTAGTGAGAAGAGACCAACCCCTACCTCCTTCAGGCAGCTGCAGAGAGGTCTCCCCTTAGCCTTCTCTTTTTCAGACTAGACAATCCCAGGTCCTTCAGCCATGCCTTGTTCTCCAGACCCTGCACCAGCTTTGTTGCTTTTCTTTGGACACTCTCCAATCCTTCAATGTCCTTATCATAGAATCACAGAATGGTTTAGGTTGGAAGGGACCTCAAAGCTCAGCCAGTCCCAACCCCCTGCCATAGGTAGGGACACCTCCCACTAGAACGGGTTGCTCAAGACCTCATTCAACCTGGCCTTGAACACCTCCAGGGAGGTTGTGGAGCACAGAAGCACAGAATGTGATCATTGATGTGCTTCTGTGCTCCACAACCTCCCTGGGCAACCTGTGCCAGTGTCTCACCACCCTTCACTCTCAATAACTTCTTCCTAACATCCAGTTTCAATCTCCCCTCTGCCATTTTAAACCCATTCCTCCTCGTCCTGTCATTACCAGCCCTTGTCAATAGTCCCTCTCCAGCCCTCCTGGAGCCCCCTTCAGATCCTGGAAGGCCACTCCAAGGTCTGCTGGAAGCCTTTTCTCCTCCAGGCTGCAGAGCCTCAACTCTCCCAGCCTGTCCTCATAGCAGAGCTGCTATCCTTCTGGACCCAGTACTCTAGGTCCGACCTCACACACCTACACCTAACAATACAGGGGGATGATCCCCATCCTGCTCCTGCTGGCCACACCACTGCTGACCCATGGCAGGATGCCGTTGGCCTTGCTGGCCACGGGAGCATGCAGCTGGCTGGCAGGAAGCAGCCCCCTCCTTACTGGAGATCTTTGGGATGCGGATTTGCTCGCTGCTGCTGCCGTCGCCGCCGTCGCTGAAGGGCCTGATCTCGATGATGTAGTCCTCGTCGAACGGCAGCGAGAGCTCCACTGAGGTCTTGTTGGTTTCTATCACAGATGTGCTGCTCTGCTTGTTCCACCTGTAGAGGACCTGCAGGGAAAGGGAGACAGAAGGTAGAAATGGCCCAGACACCCTCTGCCCTAAGGACGCCGCTCTGCATCCCCTGCCTCTGATGCTCCGACACGCGGTTGGGTCACAAAGGGGCTGCTTGGCTTCTGCTGGGGACCCCCAATCAGCACAGTGGCGACAGTGCCCAGGCAGGGAGGTGACACTGAGAGGAAGGTGATGCTTATGTGCAGCACCAAATGTGGCCTTGGTACATTGGTGGAAGGCATTGGAACAGGCTACCCAGGGAAGTCACGAGAGGGGTTCAAGAAAGGGGTGGCCATGGCACTTGGGGACATGGTTTGGTGGCCATGGTGGTGTTGGGCTGATGGTTGGACTGGATGATCTGAGAGGGCTTTTCCAATCCAAACAATGCTCTGGTTCTGCAGGGCAGAGCCCTGCAGTGAAATGTTGAGCTTGTCCAAGCTAAAATAGATCATGAGGCTCACACAGAGGAGTCAGAACTTGTTCTGGTGTTTCTTCAGGAAGTGAGATGAGGAGCTTGGTGCAGGGCCATGACCACCTGCCCAGAAGAACTGGGTTTTTTTTTAATTACCTTCTAAGACTTAATGAGTGGAACTCCTTAGATGCTAATCTGTGGCAGAAAAGGGATGATTTCCAGGAAAAAAAAAAAAAAGAAAGAAACCGAAGGGAAGGCAGTGCTTTGCTCTGCTTGAGGAAGGAAATTCAGCTGTGTTACCCAAAAACTACATTCAAAGAGGACTTTTTATAGACTTTCTAGATGGAGCTTGTGTTCTCAGGGTGAGAAGTCTCTTTCACCCCTTTGCCACTGCCTTCTTAATTGGCATTTCTAAACCATGCTGTGAAAAGTTGGGCCAAACTGCTGAGGTTCGACTGAAAACCCCAGGGAATGACTTCGTTTTTGACAATTCAAACAGAGTGCACCAAAGATACTTAGAAGTTAATGCAGAAAATTAGGGGAGCTGGCCCAGGCTCACCAAACTGCTGCTGCTGGCACTGCAGCCAGTGAACAGAAGGCAAAACGTTGCCAGGGCCCTCACACTTCAAGTTGTGGTTGGAAATATTTGCACAACTCAGTCCACAAGGCACTGGCTGGCAATTGCTCATCAATGACTGCCTTGGGCCAGAGGAAACCTTTGTGTAAGGTGACAGAGCTGAATTCCTCCCAAGATCCCCCTCTAGCTCCATTACACCCTATTAAACTGGCTGCTAATGAGGATTCTCTTGCTTCTCCTTCTGGCTTTGCTTTCTGAAGAAGATGGGAGCTATTAAAAAGGCATTTTACTTCTCTGCAATTAAGGAGTCAACTGCAGCCCTTGGAAGGTCTCCACCAAAGGCAGGAGAGCAGTCTAGGGGTGGGAGCTTCAGAAGGAAGGGGTAGGTGACAGTGCATGAGGTGAGACCCACAGGGACAAGCATCACAGTAGTGAAGGTGAGCATCCACTCCACACAGGGATGGCCTGGCTCTGGAGGAATGCTCCAGTTTGGACCTGGAAAACTCTGGAAGTGCCACAAAAAACTTCCCATCTGGTCTTCCACTGCAAGCCCCAACTGGATTGGGGGAAACCTGCCCTAAACAATCTGGCACCATCTGAAGCTTGCTGAGGATTCCCTGGAGGACCAGGTGGTGTTGAGGGAGGTGGTGCAGAGCAGTGTGGTGACCAAATACTCACTTTGTAGCCCCTCACTTCTGACTCGTTGTCCAAGGCCTTCACCTGGTCCCAGTTGAGTATGATCTTGGAGTCAGATGAGTTCCAGATGATGTTCCCGGGGGGCTGGCTCGGCGCTGTCCCAGAACACACACAGCACTGTGTCACTAAGAAGCATTTCCCACCTGCAGCTCTCCCAGTGCCACTGAGGATTCCACCAGCACAGCAGAGCCTGCCCAGAGCCCTATCACTCTGTAAAGCTAATGAGCTGTTCCACTGATCTGTGTCCCCAAGGTCACAGGAGGAGTGACACAACACAGTGCTCTAAATGAAGAAAAGGATTCGGGCAGTTGCTCAACATGCCTGAGACCAGAAACAAAAAGCCCTCCTGAACGATGAGATAAATATTTAATTCTCCTGCACAGTGGTGATTGCAGCTCTGCCTGCTCTGCTCACTCCACACTGAGATGAGCCTTACAAAACCCCCACCCCGGGATGGTAAATGTCCTGCACAAAATCCCAGCAGAGACAAGGCTGACAGCTCCTCCAGACAGGAGAAAGCTTTGGGGACTGCAGCGTCTGTGAGGAGGGAAGGCTGAGAGCCCTGAGGCTGTTGAGCCTGGAGAAGAGCAGCCTCAGAGGGGAGCTGAGCAATGCTCAGCAAGAGATAAAGGCTTGGGTGCCAGAGGCTGGGAACAGACTCAGCGGTGCCCAGAGACAGCACAAGGGGCAATGGGCACAAACTGCAACCCAGGAGGGTCCATCTGACCAGAGGGAAAAACCTGTTTGGTGTGAGGGGGCTGGAGGCCTGGAGCAGGCTGCCCAGAGAGGCTGTGGAGTCTCCTTGTGTGGAGAGCTTCCAAGGCCAGCTGGGCACTGTGCTGCTGGGCAAGCTGCTGTGGGTGCCCTGCTTTAGCAGGGGGGTTGGACTGGCTGATCTCCAGAGGTCACTCCCAACCCCTACCATGCTGGGACTCTGGTGCCAGCTGCTTCAGACTCCAGAAAGCTGGAAAACAATAAAGAGAAGCGCTGGAGGATACCCCCAGGGCAGAGCCCCCAGCCCCAGGGACACTCACGTGGCTTTCTGGTGGTGACGTTAACAGCGGCACTGGAGGGGCCGGTGCCAGCCGTGTTGTAGGCCCTGACTGCCAGGTGGTAGAGGGCATTGCCACGCAGGTTGCTGACCCTGGTGGACGTCTGGTTGCCAACCGTCCGGATCCGCTTGGCATTCTCTTCCTTCTCGTCGTGTCTCCAACACCTCACCTGGGAAGCAGGGCAGGGATGTGTCTACCTCCAGCTGACCTGGCAGCACCCAACCTGCAGGTGCCACCAGGACAAGTCCTGCAGCCTCTTACAATCCCTTCTTATTCCTTTGGGGCAGGGTGGCTGGAAAGTTGCTCATGTGGGAAAGGACCTGGGGGTGCTGATCAGCATGAGCCAGTGTGCGTCTAGGTGGCCACCAGCATCTTGGCTTAGATCAGCAATGGTGTAGCCAGCAGGATCAGGACAGGGATCATCCCCTTGTACTCAGCACTGGTGATGTCACACCTCAAATCCTGGGTTCAGGTTCGGGGCCCTCATTACAAGAAGGACATTGAGGGGCTGGAGCATGTGCAGAGAAGGGTAAGGAAGCTGGGGAAGGGTCTGGAGAACAGGGCTGGGGAGGAGCAGCTGAGGGAGCCAGAGGTGTGCAGCCTGGAGAAGAGGAGGCTGAGGGCAGAGCTCATTGCTCTCTGCAGCTCCCTGGGAGGAGGTTTGAGCCAGGTGGGAGGTCAGGCTCTTTTCCCAGGTGAAAAGCAATAGGATAATAGGAAAAGGTCTCAGGTTGTGCCAGTGGAGATTTAGGTTGGATATGATGAACAATTTCTTCCCCAGTTGTCAAACCCTGGCCCAGGCTGCCTGAGGAGGTGGTGGAGTCCCCATCCCTGGAGGGATTTAAAAGCCATGGAGATGTGGTGCTGAGGGACCTGGCAGCGGTGGGCTGGTGGTTGGACTTGGTGATCATAAGGGTCTCTTCCAACCCAAACAATTCTGTGATTCTATGAAACCTGCAGCCCACCCACTCCATGGCAGACAGGAGCAGCACTCCAGTGCCCACCCACTGTGTTTCCTGAAGGACACTAGGTTGTGTTTCCATACCTCATATCCCTGTATCCTTCCTTTGTGCTGGCTCTCCCAAGGGGGTGCCCAAGAAACTTCAACATCCGAGGCAGAAAGACTTCTGGCCAGAACAGTGGTTGGGGCTTTTGTTGGCTCTGCGTAGAGGAGTCAAAAAAAAAAGAAAAAAAAAAAAAAAGGTAAATCAATAGCAAATGAAGAATTTTCAATTTTCTCTTTGATTAGTCCTGAATCTGCAAAAGCCTTCATTGTCCTCACCACGTGTGACCAACACAACCTCACACAGCTCAGAAGGGTGCCAGACAGCACCCCAGGAACAATGAGAGGTCACTGCCAAGCTGAAGCCAGGCTACCACATCCTGTGATCAGGCCAAGAGGGACCATTTCCTAATCAGTGGGCACTAATTCCTGCTGAACCCCGGAGCACAGCTCACTTTCCCATTAACAGCACAAGATTTCATTAGGATTAATGTTAGCTTAGTGGTTGTCAGGAGGATTCATTGCAGCTCCCCATTAGAAAGCAGAGTAAGGCTCAGCTATCCAAGGATACCTCAAGCTGGGTACTATCGTAGTTTGAGGCCAAAGGCTACCCAGGACTGGACGACAGAGGTGACTCTTACTCCTTTGAGAGAGTAAGAATGAAAATACTGCAGGCTGATTGGAAGTGTAAAGAGAGATTCTATTTACAGGTGGATATATGCAGAAGGCAATCAGGTAGAATGGATACCTCCACAAGCTAAGCCAAGTCTATCTGACTAAAACCATCAGGCAGAGGAACAGGAGCCAGCAGTGTGCCCAGGCAGCCAAGGACAAGGGCATCCTGGCTGGGGTTAAAAATGCTGTGGCCAGCAGGAGCAGGGAGGTGATTGTCCCCTTGGACTGGGCTCTAGTGAGGCCACAGCTCAAGTGGTGTGCCAGCTCAGTTTTGGGTGCCACAACATAGGAGAGCTGTGGAGGTGCTGGAGCGGGGCCAGAGGAGGGCAAGGAAGCTGTGAAGGGCCTGGAGAATAAATCTGATGAGGAGAGACTGAGGGAGCTGGGGATGGGTAGTGTGAGGAAGAGGAGGTTGAGGGCAGAGCTCATTGCTGTCTACAGCTACCTGAAGGGACATTGTGGAGAGGCTGCTGCTGGGCTCTGCTCCCAGGGAATTGGAGACAGAACAAGGGGGAATGGCCTCAAGCTGAGGCTGGGGAGGTTTAGATTGGACATTAGGGAAAAGTTTTTCATGGAGAGAGTGGTCAGGGACTGGAATGAGCTGCCCAGGGAGGTGGTGGAGTCCCCCAGCCTGGCTGTGTTTCAGGGTGGTTTGGATGTGGTGCTTGGGGCTATGGTTTAAGGTGAGTCTTGCAGAGTAGGGTTCTAGGTTGGACTTGGTGCTCCTGAGGGGCTCTGCCAGCCTGGAGCTTTCTGTGTTTCTGTGATCTAGAATCCTCCACCCCTTCCGCCCTCGGCAGGCCTGACAGTAGGCCAGAACTGCTCTCTCCACTGCCCCCACCTTAGGCCTACAAGGCAGCTCAAAGTTCTCTGCCAGCTCAGAGCCATCTCCCCCACACACACCATGAGCTAAGGAGGAAGGCTCTTGGCCTGGGGAGAGAAGTGCAGGGAGGAGAGGAGAGCTATAGCAGGCAGGTACTGCCTGAACGAGCTGTGCTACCGGAGAAGGGCATGGAGCAACACTACTGCAGCACCTGGCAACACCCAGGTCCAGCCCCTGCGACAGGTCTTGGTCTCTGTAGTTGTCTTAGGGACCCTGGGACCCCTCAGACCACGACAGGCACTAACCCCTCACAGACCCAGCCGGCCCCCACTTTGCACCAAGGGCTGGGCTAGGCTCTTGGCTTTACCTTCTTCTGCCGAGTAGACGACGGTGACGGGGCTGAAGGAGCCCTCCCCCTTGTTGTTGTACACCCCCACCTTCACCTCGTAGGGGGAGAAGGGCGGCAAGGTCTCGTTGCGGAAGACGTATCTGGCGGCGTCTGGCGAGGCCACCACGGTCTGCATCCAGCTGATGGTGCCAAAGGGGCGGAAGGCCACCACGTAGCCAAAGCCGCCGCCGTTCTGCAGCTCCTCGGGCACTGTCTGCGGGCAAGCAGAGCACGCTGGCACCACTGGCACCTGGTTAGCTCCCTGCCCGCCTGCTGGCCTCTTGGGCCTCCTAAAGCTGCTCTCCTACATAGAGCCTGGGCGCACGGAGACGTGGTGCAGGGCCCTTCCCTGGACACATTCAGGGTCAAACTTGCTGTGGCCCTCAACAGCCTGATCTGGTGGAGATGTCCCTGCTGACTGCAGCAGGGTTGGACAAGATGATCCCTCCCAACCTGTTTCATTCTGTGACAGCAGGTGGCTGGAGTCACAGAATCACAGAAGTAACCAGGGTTGGAGAAGACCTCTGAGATCATCAAGTCCAATCTCTCACCTAACACCTTCTAACTAACTAACCCATGGCACCAAGTGCCTCATGCAGCCTCCTCTTAAACACTTTCAGGGATGGGCACTCCACCACCTCCCTGGGCAGCCCATTCCAATGCCAATCACTCTCTCTGGCAAGAACTTCCTCCTAACATCCAGCCCAGACCTCCCCTGGCACAGCTTGAGGCTGTGTCCCCTTGTTCTGTCCCTGGGTGCCTGGCAGCAGAGCCCAACCCCAGCTGGCTACAACCTCCCTTCAGGTAGCTGCAGAGAGCAATGAGGTCTGCCCTGAGCCTCTTCTGCAGGCTGCACACCCCCAGCTCCCTCAGGCTCTCCTCACAGGGCTGTGCTCCAGGCCCCTCCCCAGCCTTGGTGTCCTTCTCTGGGCACCTTCCAGCACCTCAACATCTCTCTTGAATTGTCCCTACCCATAGCAGAGGGCCTGGAATCTTTAAGGTCCCTTCCAACCTGAACCACTCTATGGGTCACTCTCCCATCCCTAAGCAGGGGTTACTTATGGTGGCCACTTCTTACACTGTAATTATAAGGCTCAAAAAGTAGTACCAGAGTAAGGAAGTTGAACATCTTCCTTATGAGGAGAGCCTGAGGGAGCTGGGGCTTGTGAGCTTGGAGAGGAGGAGACTAAAGGAGTGACCTCATCAATGCTTAGAAATATGTGCAGGGGGAGTGCCAGGAGGCTGGAGCCAGGCTCTGCTGGGTGATGCCCAGTGACAGGACAAGGGTCAATGGGTGGAAGTTGATGCATAGGAGGTTCCATATGAAACTGAGGAAGACTTTTTTCCCTGTGAGGGTGACAGAGCACTGGAACAGACTGCCCAAGGAGGTTGTGAACTCTCTCTCCCTGGAGATATTCAAGAACCATCTGGATATGTTCCTGTGTGATCTGCCCTAGGTGATCCTGCTCTGGCAGGGGGGCTGGACCAGATGATCTTTCAAGGTCCCTTCCAGCCCCTGACATTCTATGGTTCTACCATAAAGAGGAGACTTGTGGACACTTAAAGAAGAGCAAGCTGAGCGTTCTACCAAAACAAATTGTGTTTTGTGTAAATGATGCCTCAGCTCATGGCTTGATCTTGTGTGTTTTGGAAGCACGTTGCAGGCTCTTTAGGAGACACAGCGTGGCTAATTAGCCCGAGAGAGGAGGGAATGTAGCATGTTGAGCTGCGTGGTGAGGACAAAAAAATAATAATAAAAAAAGAAGCCATTTATAGTTGTTTTAATAACCTTAAAAATATCTCTGGCGATTCCTCCTGCCAGCGCGGGCAGGAGCAGTGCTAAGTGGCATGTCTGGGGAAGTTCATTATTAGGAAAATCTGCCAGCTGCATCCCATCAGAGCAGGAAAAGAGCAGCAGACAAATGACTAAAGTTCTGACCTCGGCTGCCTGGAGGAATATCAAACACTTCTCGGCTCTGCATCTCCTCTTGCTGCCTTTGGGTAGCAGCGAGGAAAGCCTGCACGGGAAGCCAGCCTGCAGCCTTCCTGCTCTTAACAATTTGCTGCCCTGCACCTGAGCTGCATCAGGAAAAGTGCAGCCAGCAGGGCTAGGAAGCAGAACCTCTGCTCTGCTCTGGTGAGATCAGGCCTGGAATACTGTGTCCAGTTTTGGGCTCCTCAATTCAAGAGAGACAAGAAACTGCTGGAGAAAATCCAAAGGAGAGCTATGAGGGTGACTGCAGGACTTGAACATCTCTGCTATGAAGGAAGTCTGAGAGCCCTGGGGCTGTTTAGTCTGGAGAGAAGGCTGACAGGAGACCTTACCAATGTCTATAAATATCTGAGTGGTGTCAAGATGAAGATGCCAGGCTCTGTTTGGTGGTGCCCAGTGACAGGACAAGGAACAACAGGTACAAACTGGAACCCAGAAGGTTTCGCCTCAACATGAGGAGAAACTTCTGTGCTGTGAGGGTGCTGGAGGCCTGGAGCAGGCTCCCAGGGAGGTTGTGGAGTCTCCTTCTCTGGAGACTTTCAAAATCTGGCTGGGTGCATTCTGTGTGGCCTGCCCAGGTGACCCTGCTTTGGACTAGAGAGAAGGAAGACATTTTCCACTGAGGGTGCTGAGACCCCAGCCCAGGTTTCCCAGAGAGGTGGAAGCTGCCCCACCCTTGGACCCATTGCAGGTCAGGTTGTGTGAGCTTTGAGCAACCTGCTCTGGCTGCAGATGTCCCTGCTGACTGCAGTGGGGTTGGACTGGATGACTTTGAAAGGTCCCTTCCCACCCAAACCAGTCTGTGATCTTATGTCTCCATGATGCCAGCCCGGGGCTGTAAGAATATCCCTCTAGGCTGGTTCTCCACCTACCTCCCATGTAATGACCAGCTCAGACTTGCTTCCTCCACCTCCACTGACATTAGCTGGGGTCACTTCTGGAACTGCAAAGAAAAGAAACCAAAAGATGAAGGAGGTGAAGGTGGCAGCTGTGAAGCCAGAAGAGCACATTGGCATGGAACAGAGCTACCCAGCACCAGGGCTCTGCTGGCCTGCTCCTGCTGGGTACCAGAGATGCTATTAGGAAGTGACTAATTTGCCATGGCAAACAGCACATTAGAAGTGTGTCAATAGCAGGATATTAGAAGTGTGCCAATTAACTCATGTATTCAGTCACTAATTGTTTAGTTTAAACATTTATCTTCCATAAAAAGGGCTTTTATTTTATTTCCCTATTTCATATTCTTTTCCATTACAGGAGGACACAGAAGCCAGGAGCCATCTCCCAGGGGTTCCCCATGTTCCTGCAGCTACCATGCTGAGCCTACACCTTGCTGCGACCCCTTTCTGCCAGGCTGAAAGGCAGGGACAGCATCAAGCAGCATGAAATCTCTCAGGGCTGAAGATGCAGTGTGGTACCAGGAGGAAGTGGTGTGAGGGGCTCAGAGATGACAGACCTTCAGGAAGTTCATGAAATGATCCAACCCAAAGGACAGCCCAAGGTGGTTGCCCCAACACTGACACCCACAGAGTGAGGTCCAAGTTACTTCAAGAGGCACAGCAGCACCAGGGGGCTGCTGACTCTCCAGATGTGAAGCTCAAAGCCCTGCTCTCAACATGCTGCAGTTTTGTGCTTCAGCCTCCATCACACGGATCATGGGAGACCAGAGCACCTGCTCTCACAGCTCATCTCTCTCATCAACTCTTCTTTTCACCCCCTCCAAACCTGCTCAAATACATTTTTTGGATAATCTTTGCTTTCTGCAGAGAAAAAGCATGAAGTCTTCCTACACTCCAAGAATCATGGAGCCTACCAGGAGCCTACCTTTGCCTGTTCTCTGTGTGCTCTGAGGGAGGAGAGGTGGGTGCAGAAAGTGCTCCCCAGCTTCCTCTGTTAGCACTGGTGAGTATTTAGTTCAGACTTACGAGCTTCTTCAGTTCTTCTCTTCTCTGAAGGTCTGCTGGGTTCTCCAATCCCAATCAGGTTGGCAGCCACCACTCGGAATTCATACTCGACCCAAGGGTTCAGCCCCACCACTGTGGCTGTGAAGGTCCTGCCATCGATGATCTCTGGAACTGAGAGACAGCCACAGGTCAGCAATGACACCAAACCCACTGCAGGTGTTAAAGGCTGCTGAGAAAATCAGTCTGCATGCAGCTGAGAGCCTAAAAAGGGAGGGAGGGGTTCCCCTAAACACCACATGATTGAGATCTGAGAAACCCTTTCTCCCTTCTCCAGCATTTTGTTGGCTGCAGAGAAGCAGCCCAGAAATTCCTGCTCTGGAAGAGTTTCTCCTAAACTGCCACTCCTTGAAAGCAAAGTGTCAAGACAGCAGGCTTCAAGGGGCTTTATTTTCCCCCTTTTGAAACCACACTGACATTGCAACAAAATTAACTGCCTGCTGGAACAAAATGAACCTCTGAGGGGATGAGCAATGACATCATGGGGTTTTTCCCTCCACCAGGAAAGACACACCAGGTGACACTGGTCTGTCCCTGAGGGATGCCTTCACAGACCACAATTACTGTTGTATATCTCTAGTGTGGCAACCAAAGGTAGGAATTCATTCTGGTTTCCCTTAAACATTCATGAGAAAAATGGCTGAGTAACAGCCTTGGCTGGGCCTTCAATCTCTGGGCTGCCAAACTTGAAAGTAGTTAATAAGAGCAGTGCTCTACAGCCACTGCAATTACTTCCCTCTCCTGGGTACAGAGCTGCTCCACTCAGCCCATCCCTGGCTCCTGAGGGATGCATTTCCACCCGTGGAGCTCTTTGAGGGCCAGCTGGTGGAGAAGTGATTCCACCACTCTGCTCTGCTGAGACCTTACCTGGAGCAGTGTCCAGCTATGGGACTCCCAACTCAAGAGAGATATGGACCTGATGGAGTGGGTCCAGAAGAGACCACAAAGATGATCAGAGGGCTGCAGCAGCTCTGCTGTGGGAACAGCCTGAAAGAACTTGGGCTGTTCAGCCTGGAGAAGAAGAGGCTCCAGGGAGACCTTAGAGCTGCATTTCAGTATCTGAAGGGGACCTACAGGAGGGCTGGGGAGCAAGAAGGGCCTGTGGGAATAGGATGAGGGACAATGGTTCAAAAGTGGAGTAGGGGAGCTTTAGGTTGGACATCAGGAGGAAGTTCTGCACAGTAATAGTGGTGAAACACTGGAACAGGTTGCCCAGGGGTGTGGTTGAGGTCCCCTCCTTGGGGACATTCAAGATCAGGCTCCATGTGTCCCTGAGCAGTCTGCTCTAGCTGGAGGTGTCCCTGCTGACTGAAGAGAAGTTGGACATGATGCCCTTTGAGTGTCTCTTCCAACCCTGTGAAATCTGTGATGGACCTACCTGTGCTCACTGCTTGCCATCCCACGGAGAAGGGAGTCCTTGCCTGGACAACATACATGGTGATAGGGCTGTGGTTGTCTGCTCCTGGCCTCCAGGACAGCTGAGCTGTGGTGTCGGTGATTTCATCTATTGTCACAGCTTCTGGGGGACCTGGGGGACCTGTGGGAAGGACAACAAGAGAGGGTTGCTTGGAGCTAAAACAAGAAAGGAGCACTCCCTTAGTCAGGACAGAAGTAGGCTAGATGAGATTGGAAGGCATGGGGGAGGTATTCAAACCCAGAGACCAAGAGCTTCAGCCTTGGCTCCAGATGCCCCCACGTGAGCAGCAGTGCTGTGGCACACCTGAGCTCACCCTGCAGAGCAAGGCACTTGCTGCAGCACTTGGGATTAGCTCTGCCATCTCATGTCTGCTGCTGCAGGACTGGCCTCTGGACACATAGGAGCGGTGGCTGCAGCCAGAGGCTGGGGATTAGCATCGTGCCTGAGGACAGAGCAGTGTGTTCAGACTCATAGAACAGTTTGGGTTGGAAGAGACCTTTAAAGGTTGTCTACTCCAACCTCCCTGCAATGGACACACCCAGCTAAACCAAGTTGCTCAGACCTCCAGGGATGGTTCCAGAGATGAGGCATCTGGCATCTCTCTGGGCAACCTGTGCCCTCACCATCATGGATGTCAAAATTTTCTCCAGTCTAAATCTTCCTTTTTTCAGTTCAAACCATCACCTCTTGCCCTGTCACAACAACCCCTGCTAAAAACTGTGTCCTCAGCTTTTCCCTACAAGCTCTTATTCTTCACTGCTGGTTTCCTTTGAACCAGCAAAACACTGCAGGACACAGGGATCAGAGAGGACTTCTCTCCTGTGTGACACTGGCCAGCACTGCCAGTAGTGGTAGCCAAGGTGAAGCCTCTCCCCAGAAGCAGCATCTCCAGCAAACTCTTTACAGACTACATTTATGCTCACATCACATCCAGAGAGCTGCCCACGTTTAAATAGCTAAAGCAGCCCCAAACCTTCCAATATCCTGCCTTTAAAATTAAAGTTCTGGCAGGTCTGGCCAGATGGAATTTCTCAGAAATTAAAACTTTAATTGTTTTGCTGGGGGCAAGGCAGCCACCAGAGCTGCAGCAGGGAAATGGCAGTTTGGTGGCTCTGTCACAAAGGACTCCTATGGCACAGCACAGACTGAAGCAAACCACCCTCACTTTATGGCTTGGAATAGCCATGGTTATCCCAGCATTCCAGAGTACACTTTGCAAGGTGCAGGCTACATTCTGGCAAGAGAGGGAAATGTTATTATTTATTGATTCACCAAAGATTTTTGGGCTGCTGATAGACATAGGCTTCTCCTCTTCTGAGGGCATGGAAAAATCCCATCCTGAGCAAGACCTCAGGGAACCATGAGCCAGCAATGTGCTCTTGTGGCCAAGGCCAATGGGCTCCTGGGGTGCATAAGGACCTCGAAGGAGGCTCTCCTCCCTCTCTGCTCCAGGGAGGATACATTTGGAGGACTGTGTCCAGTTCTGGGCTCCCCAGGTCAAGAGAGACAGAGAACTGCTGGAGAGAGTCCAGGGGAGGCTACAAAGCTCCCCAGGGGCCTGGAGCAGCTCTGTGAGAAGCAAAGGCTGAGAGCCTGCAGAAGAGCAGCCCCAGAAGGCAGCTGAGCAATGCTTAGCAAGAGAGAAAGGAGCTGTGGGGGGCAAGAGGCTGGGGCCAGGCTCTGCTCAGTGGTGCCAAGGGACAGGACAAAGGGCAGTAGGCACAGACTAGAACTCAGGAGGTCCCATCTGAAGAGGAGGAGGAGAAAGTTGTTTGTTGTGAGGGTGCTGGAGGCCTGGAGCAGGCTGCCCAGAGAGGCTGTGGAGTGTCCTTGTGTGGCGAGCTTGCANAGATATGGACCTGATGGAGTGGGTCCAGAAGAGACCACAAAGATGATCAGAGGGCTGCAGCAGCTCTGCTGTGGGAACAGCCTGAAAGAACTTGGGCTGTTCAGCCTGGAGAAGAAGAGGCTCCAGGGAGACCTTAGAGCTGCATTTCAGTATCTGAAGGGGACCTACAGGAGGGCTGGGGAGCAAGAAGGGCCTGTGGGAATAGGATGAGGGACAATGGTTCAAAAGTGGAGTAGGGGAGCTTTAGGTTGGACATCAGGAGGAAGTTCTGCACAGTAATAGTGGTGAAACACTGGAACAGGTTGCCCAGGGGTGTGGTTGAGGTCCCCTCCTTGGGGACATTCAAGATCAGGCTCCATGTGTCCCTGAGCAGTCTGCTCTAGCTGGAGGTGTCCCTGCTGACTGAAGAGAAGTTGGACATGATGCCCTTTGAGTGTCTCTTCCAACCCTGTGAAATCTGTGATGGACCTACCTGTGCTCACTGCTTGCCATCCCACGGAGAAGGGAGTCCTTGCCTGGACAACATACATGGTGATAGGGCTGTGGTTGTCTGCTCCTGGCCTCCAGGACAGCTGAGCTGTGGTGTCGGTGATTTCATCTATTGTCACAGCTTCTGGGGGACCTGGGGGACCTGTGGGAAGGACAACAAGAGAGGGTTGCTTGGAGCTAAAACAAGAAAGGAGCACTCCCTTAGTCAGGACAGAAGTAGGCTAGATGAGATTGGAAGGCATGGGGGAGGTATTCAAACCCAGAGACCAAGAGCTTCAGCCTTGGCTCCAGATGCCCCCACGTGAGCAGCAGTGCTGTGGCACACCTGAGCTCACCCTGCAGAGCAAGGCACTTGCTGCAGCACTTGGGATTAGCTCTGCCATCTCATGTCTGCTGCTGCAGGACTGGCCTCTGGACACATAGGAGCGGTGGCTGCAGCCAGAGGCTGGGGATTAGCATCGTGCCTGAGGACAGAGCAGTGTGTTCAGACTCATAGAACAGTTTGGGTTGGAAGAGACCTTTAAAGGTTGTCTACTCCAACCTCCCTGCAATGGACACACCCAGCTAAACCAAGTTGCTCAGACCTCCAGGGATGGTTCCAGAGATGAGGCATCTGGCATCTCTCTGGGCAACCTGTGCCCTCACCATCATGGATGTCAAAATTTTCTCCAGTCTAAATCTTCCTTTTTTCAGTTCAAACCATCACCTCTTGCCCTGTCACAACAACCCCTGCTAAAAACTGTGTCCTCAGCTTTTCCCTACAAGCTCTTATTCTTCACTGCTGGTTTCCTTTGAACCAGCAAAACACTGCAGGACACAGGGATCAGAGAGGACTTCTCTCCTGTGTGACACTGGCCAGCACTGCCAGTAGTGGTAGCCAAGGTGAAGCCTCTCCCCAGAAGCAGCATCTCCAGCAAACTCTTTACAGACTACATTTATGCTCACATCACATCCAGAGAGCTGCCC
Source organism: Ramphastos sulfuratus (assembly GCA_013399055.1). Lineage (NCBI taxonomy): Eukaryota > Metazoa > Chordata > Aves > Piciformes > Ramphastidae > Ramphastos > Ramphastos sulfuratus. Next base: position 36,075 of record WBNM01003320.1, read on the forward strand.
ACGTTTAAATAGCTAAAGCAGCCCCAAACCTTCCAATATCCTGCCTTTAAAATTAAAGTTCTGGCAGGTCTGGCCAGATGGAATTTCTCAGAAATTAAAACTTTAATTGTTTTGCTGGGGGCAAGGCAGCCACCAGAGCTGCAGCAGGGAAATGGCAGTTTGGTGGCTCTGTCACAAAGGACTCCTATGGCACAGCACAGACTGAAGCAAACCACCCTCACTTTATGGCTTGGAATAGCCATGGTTATCCCAGCATTCCAGAGTACACTTTGCAAGGTGCAGGCTACATTCTGGCAAGAGAGGGAAATGTTATTATTTATTGATTCACCAAAGATTTTTGGGCTGCTGATAGACATAGGCTTCTCCTCTTCTGAGGGCATGGAAAAATCCCATCCTGAGCAAGACCTCAGGGAACCATGAGCCAGCAATGTGCTCTTGTGGCCAAGGCCAATGGGCTCCTGGGGTGCATAAGGACCTCGAAGGAGGCTCTCCTCCCTCTCTGCTCCAGGGAGGATACATTTGGAGGACTGTGTCCAGTTCTGGGCTCCCCAGGTCAAGAGAGACAGAGAACTGCTGGAGAGAGTCCAGGGGAGGCTACAAAGCTCCCCAGGGGCCTGGAGCAGCTCTGTGAGAAGCAAAGGCTGAGAGCCTGCAGAAGAGCAGCCCCAGAAGGCAGCTGAGCAATGCTTAGCAAGAGAGAAAGGAGCTGTGGGGGGCAAGAGGCTGGGGCCAGGCTCTGCTCAGTGGTGCCAAGGGACAGGACAAAGGGCAGTAGGCACAGACTAGAACTCAGGAGGTCCCATCTGAAGAGGAGGAGGAGAAAGTTGTTTGTTGTGAGGGTGCTGGAGGCCTGGAGCAGGCTGCCCAGAGAGGCTGTGGAGTGTCCTTGTGTGGCGAGCTTGCAAGGCCAGCTGGGCACTGTGCTGCTGGGCAAGCTGCTGTGGGTGCCCTGCTTTGGCAGGGGGTTGGACTGGATCATCTGCAGAGGTCCCTTCCAACCCCTCCCATGCTGGGATTCTGTGTACTGGTGCCAGAGGTCACTTCTGTATGCTTGTTTGATACTCCCTACCATAAATCATTGATTTTCACTCCAGGATCCAATCTCTTCTTGTTTTGAGCTAATTCCTATATGGAGAAAACTTCTAAAGATGATCCTGAAGGCTCTTCACTTCCCTCTCCAGTCTCACATTCCAGGGATACCTCCCAATTTTTATGGACTTGGTGAGACAGCTGACAGCACAGCCATGAGACCACTGGCCTGGGCAGAGATGTCCCCATTGATGTTTTCAGAGAGTGAGGAGATCAATGTTTTTACCATCTCCACAGAGGCTTTTCTCATGAGAATTTGATGTTCCTGTTGTTTGTTTACAGAACCAGCACCAAGGAAATTTCCCAACTGAGGCTGTTTTGAAATGTCTGAGCAAAAATTAATCTGAGCTCATGCTGCAACAGACCTGAGAGTTGGTTTAAGGAGGAGCAGCCTCCTGAGGGATGAGAGCAGCAGCTTCACTGCCTCCAGGGACCAAAGTCTTTGCCCAGCATATGGTTCAGAAGGTCTATGCTCATAATCCTGTGGGGAAAATGTGGTGGAAAGTCTGACAATATTCTGAGGATAGCAGAAATGCTCAGCTAGAGACGAGGGCACACTGCTGAGTGAATGGTCAGGGCTAGTCTTGCACATGGTGGTGTTGGGATGATGCTTGGGCTTGATGGTCTTGGAGGTCTTTGCCAACCTTAATGATTCTCTGATTTTACTCTGGCACAGCTTTCCTAAGGGAGGACTTTGTTATTTAAATGCTCTCCTCCTTTCACTGAGCTGCCTGAGAACTTGGAGAACATTAAAGCTGTGATTTTTGGGGTCTACAAGAATTGAGAGTTGCAGGTACAGAGCAGCACCAAAGTTTGCTTTCCTCAAAGCTAACAAGCTGCAAAATATAGATCAGACTGAGTGTATGGATCCAGACTCAGGTTAACTAATTGCATCTCTGCTAAATTCCTACTTACAGATCCCCTGTGGGTGGTGATGAATAGATCCTGAGATCACAGAATCACAAAATTGTTTTGGTTGGAAAGGAGCTTTAAGATCCAACCATTATCTAACTACCAAGGCTGGGGATAAACCATGTCCCTCAGCATCACCTCCAGGGATGGGGATTGAGCCACCTGGTATCAGTGAATCCATCAGAGAAGTTACTGGATCATGTTCATCCCAGAAATGGGCAGCAAGGCAGTGAATGAGCTGGATGATGTTTCTGCTGCACAGGTCAGCAAAGAAAACAGCTCAGTTGGTGCAGGTTTTGCATTCAGGGATGTGTATGAGTGTGTGAAAGAGGAGAGGCTGAGGGCACTGGGCAGAAAGAAGAAAAGGAGGCTGACAGGAGAGACCCTCTTACTACAACTCCCTGACAGGGAGGTGGGCTCTTCTCCCAGGAACAAGTGATAGGAGGAGACTAAACAGCCACAAGTTGCACTGTGGGAGGTTTAGGTTGGATATTAGCAATAATTTCTTCCCCAGAAAGGGTTGGCAAGGCCTGGAACAGGCTACCCAGAGCAGTGGTGGAGTTCTCATCCCTTAGGGAGTTTCAAAGCTGTGTAGATGTGGTGCTGAGGGACATGGTTTAGTGGTGACCTGGCAGTGCTGGGTTAATGAGTGCTGATCTTAAAGGTCTCCTCCAAGCAAAAATGATTCTCTGAAAGAATCTCTTCACATGCTGTTGACAGCACTGTGAACCCCACTGGGTGCTCAGAGTTTAGTTCTTAGATTAAAGCCAAGATGCTGTGGTCCCAGTGAACATTCCTGAGCTCAGGAATTGTCTTACCAGCGCAGAAGATAGGTGCTGTTTGACAACACTGTGAACCCAGTGGGTGCTCAGAGCTTAGTTCTTAGATTAAAGCCAAGATGCTGTGGTCCCAGTGAACATTCCTGAGCTCAGGAATTGTCTTACCAGCAGCAGAAGATAAGAAAGGAAGATTTTTACAACAACAACAACAACAGTAACAAAATCCAAATACCTCTTACAATCAGGTCTGCAGCAGCTGATAGCTTGTCCACACTTGTTTGCACCATGCAGACATATTTCCCAGCATGCTTCAGCTGGATGCTTCTGATCATCAAATCACCAGCTGAATCCTGCTGATAAAGTAGGGAAAAGTGGTTACAATTACTTTGTAATGAGTGCTAAACATCATTATCACACGAAGGACACTGTGACTAATGGATTTGCTTTACACTGCTGATGAAAACATTAGCAGTGCAAGCCCTGGCCTATTAAAATGATGTGAGGCTGCCTGGAAGATAAGAGTGGGGTTGGTTCTGCCATAGTGGCTCCTACAAGGGTCCAGGCAGCCTGGTTTGGGTGTGCTAAGCAGTTTCCCCACTGAAACAAAGTGACAAAGCTTATGTAGGGCAGGTTTGCTCCTTTGCCTCTCTGATGATGCCCAGGTTGTGTCTGCAGCTACTCCATAAGCGAAAGGCAGCCCAAGTGAGGAGACATCTGCAGCAGGTTGTCAGCTTTGTATTCAGGCCAGCACTTGGATTGCCTGGTGGTTCTGTGCTAAAGATCAGGAGAACAGCTCTCTCTGAGGAAATCTTGCATCACCTAACAGCAGTAATTTGTTTTCCAAACGCCAAGTGCATGTCTGATTAACTGCTGAATAGAACTAATTAGGTTTCTGTATGTATAGGAAGCTGAAAACTCTCTCTAATTTTCTTCTCCAGACACAAAGCCTTGGGTACCTTGGCAGTCTCAGGGTAACCTTGGGACTGGGCCTTTTTCTGGCTGAAGAATACTAATAAAGTTTGTGATTTTCAGCTTTGCAGCCTTTTTGGGTTCAGTCTTCAGGGAGAGTTGGTGCTGCTGCTGTGCACTGTGGTGGCCTGGTTTGAGCAGAGACAAAAGACCAGAGCAGATTTTCTCCTCTCCTAAAGAAGGTGATTCACAGATTGCACTGGGTCAGAAGGGACCCTCCAAGGGCACCTGGTCCAACTCCCCTGCAGGCAGCAGGGACACCTCCAGCTGGAGCAGGCTGCCCAGGGTAACATTAAGTCTGATCTTGGATGTCTGCAGGGATGGGACCTCAACCACACCCATGGACAACTTGTTCCAGTACTTCATCACCCTCACTGTGCAGAACTTCCTTCTGATGTCCAACCTAACTGTGCCCTGCTCCAGTTTCACACCACTGCTCCTTGTCCTATCACCACAGCCCCTCTAAACAGTCCCTCTCCAGCCTTCCTGTAGGTCCTCTTCAGATACTGAAACACATCTCCAAGGTCTCCCTGGAGCCTTCTCTTCTCCAGGCTGAACAGCCCCAGTTCTTTCAGGCTGTTGCCACAGCCCTCTGATAATCTTTGTGGCCTGCTCTGGACCCACTCATCAGCTCCATGTCCTTCTTAGAGCTGGACTCTAGGTGAGGTCTCAGCAGAGCAGAGGGGCAGAATCCTCTCTCTTCATCTGCTGCTCAGGCTTCTTTTGATGCAGCTCAGGATGTGTTTGGCTTTTTGGGCTTCCTTCCTACCTTCTCCCCCTTTTCTTCCCTGTACCTGTCCCTTGCTCACAGCCCCAAGCAACAGTGCTGACCAGGCCTGCATTTCACGAGTGCTCTAACCATTATTTCACACCCAACTCTTCTCTTAGCTACCAGATTTCCATGAACAAAATCTTTCCAGCCTTCATATACCCAAGTGTCTGGGCCTTGCAGAAGTTTCTGTTGTCAGTGGGTGCTGGCTGGGATTCCCATGAGCAACCAAGCCAGAGACACCAATGTGCCCTTGCCAGGAAACATGCACAGATAAGAAATATCCTCTGTGACACTGGGTGGTGGTTGCAGAGCAAAAATGCTTAATTTAAGCCTGTGGTCACAAAGGGAGGACACAGACTGTTGCAGCCAGAGAAAAAACTTCTTCCTTGAGTGAAAAGGCAGTTTTATTGCAATGAGGAAGCCTAATGTAGGTCTTCTGATGTGCAAGGTGAGCCGATCGAGTGCTGGGCTGCAGCAAGAGCAGTGTGGGCAGCAGGGCAAGGGAGGGGATTCTGCCCCTTTGCTCTGCTCTCCTCACACCCCACCTGCAGTCCTGTGTGCAGTTCTGGAGCCCCCAGCACAGGAAGGACATGGAAGTGTTGGAGCAGGTCCAGAGGAGGCCATGAAGATGCTGAGAGGGCTGCAGCAGCTCTGCTGTGAGGACAGGCTGAGAGAGTTGGGGCTCTGCAGCCTGGAGAAGAGAAGGCTTCCAGGAGACCTTGGAGTGGCCTTGCAGGATCTGAAGGGGGCTACAGGAAGGCTGGGGAGGGACTATTGACAAGAGCTTGCAATGCCAGGACAAGAGGCAATGGGTTTGAACTGGCAGAGGGGAGATTGAAACTGGATGTTAGGAGGAAGTTGTTTGCAGTGAGGGTGGTGAGAGACTGGCACAGGTTGCCCAGGGAGGTTGTGGCTGCTCCCTGCCTGGAGGTGTTCAAGGCCAGGTTGGAGGAGGCCTTGAGTGACCTGTACTAGTGGGAGGTGTCCCTGCCTATGGCAGGGGGTTGGAACTGGCTGAGCTTTGAGGTCCCTTCCAACCTTACCATTCTATGATTCTATGTGAGATTTGAGTCATACCGTTAAGAAATCATAATTATTCAACATCAACTACAATGAAGTAGTAAATTGGCAACTTCTCAGGCTAGCAGACACAAGATAGCATCTCCAACTATTAACTTAGTCAAGGCCATTCCTTCTATTAGTAGCCCTTTGCCATCTTGCTTACTTTATCACCTTGAGGGGATTACATTCGAATTAATACTTACTCCTCCAACTCTTTCAAAGTGATCCCCATCTTTTTCAAAGTCTATCAGGTGTCCATTAAATGACCAGGTGAACATGATGTCTAGAGAGTGGTCGTGAGACACCTGGCAAGGCAGGACAATGCTCTCTCCAACAGTGACATCCATGCTGAAAGGGGACACCATAACCCGCGTTGGATCTACAGACAACAAAGAAAGCAAAGGGAGGGAGAGAGAAGGGAAAAATAAAAACATTAGTCTTGTCCTCCTGGGAAATGGAAAGACATGCAGAGAAGAGAAAGGTGCTAAGAGGTCTACCATGGCTGCAGCATTGCCACCAGAACTTGTAACACTTGCAGTGATCATTTATGAAGGTCCTTAATGTGGGGAGGTTGGAGTAGGTATCTCTAAAGTCCCTTCCAACCTAAGCCATTCTATGATTCTCTGATTTTATCCTCTGACACCTTTCTCTTCTTGCTAGATAGAAACACCATTGGTAAGTCCTCTTCTAGCCACCATCCTGATGAACAAGGAGTCAAGAAAAGGCTGGGAAGAGAGTGCAGGAGCTCTCAAAGGCCTGGTTAGGGAAAGCTTGGGCAGCAGAGATTTAATTTGAATCTTCTTCAAAGATTTGTTTCACAGTCACACATTGCTCATTGTGGTCATCAAAACAACTATCTTCTTGTTCCTAAATGAAATCCTGTTTTAAGAAGGGAGCCCCCTCCCCCCCCAAAAAAAAATCGATATAAATGATGAGTGCTATGAACTAAACCTTTCACACCATGGCAACCAAAGATCTGCCCTGTAGTAATGTTGGATGGAAGGGGGTTGGGGCAAAACATGGCTCTGGCTGTAGTAACTCTTCTGCCTAACATGCAGGTTTAGGCCACTTAGGAGTGCTGCTTTGAAGCTAATTGGAATATTGTTATGAAAAGAATTAGATGATAGGCTGAGAAAAGCAAACACTGGTGATGTCTGCTTCACTCATAGACTTGCTGAGATGTCTAAGAACAAGAACACAGTCTGTCATGCAGTAGGAACAAAATGGTGGCACAGAAGGATGAACCATGCCACACATCTGGAGCAGCTCTCCTATGAGGACAGGCTGAGAGAGTTGGGGCTCTGCAGCCTGGAGAAGAGAAGGCTTCCAGGAGACCTTAGAGTAGCCTTCCAGGATCTGAAGGGGGCTACAGGAAGGCTGGGGAGGGACTATTGACAAGGTCTTGTAATGCCAGGACAAGGGGCAATGGGTTTGAACTGGCAGAGGGGAGATTGAAACTGGATGTTAGGAGGAAGTTGTTTGCAGCGAGGGTGGTGAGACACTGGCACAGGTTGCCCAGGGAGGTTGTGGCTGCTCCCTCCCTGGAGGTGTTCAAGGCCAGGTTGGACGAGGCCTTGAGTGACCTGTGCTAGTGGGAGGTGTCCCTGCCTATGGCAGGGGTTGGAACTGGCTGATCTTTGAGGTCCCTTCCAACCTCACCATTCTATGATTCTACATTATGCAGGTTTCAGCTCCTCACCTGCACCTGCGAGTTCCCTTTGCCTCCCAAGTTAACATTTGTCTTTCATTTCTGTTGACAAAAATGCAGTGATTTTTTTTTCTTTCTTACAGGCCCTCAGAGGAAAGGAATAGGAGAAACAAAAAATATTGCTTAACAACAAGACTGAAAGATATCCAGGTAGATGTTTTTGCTTATTCCAAAAGTCTCTTCTGCACAGCAAAAATCCCATGAGCGTTTTTCATCATCCTCTGGTATATGACTCCAAAATCTGAACTACTTCTTCCACAGAACTTTGGCCAACTGCTTAATTTCCTGCTGAAATGGATATGGCCACAAAGATACTCACTGAACAGAACTACTCCCTCAAAACTGAGGGGGTGCAAAGAAGCTGGTCCCGGGTTTTCAAAGAGCTCATTGTAAGTGTACAGGTGGTGGGGGAAAGAGATTTCATCACTGACTGTAAAAGCTTCAGATTGAGTCCTCAGGGACTTGGCTGGATAAGATTGGGCAAATTTAATTCATCTCTATTTTTGGTTCATTTGTAATAAAATAGTAGTGATAGGATGAGAGGGAATGGATTGAAGCTTGAGGAGGGGAGGTTTAGGCTGGAGATGAGGAAGAAATTCTTTGCAGTGAGAATGGAGAGACACGGGAACAGGCTGCCCAGGGAGGTCATTGATGCCCTCTCCCTGAAGGTGTTCAAAGCCAGGCTGGGTGAGGACTTAAGCAATCTAGGGTAGTTGAGGGTCTCCCTGGCAAAGGCAGAGGGGTTGGAACTAGATGATCTTTAAGATCCCTTCCAACTCAACCCATTCTATGACTCTGAAAATAAAGAACTCTTGGCAGAGCCTCAGCAGCTTTGTTAACTGATGCAAGCAAAGCACCTGGAATTTCTTAGAGCTAACTTGCATAAGCACAGGTTACTAAATTCATGTTTAATTACTGCCTAAACTCATGGCATTATGATTTTACAGTCACTTGGGACTGCCACTGCTGAAACTCAAGACCTGGAGCAACCCAAGCTCAGGCTGCTGCAGAAGTGCCTGGCCTGTGGCAGAGCTCAGGCACACAAGCACTGAAATTCCTTTCGGCATCGCAAGTTCATCCCCTGCCATGCTCAAAGCCCCTTTGAAATATTTATGAAGGACTTGACTGAGATGAAGTGGGTGACTCCCACAAAGCCCTGAGCTGTCCCACGAGTCCTGCAGTGATCCATGTAAGCTGTGGTCCTTAACAAGTGTCAGCACTGAGGTCTTGCTGCAGCTAACCCTTGCCGCCACGGCCACTTGTCTGCAAGAGGTGAGAAGTCTGCAGCATAACTCTGATTCTGTCTGCTGCAGTGCATGGAGTTTATAAAAGCCTAAAGAATTAAAAAGGTGTTTGCTAAAGACCTGCTCTCCACAGCTTCTGTGAATGTTGTAGGAACTGAAGTGCCTGGGGTCTCCAAAAATCAGGCCCCCAGCTCTCAATCCAGTCATGTCAAGAAGCATTGCAATTGAGAATTGCAGAGCCATTGATCAGTTGGGTTGGAAGGGACCTGTAAAGCTCATCCAGTCCAACCCCTCTGCAGTCAGCAGGGACATCTGCAGCTAGAGCAGGCTGCTCAGAGACCAAAACAACCTGACCTGGAGTGCTTCCAGGGATGGGGCAGCTCCCACCTCTCTGGACAACCTGGGCCAGGGTCTCACCGCTCTCAATGCAAAATATCTTTCTTCTCTCTGGTCTAAATCTGCCTCTTGCAGGAACTATAAAACCTTGTCCTGTCACAACAGGCCCTGCTCAAAAGTCTGTCCTCAGCTATCTTACTGGTCCTCTAATACTGAAGGGCCACCAGAAGGTCTCCCTTCTCTTCTCCAGGCTGAACATCCCCAACTCTCCCAGCCTAGCCTCACAGCAGAGCCCTTCCAGCCCTGCTGTGGCCTCCTCTGGCCCTGCTCCAACAGGTCCCTGTCTGTGCTGAGGACTCCAGAGCTGGCCCCAGCACTGCAGAGGGGGTCTCAGCAGAGGGGCAGAATCCCCTCCCTGCCCCTGCTGCCCACACTGCTGGGGACCGACCCAGGACATGGCTGGCTCTGGGCTGGCAGTGCACATTGCCAGCTCACATCCAGCTTTTGTATTCAATCTTAAAGGCCTTTTCCAACCTAAACAATTCTGTGATTCTAGGATTTTTATCTGTCACTAACACCAAGTCCTTCTCCACAGGGCTGCTCTCCATCCCTTTAGCCCCCAGCCTGGATTGATATGGAGGATTGTCCTGACCCAGGCACTGGACCTTGCATTAGCATTGTTGAGATTCCCATGGGCACACTTCTCAAGCTCACCCAGAATATAATCTAATATATTATCCATAGAATACAGAGCTACTACCTACAGGATACAACAAGCACTACCTACAGGATACCAAAGGCACTACCTACAGGATACCAAAGGTATTATCCATAGAACACAAATGTATTACCCATAGAATACAAAAGTATTATCCACAGAACACAAAGGTATTATCCATAGAATAGAGACACACTGTCTATACAATACAGAGATATTGTCTAAGAGCTGAACACACCAAGCATGTTGTGTGGTGTGCTTAGGTTGGAAAAGACCTTTGAGATCACTGAGTCCATTCTGGGAATTCCTGGCACAGCTCAGTGACAAATGAGGTGTGAGGATGGCTCTGACCCAAGCCCTGCTCAGCAGGAGAGTGAGCTCTGCAACTCACCCCAGGAGAACACTTACCCATCTCTTCTCAAAGACTGCCAAAGCTGAAAGCCAAACCCACCCCCTCCCTGCCTTTAACACCCCTAGCAGAGCAACAAATGGCCCAATGGCAGCCAGCTGAGGACTGAGTGTGGGCATGCCTTGGCCATAGGCAGCCAAGCTGAATTGTTAGGTTTGCATTTTCAAACCCTGTAACATCAGACACTTGGAAATCATAGAATCATAGAATGGTAAGGTTGGAAGAGACCTCAAGGATCATCCAGTTCCAACCCCCTGCCATAGGCAGGGACACCTCCCACTAGCACAGGTCACTCAAGGCCTTGTCCAACCTGGCCTTGAACACCTCCAGGGAGGGAGCAGCCACAACCTCCCTGGGTAACCTGTGCCAGTGTCTCACCACCCTCACTGAGAGTGCTTTAATGATCCCAGAATGGTGTTGGTTAGCATCACCAAGTCAGAAATAATAACAAAAAGAGATTGTGGTGGTGTTTTTCTTTTTTTCCCCCCTGAGCTAGCTACTCACTCATTTATTCTCTTGCAAGGCAAGAGAGGAAATCTAGGGAGACAGATACTGCAGGAGAGCTGATCTTAATGCTCTGTTACTGTCCTGACCCATCTAAGTGCATACTACTCTCCTGAGATGTCAAGGACAGTTAATTTAACAAGTCATTTTGGTGATATTTTGAGCTGATATTCTCCTTTGGAGCCCTCAGCTGCATTTGGAGACAGTGTTAAAAAACCCACAAATTCCCCCAAAACAACATAAAAAAAAAAAAAAAAAAGGCAGAAAGATTCAGATGCAGGTGAGGGGTGAGAATTGCTTCCAATAAAATCAACCCTCAGCTGCCCTCTGAGCCCAGCAGAGAGGGAAGCTGAAGTGCCTGGCATTTCCCAGCTCTCCTGCAGAAAGAACAGGCAGGACCAAGCCAAACTGTTCCAGGTGAGCTCTGAAAAAGTTTTGCAGAGGAGAAAGAAGTGAATGCTGCATGCAGGTGAGGATGCTCTCAGGGGATGAGAAACCTTCTGTCACCAGGAGGTGAAACAGAAACAGTGAGAGAGAAAAAATACAAAACCCACACTGTGCATGCAAACACATTCAGTAGGTGTCCTGAAGGCAGGGCAAATGGGGGGACAGCAGACACTGACCTGGGCTTGGCTTTGCTGCAGAAAGAGGAGACCTTCCCTGCAGAGCTCTGAGAGCTGCATTCCTGTGTGATCTGCTCTAGCTGATCCTGCTCTGGCACGGGGGCTGGACCAGATGAGCTTTCGAGGTCCCTTCCAGCCCCTGACATTCTGTGATTCTATGATTCACAGCCCAGGAACAGGGTTGGACTTGCAGGCTGTGCTGGGACACAGCAGACTGCTTGGTGGTCGTCTGTAGGTGTCACTGAAGGCTCAGGGAAGCAGGAAAGCTCCCTCTCAGCCTTCCTTTCCTGCTGGCATTTCAGGAGTGCTCTTTGTGTGCCAGCAGTGGCACTCTGCAGTTTCGTGGGCAGCGTTCCCTGCCTGCCAGCCAGGTTGGCAGCTCACGGAGCAGCTGAGCTTGCAGGGTGTCACTGGAGCCGAGATGGTTTGAGCAACACAGGGATGGTCCTCAGGCTGGAGCTGCACTTCCACATTGGACAGCTCTGCATGTCTCCACCATCACCCAGCCTGGCCTCATTAATGGGGTGTGCTGAGGCTAGCTGAGCTTCCACAGACTCCCAGCTTTGCAGGGGTTGGAACGGACCTTTAGGGATCATCCAGTCTCAGCAAGGTCTCCTACAGCAGCTTGCCCATGCCCACAATGTCCAGCTGTGTTTGGAATCTCTCCAAAGAGCCTTCCCTTACCTGTTTGCCTGCTGCCTTCCACCCTTCCCTTTACACCGCTGCGGCACACTGCAGTGGGCTTGGTGCACGTCTGACCAACTGAGCGAGTTTGCTTTATGTTACGAGAGGTTTTTAAGCAACTTTCCTTGCTAGCTTTCAGTTTGTGAGCAGACAGGGAGGTGAGCAGCACATCCCATCTGCAGGCTGGCTGTAATTGCCTGGCTGTGTCCCTCGTCCCCTGCTAAAGTGAACCCGTCATTAGCTGTTAGTGCCGCCAGCGGCCCCGCGTCTCATTTCGGGAAGCTGTGAAGCATTTCCGAGCTGCAAACCAGCAGGCTGCAGGCATCCTGGGTACGCTCTGAGGGTAACAATTATCCAGTCTGAGAAGAAACCAGCCCACCCCTGATTTCCTATTGATTGGGTGTCCATTAGGAAGGATTACTTGTTTAGGGTAAACAGCTTTGCATGGCTGCATCTGCTTCTTGTAGCTCCCGCGGCGCTGTGCTGTGTCGTATCGATCTGCTGGGCATGACACAGCGGGACACAAGCTACAGGGGTGTGACATAAGTGACATGAAATGAATCAGAGGCTGGCACTTGGGGATGAGGCATTTTTCTTAGGGAAAAAAAAACAAAACAAAACTAAAATAGGTCAGCTCAGAGCATGTGGATCTCTTTGGAATGATGCCAGAGAACCAGGGCAAAGCAAGAAGCGATGGCGCTTGTGTTGCGCCCATCAGCAGGATTTCAGCTGACTGTAGGGTTCTGCCCACCTAGACACAGGCAGAGCTGTTTGTGTTAGATGGTTACTTGGCATCCCATTTGCAGTTGTGCTCATTTCCAGTTTGGCTCACTTGGGGAGTTGGAGAAGAGCCTCTTTAGCCTGAAGAAGAGCAGCCCCAGGGGGGTCTGATCAATGCGGATCAATTGCTAAAGGGTCAGGGGCAAGTGGATGGGGCCAGACTCATGTCAGTGCTGCCCAGTGGCAGGATGAGGGGCAGTAGGCACAAACTGGAACCCAGGAGGTTCCACCTGAACAGGAGGAGAAGCTTGTTTGTTGTGAGGGTGCTGGAGGCCTGGAGCAGGCTGCCCAGAGAGGTTGTGGAGTCTCCTTGTTTGGGGAGCTTCCAAACCCAGCTGGGCACTGTGCTGCTGGGCAAGCTGCTGTGGGTGCCCTGCTTTAGCAGAGGGTCAGAGTGGATGATCTCTGGAGGTCCCTTCCAACACCTCATCATGCTAGGATGCTGGGATTCTGTGGGAGGCTGACTATTGTGCTCTGCTAGGAAGGGATTCAGTGATGCTAATAACCACAGAGCCTTTCTGCTAAGGCTCTCAAAGTACTGAGCAAACACTGAGCTGTGCTTTGCCAGCCCTGGCTGCTGGAGGAATAGAGAGCATTTTCCTATAATAGAGGGCTGAACTGTAACATGCTCAGGAGATACAGCTCCAGTTGTTGGCCTCAAATCAGTGGAATTGAGCATCTCAGATTAAAAAAAAGGAAGGGGAAAAAAAAAAAGAGATTATGTCAGCATTTCCACTGCTGGTTTCTGAAACCCATACACCTAAAAGCTAAATACTTACTTAGACATCTATGCTGGCACAAAGGAGCAGGGAAAAAGGGGCAGGAAGAGAAGGGAATATTTATGCAGAGTAAAATACTGAAGACATCAGAAGTCTCCCCAAAAATTAACAGTGCCTTCAGACTGTTCTTAACAGGGACAATTTCCAAAGGTTTACTCACAGAATCCCAGCATGGTGGAGGTTGGAGGGGACCTCTGAAGATCATCCAGTCCAACCCCTCTGCTAAAAGCAGGGACACCCACAGCAGCTTGCCCAGGATAGCATCCAGGCAGTTTTTGAATGCCTCAAGAGAAAGAGACTCCACAACCTCTCTGGACAGGCTGCTCCAGGGCTCTGCCACCCTCAAAGTAATTTTTTTCCTTCCTTTCTTCTTCCAGCCTTGCCCACTTCACTTTATTCATCATTTGTTTGTACTTCCACGCTTCTGGGTTTGGTGAACAGAAGAAAATGGGAATTCTGGAAGAGATCTTCCTTCTTCCCATTACTGCTTTGCCTAAATAGGGAAAAATCTATTGCAAATACTCCTGGCTTTGAAGGGGAAAGCACTGCAGAAGGGCACAAATCAGCTAGTTGAAAATGCAGCAGGCAGGAGAAACATGGACTGGCTCTTTTGCTGGGGAAAACAAATAGCAGGGCTTGTTTTTGCTGAGGGACATGTATGTTTTCTTCAAGTACATCAGAAATATTAGTATCCTACCTGAAATAGATAGCCCTCATGGGCTGCAGCAAGAGCAGTGTGGGCAGCAGGGCGAGGGAATTGATCCTGCCCCTCTGCTCCACACTGCTGAGACCACACCTGGAGCACTGCATCCAGTTCTGGAGCCCCTGGGACAAGAGGGATGTGGAGGTGCTGGAAGGTGTCCAGAGAAGAGCCATGAGGATGAGCAGAGGCCTGGAGCTGCTCTACTGTGGGGAGAGACTGAGGCAGTTGGGGCTGTGCAGTCTGCAGGAAAGGCTCCAAAGTGACCTTATTGTGGCCTTGCAGTGTCTGAAGGGGGCTACAAGAAAGCTGGGGAGGGACTTTTGAGGTTGTCAGGTAGGGATAGGACTGGGGGGATGGAACCAAGCCAGAAATGGGTAGATTCAGCCTGGATGTTAGGAAGAAGTTGTTCAGCATGAGGGTGGTGAGAGCCTGGCAGGGGTTGCCCAGGGAGGGGGTGGAAGCCTCATCCCTGGAGGTGTTTAAGGCCAGGCTGGATGAGGCTGTGGCCAGCTTGATGTAGTGTGAGGTGTCCCTGCCCATGGCAGGGGGGTTGGAACTGGCTGATCCTTGTGCTCCCTTCCAACCCTGACTGATTGTATGATTTTATGATACTCAGAGGACATGTCTGAGTTAAATGCAGCAGGCAGCTCAAAGTGACTGCAGAGAGGAGGGCATCAGTTCCAGGCTGGACAAGAGGAGCCCATCTAGACCAAAGTCATTTCAGCACACAAGGCTCTGACTCTCTGCATCATGTAGTGTGATAGAAGCATGCCAGGGCATCTGTTAGCTGCTTAATGAAAGCCAGTGTGGATGACAAGGTAATTTCAGGTTCAAGCATGAATGCTCAAGTGCAAGAGTTTATGTTCAATTACCAGATGCTTCAAACAAGCAGCGAAGACAAAGGCGAGCGATGCCGAGCTGCATCCAGCAGGAGGGAAAAGGGACAGGGCTGCTCATCCCTGGCCTCAGTTCCCATTCCCCTTGCTCATATTCCTCCTGTGGACCTGGGCAGATGAAGCTGTAGTTTCCAGTTTGATTAACCATCTAATTACCTCATTCTCTTAAATGGTTATTAGTGGTAATGGTAAAGATCCAGCTCCAAGATCCAGTTCCATTCCTGCTCCCTCACCCTTCCTCTGCATAAAAATAAGATAATTTAAACCAGGATTTTCTTGGAGATAAGCTCTAACTTGGGACTCACTCATCCTCTTTTTTCTTTCTTTTTATTTTTGGAATGCCAGAATGTTTAGTGTTTTCAATTTGCCTTTTATCAGGGGGAGTTAATAAATGCACTGCAGATCAATGGCCTCTGTTTTGCAATGGCATTTTACAGGACTGCATTGATTTCAAAGCAAGGAGTGCCTGCAGATAATAAAAATCAATCTCAGAGGTGGAATCATCTCCTTTCTGTGAGAGACCAAAGAATCAAAGTCCAACAGCTGAGCACTCAAATGTGCTCTAACAGCTATTTCTCCTCTATCTACGACCAAAACATTTACCCAAGGCCATAAAAATAAAAACATCTGAGGCCTGACTGGCAAAATTCTGAGAGCTCTTCGTGCTCCAGGCACCATCAGGTACTGTGAGATATGGAGAAGAGAGGAAAATACGACCCTGAACTACAGAAATCAATAATCAGTGAATAACTAAACACATAGGAAACTACACCTATCTCAGAATCACTGGATCAGAGAATGGTTTGGGTTGGAAGGGACCTCCAAGGGGCATCATGTCCCAGCCTCTCTGCACTCAGCAGGGACATCCTCCACTAGAACAGGCTGCTCACAGCCTCGTTCAGCCTCACCTTGAATATCTCCAGGGACTGGGTCCCAATATCTACCTGGGCAACCTATTGCAGTGTTCCAGCAGCCTCATGATGATGCAAAGCTTGCTCCTAACATCCCATCTAAATCTGCTCTGCTCTCATTTCCAACCCTCACCCTCTCACTGCAGGACTTTGCAAACAGTCCCTCTGCAGCCTTTTTGTAGCTCACTTCAGGTACTGGCAGAATGCTCTTAGGTCTCCCTGGAGTCTTCTCTTCACCAGGCTGAACACCCTCAGCTCCCTCAGCCTGTCCTCAGAGCAGAGGGCAGATTCACTGAGTACTTCATGGAGCAAAAGATTCAGATAGCCAAAATGAAGATTAAAATAAAATGGGGAAGATATTTACAAGCTTTGGCCTTTATAATCTCATAGACATGAGCTGTGATGAGTCTCAGGCAGGCTTTCAGGAGCAGGCACATGGTTTTTACACCAGTATAACTCTTCTTTTCCATATCATCAAGACAAGTAACTGGTTTATAATGAACATTTCCTGATAGGAAAGTATGCAGCAGTTGCAGTATCCTCTGGTGTGTACTGTGCCAGCTCAGCCTGACAAAATGTAATCTTATTAGAAGTGAGAGGGATGCTCTCAGAGTTCAGAAAATGGACTTTAGGCTTTAGGCTGAAGTAAATTCTCTGATTTTAGACATGTATGTGGTTAGTGGTGAGAGCTTGGTCTGGACACGATGTGTGACTGAGCCACTTTGGGTCATGCTGCTCTCTGCCAGCACACTGAGTGGAGCTTAGTGGATGCTGGGGGAGATGGTTTAGCACCATGGCAGAATTAGATGAGAGTCAGGCTCAATGATCTTTCAAGGCCTTTTCCAATCTAAATGGTTCTGTGGCTCTATGTAATCAGGCAGCACCAATCTCTGGCCACCAGGACAGTGACTCATGGCTGTGTGTTTAATGGGGATTAAGGAAAGGAGGAGGGTGGAAGGCCTGACCTTCCCTGCAAGAGCAGGGACTCTGATTCAGCAGTGCTGGGCATTCAGGACACAGGAAAATTGCTTTCCTGAAGGGGGATTCTTATCTTGCAGTTGCCTTGGCTTAAATCTTGCCCACACCACAGCCACGGCGCTGCAGGGACGCACAATGACTTTTCGCTAAGTGCTTCAGCACATCACCTGAGTCCCTCTCTCTGCTTTCTCTTGGTGTGGGTGAGGTTTGTTGGTTTTTCTTTTAAAGATGAGAGTTTAGATGTTGTTCTTGGTGACTGCACTACAGGCTATGAGAGTTGGGGCTCTGCAGCCTGGAGAGGAGAAGGCTTCCAGGAGACCTTGGAGTGGCCTTGCAGGATCTGAAGGGGGCTCCAGGAAGGCTGGGGAGGGACTATTGACAAGGTCTGGGAATGACAGGAGGAGGAGAAATGGGTTTGAACTGGCAGAGTGGAGATTGAAAGTGGATATTAGGAAGAAGTTGTTTGCAGTGAGGGTGGTGAGACACTGGCACAGGTTGCCCAGGGAGGTGTTCAAGACCAGTTTGGACGAGACCTTGAGCTACCTCTTCTAGTGGGAGGTGTCCCTGCCCATGGCAGGGGGTTGGAACTGGATGATCCTTGAGGTCCCTTCCAACCTAACCCATTCCATGATTCTAAGTATCTGCCCATCCAGCTGCTGGAGATTCCTTCATGATCAGCAGCTTCCTCCTCACCTTCATTCCAAGCTGAACTGCAGCTGAGCTCCAAGTTATTACCATATTTCTTAAGCTGACAGTGAAAAAAGAGCTTCCCACAGATTGAAAACTGTCTAAACTTGATGTAAGAGTCTCCCTTCCCTGGCATTAATGCCTCCCACCTGCCCAGACAGGTTCCAGGCAGTCAATCAGGGGCCTGTCTTTCGGCACACTCTGATATGTGTTCTTTGGCTGGCTGAATAATAAATGAAGGTTAATTTCAGTCTGAAAACACATTAAGGATGGAACTGCATCCAAAGATATCAGGGAGGGCTGTGCCATTACAGCAGACCCAAAGACAAAAAAAACCACATGAAAATAGATCCCACTCCACTGAGAGTGCAGAGAGTGTTACTTAAATAACATGAGGGCACAATACTTCATTTGAACCTCCCTTTTACCTGCTGCAAAGCAATCTTATCAAACCAAGCTCTCTCCCTGCAACTGTGACAAGGAAAATCATAGGTGATGGGCTCTGGCAATGACAATCCAATCTGTCACTCAGAGAAATTCCTACTTGCTCTTCACAGCAGCGTGGAACAGTGCCTGATTACACTCCAAACCCCAAACACCCCTTCACAGAACCACAGAATGT
>WBNM01003324.1:0-56149 GCA_013399055.1 Ramphastos sulfuratus
ATTCTATGATTCTATGGAGGGAATCCTCCACATGAACAGAAAGGGGTTTGAAAAGGGCTGAGAAAGGAAAGAAGAGGTAACAATTCCATTTCATGCCAAAAAATGAGAAAAGGAGAGACCCAAGGAATAACTAATAGGAAAGAGCACAGGCCTGGAGTAAAGCTAAACTTGTGACTGATTGCTGCTCCGACCTGGGACAGCTATGTACAAAGCACTGTGTTGGGAAAGCATCAGCTTAAAGGGATTTCTTTTTAACTCAACAGGATTATAGTGCAGGTACCATTGAAGAGGAATTCAGCACCAGGCTTATTTCTACCATTTAATGTATTTTTTTTTCTAGTTTGTCTTGCTCCTACCTGCAGCTGTTCAGATACATTTACAAATGCTGGTCCAGACTTTCACACAGCCCCTAAAGAACTAAAGGTTATTCCAACCTAAGGTAATCCTCTTTCCTCTATAGAAAATTACGACCTCTTTGCTCACCTGACACAGTGACACTGTAAGTCACTGTATTTGAAGTCCAGGAGCAAACCTGACAGAGAAATTGTGGGTTTTTTGTGCTTTCCATTGAGACAAACAACACAGACTGGTTTTGCACCTAAGGACTAATGTAATTTCTTCACAGGTTCTGTTCTGTTGAGCACTGGGTTTTCTCAACCTGTATTAAATGTTTCAACAGACTGCCTTTTACTGGTGCCTGTCAGCTAAGTGCTCCCCAGACCAATCTTCCCCTAGCAGAGCATTTCTATACTCTATGACCATTTAATCAGTTCCCTAGCCCACGGTGACAGGCATTTATAAATATCCTGAGTTAAATGTAAGTGCTGAAATTCAGAAAATAGTGTACAGTTTTTTCCATTCACCATCTCGTTATTCCCAACCTGGAAAGCTAAGGAAACTGATAGCCAAGTCAGTCTCCTGTGGGACTGCAGTCTTTAATTGGGAATGGGACTGATTTCCTTCATAGCTGTTCTCCGAGGAGAGAAAGCCCCAATTCAACTCTTGCTTTTCCCTGAGTGAGCCACAAAGAGAAGGGAGCCAGGCTAAACAACAATAGCTTCAATCAGCCACACATGCATGAAACAAAGGGAATTTTTTCACAGCACAGCCAGAGGAGGAGGGGTCTGATTGGCATTCAGACTTTGCAGCATCTCGCTGTGGGAGAGAGGTCTTCTGCAGTCATTACTCTCCTATGGTGCTTGTTATTGACAGCACTTTCGACTGACTCTGGCAGAGAATAAAAGTATCCCTCTCAGTAATATCATTCACTTCTCCTGCTTGCTGTCCCCCCTGTCTGTGCCTCATCCAGAGCACATGTGCAGCTGACACCGAGTGAACACACTGACCTCTTCTGAATATGCATAAATGCTAAGCATCGCCTTTTTTTCCGCTCTGCTGCCATGCCTGACTGAAGCGATAGCTTGGCCAGCATTTTGCTTATGAAAGAACACACTAGTTAGCAACTGTTAGCCCACAGATGGCCAACTTCTGAGCCTGGCATCCAGACTTTGAATTCAGTCTCACAAGCAATTTAGAAAGCATATAGTTAACACATGAGACATTGATGTTCAAATAACGTGCACCTGCTTTCGGTTTCTTACGACAGTTGGGAGATGCGTCAGTGTGCTCAGAATGGAGTAGAGATGATTTAAGTGGAGGGAAAATTAATGTTAGCTTTTTTTCTTTCTTTCTTCTTCTTTTTTTTTTTTTTTTTCCTCCAGAATTGAGCTCTCTAATGCTTGGCAGTCAAGAGTTTGCATGACTGAAGTACACTAGATGTAAGCGCAGAGTAAAGCACTGGGTTTGTTCCCACTGGAGCTATGCAGATCCTAAGCTGCTGAACTTCTGTAGGTTATGTACATGAAAAAGGAGATTACCATTTCCATTCCTTTAAAATCACAACTGCAGTAAGAGTAAACATAATTAACTTTTGCTCATACTTGTCGAGCACAGTGGTCTTCAGTTGCTTTCTACTTTCCAGCCCCTATGATCTTATTTTAAAGCATTTTCTTTATCCAGGAGAAGCCAAAGTCTCACTGTTTAGTTCTAACAGAAGCTGACTGACATTATTTAGACTTAAGACCAGAATTTTCAAAACCAACATGAAAGTGATTGAAATAGCAGAAGAGACAGTTCTGCAGAATACGGGGATGGTTCTGCTGAGGCTTATCTGCTCTTCTGCTAGTGATTGCTGGGAGGAAGACAAAGAAAATAGACAGTGCCAATGTCTGTTCTAGCTGCAATAATGCTTCAGAAGGACTGTAATCACCGGCACCACCACCAAACAGAGCTGAAACAACTGCACTCTTCTTGGGCCTGTGATGCTAACTGCTTGCAACAGGTCTCCTGTAAACACCATCAACACTCAATTCTCAGCCAATGCAAACCACTGTAGCTGAATTAGGGTAAGTGTTGCTTTATACTAGTTAATTCATACCTGTCCTGAGGTCTTAAACACAAATCCTCCTGTAAGCAGACAGGATAAGAAGAAAATGTTCCTCTGCAAAAGCTTGGAAAAAAAAATAAATCTGTGTTTCCATTATAGCTTGTTTGTCATTAGTGTTCAGTTAAAAACTTGGAGCTTTTGTAATGAGAGGTAGTTTAGCAGAACCAAACACCCAGAATATCACAGCCCACAGCAGGGTTGAAGAATCAGAAATCACCTCTGGTCAAGTATTACTGCTAATAATGGAGCCATATCCTAAAGAAATGAAAATAGATGGGTGCCCAGTGAGAGAAAGCAAATGAAGCAGGCAGATAGATAAAGGGAGGAAAAGAGGAGGGAAAGGAGGGAAGATGGAGTGTTTGTAAGGGCTTGCATGAGGAAATGGAGATAAGAAATCAATCAGCACAGATTTCTAGTGAGCTTTTAACAAACTATGCCCTGATTAGTTAGGGAAGCCAAAAAAAAAAAAAGAAACCAACTGAAAGAACCCCCAGCTTTGCTTATTCTACTAACAAAGAGAAGTCACTAGCACAGCTTTGTTCTCCAGACAGAAGTGAGCATCTGGTTCTGCATTTGTGACCCCAAGAACCTTACCCTCTCACAGGCAGTATTGAAAGGTCCAGATGAGAGGCCTGAAGCATCAGCCAGCACTTTTGAAAGGCTTGGGGGCTTGGAAAAAAAGAACCAAACTCCCAATAAGAATAAATTAAAAGCGACAAACAAAACCTTCGCAGATAGGAATGTTCATTACAGATGCTTAAAGTAAATTTGAACTTAATAGATAATTCAGTACATATTCTGCTGTAATTGCTACACTGCATCAGAAACGTGCGTGGCACAGCAGTCATGTAACACTCCCTCTGCTTTGTGGCAAAGAAAAACTGTGTGTTAATGTTGAGTTCTGTAAGCAATCCTTGAGAAGTGATAAGAAATTAAATAATTCATGCTTTAGTCCATTGTTAATTATGTAACCAAAGGGCTTGTGATGTCACATCATGCATGGCTGCACAGCATCTGGCATGAAAGAATCTGCTTGCAATTTCTGTTTATGTATTAATGATACATCATGATGCAACAAGTTTATAAAACAGTTATTTTGCTTGGCACTGCACTATTTTGATCTATCTTATGATTTAAATAATGAACAGGGTTTGGTTTTGTTTTTTAATGCATGAGCAACCTGAGACAAGAGCAAAAAATGATATTGTACTGATGACAAAAAAGCCCAAACTCAGATTACAGGAAAATTTTCAAGGGTGCTTGGGATTGAAGAAGATGTTGCTTAAAGTGTTTTGACTGTTAATTTGATCAAGCATTTCAAATACAATTAAACTATTTCTTGAAGTAAAACCCTCCCACATTTAAGAAGGAAGAGTTTAGTTTTGAAAAATGAGGAAAGGGTACTCTTGGGCTTTTGAAGAATTAGAGTGTGAAACAGTTCAGAAAAACTACAAATTCCTAGGCTGATCAATATTTTCTTCATAAAACACTTCATGCACAAACCCATCCCTTAGCTCTGATTACAGCATTTGATATTTCACAGAATCATAGAATTGTCAGGGCTGGAAGTGACCTCAAAGATCATCCAGTTCCAATCTCCCCTGCCGTGGGCAGGGACACCTCACACTAGACCAGGTTGCCCAGGCCCCCATCCAGCCTGGCCTTAAAAACCTCCAGGGATGGGTCCTCCATCACCTCTCTGGGCAACCTCAACATACAGTGTCGTGGTAGGCCTAAACAGGCCTCTTGGGCTTGTACATGNCATTTTGATTCTGGGATCAATTAATTTTTATAAATGCAATTCATTGAAACTTTTCATTAAAACCTGAACCCAAGCACTCACTTCATACTGCAAAGCTCAGACACAGGGCTTACACATGTCCTAAAAGTTGGATCCTACCATCAGCTAAAAGGCACCCAAAGTGAAACATTCTTGGAATTCGTGGGGGTTTTGTTTGTTTGTTTGATTATTTTTTTGTTAAAGGTCAGTTGTATAGAATCATAGAATGGTAATGTTGGAAGGGACCTCAAGGATCATCTAGTTCCAACCCCCTGCCATAGGCAGGGACACCTCCCACTAGCACAGGTCCCTCAAGCCCTCATCCAACCTGGCCTGGAACCCCTCCAGGGAGGGAGCAGCCACAACCTCCCTGGGCAACCTGTGCCAGTGTCTCACCACCCTCACTGCAAAGAATTTCCTCCTAACATCCAGTTTCAATCTCCCCTCTGCCAGTTTAAACCCATTGCCCCTTGTCCTGTCATTACAAGACCTTGTCAATAGTCCCTCCCCAGCCTTCCTGTAGGCCCCCTTTAGATACTGGAAGGCTACTCTAAGGTCTCCTTGAAGCCTTCTCTTCTCCAGGCTGAAGAGCCCCAACTCTTGTAGCATGGCATTTGAGAAGTTAAGGCTGACAAATGTGGTACTGCAAACTACAGAAAATCTAAATCTTGTTTCCCCAGGCTATAAGCAAAAGTTGCTGCATAAATTAATTACAGCCTGAAGTTTGTAAGAGAAACAGAAATAAGACTTGCCTTCCTAGAAATCATGACTTTTAGGAGCTTTGGGAATACTCACTATTGTATCAAAAACCTTTTTGTATAGTAAAAGCTCTTCCAGGGAAAATAAACTATATTCAAACCTGCATTACTTTTAACTGAGACAACACTAACATCCAGAATTTTTTCTTCAATTCATATTTTAATTAAAGAACTCAATGAAATATGAAGAAATGAAAAACAAGGGATATGGATATAATGAAATTTGAGATGTAATTCAACAACACAAACCAAGCAGATCTATAAAATTCTTCTTCTATACTGCTACAAAAGCAACTTTAGTTTTCAGCAGGAGGAAGTGGACTGCTATTTAAGGCAACATCTGCTTATATCTTCAAGTGCAATTTTTCATTTGAGTTGTCTCTAGTCACAGCTGATTGCATGCAAGCACACAACATTAAATAGGTGAACAGAAGTAACTCAGACTCCAAAAGCAGCATGTGCAAATTATTCTTGTAATTAGTGTTAACTGAAAAAAAAGAAGGGTGGGGGGAGAAAGGAATCCTGGCTGAAGGTGACTTTTAAGTCACAGGTCATGACTATTTGTTGCCCAGTGAAAAAAATAATCCTTAGAGGATAACTGTGATCACTTCTGATAGAACAAGAGAAAACAGCCTCAAGTTGCACCAGGCAAGGTCTAGGTTGAATATTAGGAAGAATGAAAAAATTTCTTCCCCAGGGAAGAAATTCCTGGGCTACCCAGAGAACTGGTAGAGTCCTCATTCCTGGAGGGACTGAAAAGCTGTGTAGATGTGGTACTGAGGGAAATGTTTTGCACCAGAACTGGTGGAGTTAGGTAATGGCTGGACTTGAGCATCTTAAAGGTCTTTTCAAACCAAAACATTTCTATGATTCTGAACATGACTGAGCCAAAAGTCTGAGTAATCTCTGTGGATAGGCTAGATACAGAAAACTTGCCTTGACAGATGATCAACTTGGCTTTTAATAAGAATGTTAAAAAGTAAACAAACCAATTTGAGACTTTTTTTTTTTTTCCTCATCTAAAGAGGACATTTTTTTCTCTGCTGAAAAAAATGATTAATGGGTCTATCAGGAGAAGATGAAAGCTGCAGACTGGTAAAGGATGTTATAAGCCTGGGACTGACTTTCTTGCCTCCACACTGCAGGATGCTGCTCACAGATCTAGTCAATGTAAGATAAAGCTTCTTCCTGAGAAGAACATTAGCTGATCCCAGGCTTCATGTGGGCAGAAAAGTGCAATAGAAAGAGTGAGAATGAAACTGATATGGGACAGCTGATCCTGCAAGGACCCCCTCTCCTCTACTAATTTTTATCTCTCAGCTTAGAGTATCTGCATCACATAAGAAGCCCATGGAAAGAGCTCACTGTCTTCCTCAACCACAATTTGTTGTCTTTTGGATTGGAGCACACAAGGAAATTCCTAGAAGTGCTTAAGAACAATTAGGGCATTGGTTGCATTGGGAGGCCTGAGGATTTACAAGATATCTTAGCATGAGATCAGCTGATGGATGCTTATGTTGTAATGAACCAGAAATTGTAGAGAAAAATAAACAATTTAAAAATACTTAAGCTCTTGGAGCATGCTTTGAAATGAGGGATTTTTTATCACATTTTCCAAGCAGCAGAGCATAGGTTCATGTCTTGAGAAACTACTCTAAAGAAAATGAACCCACGTAAAAGCCAAAAAGCAGGACTGGAATTAAACTTGGAAACTGCAAGGAACTTAACCCTCCATTCAACACAAAACCAACACTCCATAAAAGCTAGCAAACTCTAGGTAATATAGAAGAAGGCCAAAATGTGACCTTTAGACAAGCTGTTAAACAGGATCTCATTAAATTCACAAGCACAGAAGGCACTGAAAGAGCTTGAACAGTAGACAGCATGGGAGAGTATGAAACGATACCAACCACAAGCAGCCAGCAAATGCTCTGATGTCAAAAGCTCCTCCTCCCCTTACAAATCTGGATGTGTTTAGGTGTTCATGATGTGCTCAGAAGATCAGCAGCACCACAGACAAATATATTTATGTTTCAAATTTGACTTTCTAATTTTATTGATGCAAGTAGCAAATCATGACAGAAAAGATGATGTTCTTAAAAAACACGTACCAGTAGATTCAAATGCCCAAACTAAATTAAACAAGACTGGGAAGTGCTGAAAGGCCCTCAAAACCAGAAGACAGCAGGCAGGAGGAGTGTTATGAAAGCATTTATGCAACTCAGCAATAACCTTGAAGTCAGAAATCTAAAAAGATAGCTACTCTGTTCTTTCAGATTAATATTTATCACAACCTTGTGCAAAATAACGTGACAATGCTGCTATTAAATATAACAGCAAGTGAATTCTCACACAGATCTGTGGTTTTTCTGGGAGATTTAGCAGCAGTCCTGAGGGGGCTATGGTGGATATGGCTAAATAAATAGACAAAGATGAAAGCCAACTGCTTGTTTCTTCAGATAATCCCAGCTTCCTAACTTCCCTTGAAAAAAAAGTACTTATTGTTGAAATTTCCACTGGACCAGTTAGAAGAACTGAGCTGTTACTGGCAAATAAGGCTTTATCTCTAATGGATTAAACAAAGACAGAGTCTTACTTGGCTATTTCATTTCCAACCCTCAGCTAAATCAACCTCAGAGCAGACTAGCCTGTAGATAGAGGCAGCAGCCAGCCAGCTCCCTAGAAACAGGAGATCCTCCTTTCTCCAGCCCCTCCTGGGGAGAGGCAGCTCCTACCCTCTGAAAATGTGGCTTTGCTCTGCCCTTGTGAGGCTTGTACAAAAGGTGTGTGTGGGTGACTATTGCCTGGACTGCAGCTTGGAGTTCTGTCTGGGCTGGTGTGACACATTGGGTTCATTTTCTGTCTCTCACTTTTTGCTTTACATCTTGTCTTCGATTTCCTTTCAAATTGAGTCATCAGTAGTGACTTCTTTTTCCTCCCTAAAGTATTTAGATTATTAATGTGGGAAGAATGCCCAAAACTGATACAGAGTCATTCCAGGGTGCTTAATTAAATTTAATTTTATTCTGTTTGGACAACGAGTATTGACCAATTTGCTTGCAGTTCATTCCTGGCCTATTTCACTCCTTTCAAGTGCCTGCTCACTAGCACTGTGAATTTTCTTTTGGCTAGTACCACTACAGTGCAATGTCTCATTTTGGCTTTGTGAACACCCTGTTCTCATCAGAGTTAAACAAAAGAATGGATGTTGGACCAGTTAACTTGTACTAGTGGTTCAGAAGTAGCACAAAACACCACGAGCTAGTAGTGCAGGCCAGCTGGGCAGGGTGCTAGAGGAGTGACACCCAATGGGAACAGACATCCATAGTCCTTTAGGCAGGCCACAGAGGAAAACAAGAAACACATTGCAAAGTGGACTATGCTTTCCTGCACTGTGGCATATTTCTCCTTTCTATTCACCAAGATACTGTAAAGGACAAGTCGTGCCTTCTCTTCCCCAAAATATTGTCCTGATCATAGCCTGATATTAATTCTATAAACCAGCACAAAACACAAGGTAATAAGGATCTGGTTTGAATAATCTCCTGTGGAGAACACCGCAATACTGTAAGCAGCAGCATACTTCTGATATGCAGAAATAGTCCCCAACTTCTTTGAATCCACTTCTTTCTTGCTATTTATTGCCTAATTCAAACCTGCATTAGCACAGAAGTTAGCAGAGTTAAATGAGAGAAAGTGAGAGAAGAAGAGGAGTTCCATGACCTTGTTTTCCATCAGGAAACCCTCTAAGGAAAGCACAGAATTAACTACCAACAGGAAAGGAAAGCTGTAGGATCCCCTACTTTTGTTCAGAAAGAGAGACTTGCTGGAGAGACTAAAATGCTTAGGTTTATAGAGTGCCCTTAAGCATTGTTACTTATTATCATTTACATGATTACAAGCTGTGCTCACAGCAATAAAATAAGGCTAAGCTTGGGTAGTATTAATAGTCCATCTAATTACACTGCTATAAAATGTTTATGGGTGGTATAAATTTCAATATTATTACTACCATGCCATGGCACTGGCTTTGTCTGAAGGAAGGCATTACAAAGCCAAACATCATGTGTTCTATTTTCACTCTAATACATAAACAATTAGTGAGGGTAACAGGATATAGGAACATTCCTACCTGGCTGTAGGGCCAACCTAAGACATTTCTAAGCCTGTAGCGACCGTAGGGAAGCTACTCTGGATTCCTGTTTAAAAATGGAAAAGACTAAAAGGTTTTTTTTTCTCATTCCTACAGTCATTTAAAATTCCAGCAACGTTCTTTCAGCTGTGCCCAACCTTGTCAGACATCAAGAGCAATCTGAGATATATAAGTGGGAAATTAAAAACTCTCTAATCTTCTACTTTGTGCATTTGTTCTTGTTAATAAAGAGATATGACCCTGCTATTACCTAGACTCAGAAACAGCAGAAGATCCATTTAAGGCAGGGTACACACCAGCTTAATGATATTGCTTGGTGGAATATTTCACAAGTTCTAGGTCATATTATACAAAAGAATCAGAAAACTCAGAATGCTGCTGTTTGATTTTAGCAAATCAAGATGATTGAGATTATGGAAGTGAGCCTCAAAGTTTATATTTGGTGTACAAAAGAGGGATCTGAATTTGTTCAACACTGTTCTACCACTTTCCACATGAAAACAAAACTGTGAAAAATGGATAGTTGCTCTTTCA
Organism: Ramphastos sulfuratus; assembly: GCA_013399055.1. Lineage (NCBI taxonomy): Eukaryota > Metazoa > Chordata > Aves > Piciformes > Ramphastidae > Ramphastos > Ramphastos sulfuratus. The sequence goes on from WBNM01003324.1 coordinate 9,672, forward strand.
TTCAGGAGGGGAAACAATCTTTCAGCATGCTGGCTATAGTTGCCAGTGGGGCATTTGAACCGTGTGGAGGGTGTAAAATGGAAACACAGGAGTGCCTCTTGATCAGGTGGTTTTCCTTCCGTGTCACCGCGACAACTGCGCTTTCTAATATGATGGATTTAACAAGGCAACTGGGAACAGCAGGGAAGGAGGGGTGGCTCACTTACTGGAGCCAGGAGACAAAAGGCAGACTGCCAAGGCCAGACAGAAAAATATTGATGGCGATCATCCAGAACCAGGAAATCAGGATTCATCTGTTACTGGAAGGACATTGCCACATATTGTTCCTGAGTGGGAGGGTGAGATGGCAAAGTCACTGCAGCTGGTTTTAGAAATGAGCAACCGAGGGCATGGCTGGGGCATCAGGTCACTGAGGACTGAAAGGGGTCTTTTAAATCGGATTGGAAATGCATGTCCTGCAGTGCACGGCTGTGTCCACATTACCCTGTGCAAGACTAAGGCTGCAAGGGACTTCTGATACTGGATGCCTGCTGGAGAGCTGGGTGATGCAAAGTAGCCATGTAGGAAAACATGATTACTTCAATATACCCAGGAGTTTTGTTTTGCAAGATAACCATTAAAAGCAGCAAATAGCACCTTGTCCTCCTTCATATTCTGTACTTGATGCCAGCAGGCTTGCTCTCTTTAATGAATACAGGCTGGGTGGTGAATGGCTGGAGAGCAGCCCTAAGGAAAAGGACCTGGGGGTCTTGGCTGATGAACATGAGCCTGCAGTGTGAGTGCAGCCCAGACAGCAACCCTGTGCTGGGCTGCAGCAAGAGTGTTGCCAGCAGGGCAAGGGAGGGGATTCTGCCCATTTGCTCTGCTCTCGTGAGACCCCACCTGGAGTTCTGTGTCCAGTTCTGGAGCCCCCAGCACAGGAAGGACATGGAACTGTTGGAGCCAGTCCAGAGGAGGCCACGAAGATGCTCAGAAGGCTGCAGCAGCTCTGCTGTGAGGACAGGCTGAGAGAGTTGGGGCTCTGCAGCCTGAAGAAGAGAAGGTTTGGAGGAGACATTGGAGTGGCCTTCCAGTATCTGAAGGGGGCTACAGGAAGGCTGGGGAGGGACTTTTGACAAGGTCTTGTAATAAGAGGATGAGGAGGAATGGGTTTTAATTGGCAGAGGGAAGATTTAAACTGGATGTTAGGAAGAAGATCTTTGCAGTGGGGGTGGTGAAACACTGGCACAGGTTGCCCAGGGAGGTTGTGGCTGCTCCCTCCCTGGAGATGTTCAAGGCCAGGTTGGATGAGGCCTTGAGTGACCTGTTCTAGTGGGAGGTGTCCCTGCCTATGGTTTGTCACTACTTTCTCTTGCTTTGGGCAATAAAAGCAAAGGAAAATGTACAGCCTCTCCTTAAAAGCAGCAAACTTCTGAATCAAGCATGTACAAACATTCAAAAATTTGACTGAATGAGATATTTCATTCAAATTTTGACAGCTTTGAGAATCACATTGCACTGAACATACTAACTTGAGATTAAAAATAACAAGAACTTGAAATTCCACATTTGAACATTTCTTTTTCTTGTGACCATATAAGAAACACTTATGAAGCTCAGAGGAACTATTTTCGGTTGACAAAGCTAAATGTGAGTTTTAAAGAAAAAAAAAAAAAGAAAAGAGACATATTAACATGATTCTCTTTAAATTCCAAAAGTGTTCTATAAAAGTTGGCAGCAGTGCTCTGTACAAAGCACCATTTTTGGCAGTTTGCTTCACTGCCTCTGCTGATTTTCTCTCCTGGCCACAGCAGACAAATGAGAAGTTTATACTTTAAACAACTTGTTCGGAGTTACACACTGAATCAAAGCTAGAAATAGAATTTTGACACTTTAAATGTGTTGTGTAATATGTTTGAGCATATGGGGTCTAAAATAAAATAGCTTTTAAAGGCACTCAGCTACCATGATAATGGACGGATAGATGATCTGCGTGTGTTTGATGCGACTTACTGCCTTCCAGGAACCTGTGCTCTGCAGCATTGGAACTACAGATTTCCTAAGCCCCTGTGCTTGGCTGAACTCTAGCCACGAGGGGCACCACCTTTCAAACAGAACTTCAGTGATTTGATTTCCATGGCAGCAGCTACGAAAAGGTTATCCTGCTCAGAATAACTGCACCAATTTCATTACTGATGAAATGTTTAATCGTCAAATCTCTCTACGTTCCTATTTATGTTTACTAGAGTTCAAGAAGATAGAGATGCAAATTTGGCTGTTACTAGGGCACATATCTCAAAAGCTGATCAGAATCTTCTGTGGTAATAAAATGCCTGACATCAAAATAGTCTGTTTCCTCAAAAACTCATCTATATGAAGAATTCTCATTACAGCTTAAACATAAATCAAATCCTTGTGAAATTCCATTCAGCTCCTGTCTATATTTTACATGTGGATGTAATCCATTGCTGAGATAGTGAAAAACGCAGCTCTGTAACAGAGAAAAAAAAATCCTCTTCTATGAAGAAGATTATTTTCATTTTTCTCTTGCTCTATAATGCATACTGTGATTCTTTCAGACAAAGACCTTGAAAAATTACCTCAGAATTTGGTCTAATCATATAATTTCTTCTGATAACAGGGTGCCTCCTATAACTTGCTATTGGTACACTGACATTCACTTGATTTCTCCTCCTAAAAATAGTAAACAAGCTTCTTCCATATGAAACTATATTCCTGACATGTTAACATGGAGTAGGTGGGAAAGAAACTAATGCTTGGCCTGGAATCAAATGCATAGTTTGAGAATGTTCCGGAACACTCCAAATTCCTTCCTTCTCCCCCCCGCCTTGCAGGTTTGAATGGGGAGAAGGCAGCGGCAAGAAAACTGCTTCCCCCCCACACCCCGCAGGCTTGAGGGGGAACAGCCAAAGGGCTTTCCTGTGCTGAGCCATGTGGCAGCCTGCACTGGGCATTGGGCTGGTGGCTGGCTGGGTCCTCGCACCCAGTATAAATGGCAAATGGACACTTTGTCTAGAAAAGCACAAACAGAGCAAGGGAGAAGGCGCCAGGTGCCTGCCTTAGAAGAGTTCTCACCTTAAAAGAGCCTTCACCTTGACAGAGCTCCCATATTGGACCGTCCTTGCTTTTGGGTGGCTCCTACCTTTTCACACGGCTCTGGGTTTTTCACCATCCCTGCCTTTGGATGCCTCTCCCCACTTTTGCACTGCTCTGTGCAAGCTTTGCAAGTCCTGGGGTCCTTTTGAGGGTGCTGCCGGCGGCACCCGGACCCAGCTGCACTCGGACCATAGCCAATTTCCTGGCTGCTGTTCCACACTGGGGAGACCTGAGTGCTTTGGCTGTCCCCTGCCGCTGCCAAGGCAGCGTCGATTCCATGAATCCCTGCCTTGTGGCAGTTGTGTTTCGAGACACTCCTGACTCTGGTGGCTTTGCCACCTGCCTCGGGCTGCTGCTGCCTGGATCCTATCTGTTGGATATTGTTTGCAGCGTCAGAAGGCAGCCGAGCCGCCGAGAAATCCAGCAAGGGAGCATCGCCCAATACCTGTCTCACCTCGGTGAGTAAAGCCTGCTGGTCCCTTAATTCTCTGCTCAGCCTGGTTGACAGTGGGGTAAAGCTGGGTTTATAGCTTAGCCTTTTCCATTTCCTGGCTTCCTAAATCTCTGAATTTGTCCATAACATCCTGTTGAAGAATTCTCGATTGAATTAGAACCTGTAAATAAATCCAAACTGGTTTTGTATGTAGTTTGGGGGCAGGGCTTTCAGGAAAGTAAAATAATTCTATTTTTGTAATTCCTGACTCGGCCACATTAATTCCCTGCCTCCATGACAGGGAACAGCTTCAAAGATGTGATCAGCTGAGAAAGAGTTTTCCATCTATAAGCAATTGTTTGGAATAAATTACAAAATGCTCATAGGATAAGGCAGGGAAGTAGGGAGTAGAGCCTAACACTATGGAAAGGACTCAGTGAAAAAGGGAAACAGCATCAGAGAAGAGAAGCAAAGCTTTGGATGGCACTGGTAGTAGGGGCAAGCAATACAGGAGTAATTTTGGTATGACAGGGCAAAACGGGATCAGCAGGGAATTCCTCTGAACATAGAACAATGCAAGGCTCTCAAATTAAGCAGAGGATGAGAACTGCTGATTTCCAGGCACGCTGACTCACTCAGCTTCCTGCAAGCTTGCACCAGTGCTTTGGTCTCGGGTCCCACTGCTCATTACAGCTTTATTTTCTTGATTTACATGTCTGTGTCTGTCTGTCCAGGGAAGACCTTCACTGATTCCTTTGTATGTGATCTCCAAATTTGCTTAGAAGACTACACGAAGACCTAATTGTATTTATGTTCTGAACTTAAATAATAAATCACTTTCTACTGCACTTTGGGTTTTTTGCTTGGTCTGCTCAAAGTCAGTGATATTAATAGGTAATAAAAATTATTTGCAATGAAGAAATTAATTGATTAAATTCCTTGAAAGAGAATGGTTTATGCCTGGATGGTACTTTGCAGCTAAACTGTTGGTATGAGATGAGACTTTCAGCTGAAAATCACTGCCAGTAACTTCCTCAAAACTCTTGGCTAGTGATATATATTTTGCCTTCTATTACTAATTAGTTCAAAAGCAATAAGCTAAATCTGTGTCTGTGAGACTGCAAAAGGCAATGACAAACATCAGTGCTATTGATCTCATCACCTGCTGCTTAACTCTACAGCTTTTTACACCTGCCAATAATCTCTCTCTCAATACCCAGATTTTCATGCAGAGGTCTGCTTCTTTTTAGTGTTGGCAAATCTATAACCAATATGCTGTCAAGTCTATTAAATGCTATTCAGAACACAACAGATTAAATCCATGAAGCATATTAAACAGACCTCGAGAAAGTACAGAATGAAAGGAATAGAGGGAAATATTAATACTGTGATAGATTTTTTGGTGGTTTGCTTTTGTTTTTTTTTACAAGAAACACACTCAAGCAGATTATTTATCAATATTATCTGAAATCTATCTCCTTAGCAGAAGATAGATTGTTCCTTCAGCAGTGTAGGATTATTGGAAGTTATGGAAATAAACATAAGCCTCATGGAATGCATTGAAAGAAAATGCTTCTGCAATGAATATTACGGAGAGCTGACAATGAATTTCCATTTTTACTCCACTGTTCAAAATATTAAGAAATAAGGAGATGACTTTTCATCACATTAGTGACAAAATATGAAATATATTAATAAAGACTTAGAGTCTTTTGTGAAAACTGAGAAGGAAAGTGGATAGAATCTGACAATTTGCACTAAGCAGCTTCCAGTTAGGAATAAGCTGCCCCTGTACTAGGAGGAAATACCCTGTTTGAATTTGGAAGATGCCATTTTCTGTCTCCTGTTGGTTGGCTTACATTTATTGGACTGTTTAACTTGGACTTTCAGCTGCACATACTTAGAAACATCTACTTAAATGCTTTTCTGCACATTAGCTAAGAAACAACTATTGATACAAAGCTAGCTGTGTTTCTGTCCCTTTAATGGCATTTAATCTTTTTTAGCTGCTGTAAAAGTTGTGAGTGGACAAGAGATGTTCCTGGTTACACAACAGCTTATTCCTTAGCATACACCTGTTCAGATAAGCATGAAGCCTAGCTCAGGAACACCTCAAGTTGACTGGGATCTTGAGATGATAAGCAATTAAAAATAATACTAAAAATAAATTCGACTGGGGTAGATAAAATAAATTCTAGAGGTTTTGGATATGTGTGTCTGTGTGTGTAATTACATCTGTGTGCTTGGGAAAACTCTTGGAATCACTCCATGAGGGCAAACCACTCTGGGTCCATTAAAACTGAACCACACCTCTCACATGTCAAACAGAAAAATAAGGACACTAGCTAGTTGTTCTTCTTGTACACCAAGCAGCTGAGCTCTTAATCATAAAATCACAGAACATTAGAGGTTGGAAGGGACCTCCAGAGATCACCAAGTCCAACCCCCCTGCCAGGCAGGATCACTCAGGGTAGTTCACGCAGGAATGCATCCAGGTGGGTTTGAAAGTCTCCAGGGAAGGAGACTTCACAACCTCTCTGGGCAGCCTGTTCCAGTGCTCTGTCACCCTCACTGTAAAGAAGTTTCTCCTTATGTTGAGGTGAGACCTTCTATGTTCCAGTTTGTCTCCGTTGCTCCTTGGCTTATTGCTGCTGACCACCGATAAGAGATTGGCCCCAGCCACTTGATGCCCACCCCTCAGATATTTGTACACACTAAGATTAATTGGACACTAAAGAATATGTTCAAACACAGAATTTCAAATAACAGTGAAAAAAAATATATTGTAATTTATGGTCATGAACATGCAACTCTTTCAGGTATCATCAATGGTGCAATCTCTGTAGATCCTATTTTATTACAGCAGTGACAGTCCACCTCTACTCCACTCTACTGAAACCTTCTATAGAATTAAACAAAATAAAAACAAGTATCAGACTGCAGACAGATAAGCAGAGAAGCATGGACAAATTATATTGCATAAATATTGTAGTAGCTGCACAGAAGAAAATTCATGAATGTTTAACTCAGAAAAGGTTAAGATGCAGAATTTTCCTTTGAAACCTCATTTACTATATATATTTCTGTAACAGTTACAAAAATATCCTTGTGAATTGACTGTCACTGTCATATAACTGAGAACTAAAGGATAACTGCTCCTCTGAGACACGCATATGGTCTCTCCCTCCCCTGAGTATTAGGAGCACTCCCTACTTCTGTCAGCAAAGCTCCCACCTTCCCTCAAATATTCTTCCTCCCAACAGGGAAATGTGTGCAATAAATGGAGGAGGCTGCTAGACAGCATATATTATCCTTCTCCCTTTCTCTTTAATGTTGAATCAGGGAAGATAATGCAGGGAGAGGTTCTAACAGAGCCTGTTGTTAATGACCCTGAGCTGCTCTATTCAGCAGTGACCTGGGTCTAAAGCATCCTCAGGGTTGTGAAGCAAAGTTGCAGCCAAAGGGAGACCTAAGCCAAGAGGTGAGTCCTCAGGTCCCTGAATTCTAATCTTCCAGAAGTCACTTGGTGCTCCCACCTATGCTAGCAGCTTAATGAGCAGAAGGGAGAGCATACAGAGCACAGGACAGAAGCTGCATACCTGTAGCTTCTATACTAAGTTCTACATCTGTAAACAAATTTTCAGATGAAGCTGCAATTATTATAGCATTATCATCCAGAAAAGCAACAGGAGTTCAAAGTAACCATGTGGAAATGGCTAACAGCTCAGATGAATATAAGAAAAAAAAATGTTTACAAAGTGGCAGGAAAACTTACAGGATGATTGCAGGTTTTTTTCTCTGAAAGATTTAGCAATAATTATATGGATTACTCTGGTAATAATGGAGATGAAGGAAGTGAAAATCACTGCTTGTGCTGTATTAAGTGTATTGTGCTTGGTATTAAGTGTAAACCAGAAGAATAAGTTGAAAACAGAGATTTTTTTTCCCCCACTAGTGTTACTTTTTATTTCCTTGATCCTTGTTGTCCCATAGTCCAATTTTAGGAGAGGCAGTTTACATAGGATTAAGTTTTGTAGTTGTGGCTGTGAGTTACCTGAACATCTTGGTGTAACCCTAGCCAGCAACTAAGCACTGCACAGACACTCACTCACTCCTCCCCACCCCTAATGGGATGGGAAGGAGAATCAGAAAAATAAAAAAGTAAACCTTGTGAGATAAGAGCAGTTTTATAATTAACACATAATAACAACAACAGTAATAATAATAGAAGGAAGATAACAAAGAGAGAGAGAAATAAAACCCAAGAAAGAGAAGTGATGCACAATGTGGTTGCTCACCACTTGCTGGCTGGTGCCCAGCCAGTTCCTCCCAGCCAACTCCCCACAATTTATATACTGAGCATGGCATCCTATGCTATGGAATATCCCTTTGGCTAGTTCAGGTCAGCTGTCCTGGCCACGCTCCCTCCCAGCTTCTTGTGCACCTGTCTGCTGGCAGAGGATGGGATACTGCAAAGTCCTTGACTTAGGATAAACGTTACTTAGCAACAACTAAAACATCAGAGTGTTATCAGCATTATTCTCAAATGAAATCCAAAACACAGCACGGTACTGGCTACTGGGAAGAAAATTAACTCTAACCCAGCTGAAACCGCTACCATCCGTTAACATAAGCTGAAGCAATCAGAGGAAAATGGAGAGGTGAGCTGTTTCCCATGGAAGAGAAATATACTGCATTTGCAAACCTTCAGAAAGGATGTGATCTTCACAGGGGCTCTACTGCAAGTCCTGTGTACAGTTCACAACTGGGCTCTGCAAAATGGGCTGCTGCTGAGTCTTTGATTTGATGAAGACTTAGGAAGGCAATCCAATTCACTGCAGGGACTGCTTTGTTCTTTCATTATGATTCTTCTTTAATGAGGAAGACGATGGCAAGGATAAACTCTATTCCTCTGAATTTTTACACTAATTACATACAAAGCACCATTCTAGCAGAGCAGGACTTATCTCCTTCAGGCAACACAGTTATCATCTTGTAACCACATTTCAAATCTCCCGGATGAGCGCTGGAGCTACGTGTGGTGAATGTGGATCCTGCTACCCTGCCTTGCTGCTTGAATTGATGAATGTTTAAATATTCAATAAATCACAGGCAAACACTGATACTGTGTGAAGTGGCAGAGACAACCTCTGCATTCTGCTTACAGCTGTAGGATCAAGGGTACTCTATTTTATCAGAGCCATTCACTTTCCTCATTGTGGTGGGAAGGGACGGTTGATTTTGTAAACAGCACTTGAGATGTTTATGTACTATGAAGGGTCAGATCCATATACCAACACTACAAAGCACATTTATTCCTTAATTCTACAGGAAATCAGCTGTTTGTGATTCAGCTCACACCCTTAAGAGACAATTTATTATTTGGCATGCTGTAAGGCAATCAGAGCTAGATAGAGAGCTGCTTTATCCCCAAATAAAATTAGTGAGAACCACATGCACACCTGTGCAGCACTCTGATACTCTGAACCAAATTTCAAAGCTGGGTATGTGCTCACTGCCGTGGTGTCTGAGCACTTTCAGGGCTGTTCCATGCAATGCCTGGCCTTCCACATTTTCAAAACCCTTGATTCTTTCACCGACAACATTTGTGCCCTTCTCTGAATCTGCAGTACAAATACAAATCCATCTAACCAAAGGTGCAGAGATGGGGATGCAAATCAAGCAGCGAGATGCCTGAGTGTTCCAAATGCACTTCCTCAGTGCTTCCTTGAGCCTGCCCACTCATCCTTCTAGTGACGAGGTTTATCTCCTCAAACAGGTACTCACAGACTTGCTTTCAGACTAGCACCATGTTTGAAAGGCTGGCATGGTTCCTGGAGCTGTGTGCAAGGAGGGAGCTTCACAGCCTCTAAATCCTGATCCGTGCGCAAACGCAAATTTTCCCTAAGTCTAAGATTTAGGTGTTGGAATCACTAAGAAAAGCATCTCAGTATAAAATGCCACACTGTGATCATTTTTGGGTTTGGATAAATTCCAGGTCGCTACCTGTGATGCTGCAGCTGTCAGCTGAGTAACTGCATCACCTCCCCTCTTATTGCATCTGTGCTTTCTATTTATGGACTTACTGGCATGGAATGGCCACATCTGTCTAAATGTTCCTAAACTGTATGTACATTTACCTTCAGGGTAAAACCATCTTGTTCTCAAGTAGAATATTCAATATAGACATTGCCTCACCCCAATGATGATGCAGTGTCTTGGTGCAAACATAATCTATCACCCAGGATTTCAGCCAACCTAAAGCTTAGCATCCCTTTTATGTTCACTGCACTTTAGTCCCTGTAAGGTTTGCTCTCATAAAATATGCACCAGTCTTTGAACCATGATGCAAATCTGAATTTTGTTTCTAGAAGAAACTGGTTGAGGGCATAAAGCTAGCAGCCAGAAACTGGACTGGATCTGAACTTCCTGATCTGAGAGTGACCTGAGCATCTATGCCTTGAACGGCCCTATTTGAACTCTCTAGGGACTTCACTACAAGCAGCATCATCCCTAGTTCACAGGCAACCTTAGTACACATTCCCTTCTCTGTAGAGACATGACTTCTCATTTCCCCATTTAGGTCAAGAGGATGGCAAGAGATCTCCCTCTTTTTTGCTGTTGTTGTCCTCTCATCTGCACCATCAGGCACAGGAAACATGAGGTGTTCCTGTCCTTTGACTCAATGTCCTCTGGCAGCTTCTTCTGTCTTTGATGGCACAAAGGGTACCACTTTGAGCAACAAAGCTATGTTGAAAGCAACTTAGCAAAACCAGAGGCATCTCTGAACAGAACAAGCTGCATGAGGAACCATCAGACACTACTACAAAGGAGGATAGAGTATGGATGCTTGATTAGGTCTGGCCTTTATTGCTTTGGGGTCGTCATGAGTGTATTAGTGTTTGCATCATTAAACCATGACACACAGTGTTCATGCTTAACTGCTGCCACCTGCACCCTAAAAGAGCAGTGCTCTGTATGTGCTGTGGGATGTACATGATTTATTCCAACGATATGAAGCACGAGGACAGGCTCTGCTGCCTTGGCCAGGATTGACAGAAGGGCATATATATTGTAACAGGGTATGAGCTCTGGCTTCAGACAGCAGGTGCTTAGTCTAACAACCAGGAGCACAGGACTAAGAAGTAAAAACACTAGAAAGGGCTGAGGTTTCCTTTACCTGCCAACACATTTTCACTATGTTTAGAGCCAGGATTCCTCTCTGTAAGTATGTCTCTGAAGCTTGCCAAAGAGCTGGCAAAGCAAAATGCACCTGATGAAAATGAGAAGTGTCTAAGCCTTGAGATGCCTGGTCCCTTGTGTGTGTAGAAAGGAAAGGAGCAGCAGGGACAAAGCAGAAAGCATCTGTCTGCTGGCTGGTGTAAGAAGGACAGCTGACAACAAAAAATCCTGGGGACTGAAAAAACACCCAACCTCTTCGCTAGGAACAGCAAAATGAAACAAAACAAAGTAAAAGACAGAAAAATCAAGTGTGTTGGTTTTAATCCTGCCTTTGAATCACCAAAGTGGTCTCATTTTTAACCCTGCCTTCCTACCAGCTCTGTGGAATAAATTATACTCTGTTGGCATTGAATTTATTTCTGTGTTATGGCTAAGAATGCTAAAAAACTTCATTAGATTTAGAAGGGAAATTCAGTGATTTTAGGAAGCTACCAGAAAGAACAGAATGGCAAGGTCCAGTACAGAAGTTTATACTTACAGGAAGAGTTTAACACCTCACTGTTTTGTAACCATCTATAAAGTAAAATCATAAAGATTCATGCAGTAGAGAGGGGAGCAGCATTCAGCATTGTACAGCAGGAAATTTTTAAAATTCAGTTGAAAGTAGTGGGAAAATTCAAACACAATGAGTATGTAAATGGAACTGAACAGCAATCTGGCTCTGGTCGTACTGTTTTTTTTAACTGGCTTGCTGTGGTGCTCATGATTTAATAGGCAAACCCTGAACATGTAACATGGGCTAATTCTTGCCCCTGTAAGCAAGCTCTCCAAAGCAGAAAAGTGCATGTTAAAAAAGATCCCTGCCATTTGAAGTGTCTGCAAAGAGCCAGCATTCTACTTTCATTTCTCCAGAAGTACAGAATTCCCTCTGAATATGAAAAGGGCTCTTCAAAGCCCAGACAAAAGGACTGTTTGGCTGACCATGTTCATAATAAACATATCCCACACAGTTTGGCATCCCTAATTAGAAGCCCAGAGTAATTAGGAGAAAGTGCAGTGCAGACTGCAAAGCGCAGCACAGCAGGGAGACTCTGCAGTGCTGCTATGAGAATACCAAAAACCTGAAGCCCATTCTTTTTCACTGCTCCCAAGCCATGCTCACTGCCATGTTTCATTCTTACAACCCAAGGTTAGCCTGGCCCAGTGCAGTGGGAGGGCCAGGAGGAGCTGGGCCAGCTTGATGTGCCTTTCCCCATGCCTCAAGGGGAGCATCACTGCTCTTTGTGATGTCTGCTTGTGGGTTGGGTCACTGCCTTGAGGGACTGAGGACCACTTGTCACAGGCAGAGAGGACCATAAAGCTGCTTGGTTGCAACTTGTGCAGCTTTTGTTTGACAATGGAGGGCTAACTGAGCTTTCTGTTCTACAGCAGAGGCATGAGCATGCTTCAGAAACCAAACCATGATGAAATGCATCTTTCCTAATCAAAATCACTCCCTGTCATCCTTCCTGAACAGAAAATCCCATCTTTCTGAAGGTTTCTCACTGAAAATCTTGATGGGATTGATGCCTTTCCGGAAGACATTTCATCTCAATGGCACAACACATATTGCCCAAAGTATATTATTATTATGTCTGATATAGTTTGAACAGCTTAAATCATGTCCTCTCTTGACTTCCCAGGCATGTTCTTATGGGTAGATAATAGAAAAAAAAAAGCTGTTCATATGAAAGAAATTCTGCTCTATCTACCTAAGTTAAGTGTATAATACCAGCTTTGTGTTAATATAACATTGTTAGTGGAATGAAATTGAGCAAAAGAGATCCTTTTTATCATTTGATAAGTAACTGACAAGCACTGCAGTAAAACCAAACGACTCATATAATGTGAGAGTTCTATTTTCCTTAAAGTGGCCTGCTTCAGTCAATTTTGGAGAAGTAGGAAGGATGTTGTGGTGGAGGAGATTCACATATCTAAATGGGAGATATGTATTTGAGTAGCAGATAAATCAAGAATTTACATTTGCCCGAGATGCTAATGTCATAAATCAGTCCCGGAGAGAAATGCATGAAAAATGATATTCCAGTAACAGGACTGCAGTCAGTGATAGTCTCAGGGGACTCTAGCTGGCTGAGGGGCACAGATCACATCTGATTACATGTCAAATCTAAGATGGTAGAGTTACTCTAGGGAAAATCATATTTCCATTGACATATGCTATAGCCTTATCACTTAGCCTGGAAGCAAAATTGATCCAGACATACACAGATTCATAAAACCTTTTCTGAACTGGCAAATTACTGCCAGCCCTCAGTAAGGGTGGGCTGAAAATGCTCTGTAACCTGTTGCACCAAAATTAAAGGAACAGCTTGCAATGTGAAACTCAGCTCACAGAATCTGGCCCTCAAGGCTTTACAGTTCCCTTCTGTTCAAAAGACATCTCCCCTGCTCCCTCATTTCTTGTTTTCCAGAATAACAACAAAATAGCAGTTTCATCTTTTTTTTTTTTTCCCCTTCTTCTTTTAATGATATCTGGTAGATGTGTTGTTTTCATTTGAAGCATATGTGAGGTGGCTTTTAGAAGCAATTTATTTTTGGTGGCAAGCTGCTGATGCTTGCACCCATGATGACTGTTAGCAATTAACACCTTCTGGTCCACGATGTACAGTTTCCCACTTACTGCTTTTTAAGGTGTTAAAACTAATCTCCACCAGCTCAATGTCCCACAGCTCAGTGTCACTGATAGGAGGCACTTCTTCCCCTTAGCCAAGGCTTTTCTTAGCCTCAGATAATAAAAACACACCACCCAAAGGAGAATCTGGAAGTGTCCTGGCAAAGTTTTGTCAAGCAGCATCCTCTGCTGACAAGGGGGTTGAGCTGAGATAATGTGTGTTAAACCTTCTTCTCAACTCAGGGGTAATGCTATAGACAAAAATAGGTTTTAGTTGTGAAAACAGTGGGCATGAGAGGAAGATACCTCAAGAGAAACAACTGAGGAGGTGCTTATTATCTATTAAATCTTTGGCATATCAGCCAGATAAGATATGACATTCATTGCCTTATAACACTCTATTAATGACAATTCTATAGCATTGCTCTCAGACAAAGAAAACTGCTGAAGACATATTCAGACCTCAGTTGTGATGCATTAATGGACATTGGACTGGAAGTGGTGTAGGGTTAAGTGTCTACTGGCATCCCTCCATCAGTGGCGCTGCATTAATGGACATCGGACTGAAAATGGTGAAGGGTTAAGTGTCTACTGGCACCCGTGCATCAGTGGTGATGCATTAATGGACATTGGACTGGAACTGGTGAAGAATTAAGTGTCCACTGGCATCCCTGCATCAGTGGTGATGCATTAATGGACATTGGACTGGAACTGGTAAAGGGTTAAGTGCCTACTGGCATCCCTGCATGCCTGAGTATCTGCATTCCTGTGAGGAACCTCTGCACTTGACCTCATTGAGGAAACAATACATCCAGCTCAGATTTACATATAATATATATATGTAATTTTTTTTTTGTTACATATACATTTATACATTATATAAATATTTTTAACAGTTAAAAATAGATTTCAAATATTCAGAATAAAAGACAGAATTTTCTAGGTACCAGATTAATCATTTAACAGAAACTCTAAGTTCAACGAACAGAAAAGGTGGTTGGATTTTGTGTCAGAAAAATCCCAATTTGGCCAAATGCTTTCCATGTTCATGACCATTATGTGAATAATATACAAGTTTTAAGGCTTGTATGAAAACCTCATTGCTGTCTACAACTACCTGAAGGGACATTGTGGAGTGGCTGCTGCTGGGCTCTTCACACAGGTAACTGAAGACAGAAGAAGGGGGAATGGCCTCAAGCTGAGACTGGGGAGGTTTCGATTGGATATTAGGAAAAAGTTTTTCCTGGAGAGAGTGGTCAGGGACTGGAATGAGCTGCCCAGGGAGGTGGTGGAGTCACCCTCTCTGGCTGTGTTTAAGGGTGGTTTGGATGTGGTGCTTAGGGCTGTGGTTTAAGGTGAATCTTGTAGAGTAGGGTTCTAGGCTGGACTTGGTGATCCTGAGGGGCTTTGCCAACCTGCATGGTGCAGTGATTCTACCTGATTTCTGTGACCTCTCAAGAAGAGAACAACTTTAACGTTTCTGTCATTGTTCATTTCTGGTCATGAGAACAATAATGACAAAAAGCTTTACTCACACAGATGTCACTGCTTAAAAGTGCTGAGTGCACTTCTACTGCCTTCAAACTGGTTTGGGTTTTGTGGTGGGGTTTTTGTTGTTTTGTGGGTTGGTGTTTTCTTGTTTTGTTTGTTTATTGCTTTATTTTCACAAGGGAATAAAGCTTAAAAGGACTGAGAGATTCCAGCACCTGTAGGACTTGTACATCTTCTACCTTGCCTGATTACATGTAAAATCATTGCAAGGTCCTAGTCCTCATTTTTTCCACCCACTAAAAGGCTATGATAAAATGATTTTGGGGAAAAAAAAAATCTTGATCCATGATATAAAAATGTAGTGGAAGCTGCTGGTGCCCATGGACTAACTCTAGCTGCTGGAAGCTGGGCATCAAATACAGAAGTTGAAAGAGCTGAGAAATTAGGAGCTTTAATCATCTGCTAATGATGCTTTTCAAAGACCAGTGCAGATTCCACCTTTTCAGAATCAGTCAGGGAATTTGCATGGAGTGAGAAGAGGAACAACTAGGAAAAGGTAAGTCAAAGGGGCTCCACAGTAAAAGAAATCTGGAAGAGGCCTCTAAAGAAAGAATTCCTTCTGTCTCAGAAAATTAGAGTTTTCAGTCCTATAGTGAATTAAGGGTGCATTTGCCACCTCAGGTGACATCTCCTAAGCCAGTACAGTTCTGCAAAAATCCTAATGATTAAGAAAGCAAGCAAAGGAAAACACAAAGGAACACAATTATTTTTGACTACCAGCCAGCTTATCATGGTTTGATTTCTGAAGGAGAAAGAGGATAATTTAAAGAATCTTAAATCTTGCATATAGAGTAGAACTGCAGTTGGAAAAAAAAAGCAAGCCTTTTGATGTTCCCAACACTCAGAACAGAATTGTTCCATATAAAATTCATATCCTTATTATGTGATTTCCATTTGTTAATGAAGCCAAATGATTAGAGCTGCTAGGAAAACTGTCTTGGTGGAACAAACACAGATAATGAATGTGAATAAATATACAAGCAAAAAGACAATGTCAAGCTCAATCACTTGGCAATATTAAATGCCAAGTAAATGAGTCGGCCACCACCTAGTGCTACACCATCCAGCAGGAATGTTGTGCTGAGTTCCTGGATCATTCTGTTGGAGTGGGTCCAGAGGNACAGCTCCTTTTCCTGACTATTCCATTTGGTTCCCTTTACATTGTGCTCTGGTCATTGTTATGGTCTGTATTCAAACCCAGACCTGGTCAAACACCTTCCCCAGTCCTCCTCACTCCTCCAGAAAATCATAGAAAATTAGGGGCTGGAAGAGACCTCCAAAAATCATCCAGTCCAACCCCTCTACCCAGATCACATTGAAACACATCCGGGAAGGTCTTGAGTAGCTCCAGAGAGACCTCTCTGGGCAGCCTGTTCCCATATCCTTAACACTTTATCAAGAGCTTTCCAAACCTCTTACTGGCACAACAAATAGCTCTGACAAACTCTCATTACTCCACCACTGTATTTTTAAACAGAGTCAGATTTATATATATATATATAAGTACAGTTCTAATACATCTTTTTCTTTGTGCCTGATAGCACTTTTGAAATGTCAATATATAGCAGGTGTCAAACTTTGTTCTAAACAAACCCCTGCAATGCCCAGCAGTGTGCTGGCCCATACAGCCTTTCACAAGCCAGCATTATCAAAAAAAGTAAAGTATGTTTAAAAGTCATAAAGACTTGGCTTCCACAGTGCCTAAATCAGGCCTGAAAAGGACATTTCTAGGACAGAATTTGTGAACAATCCCACAGTCAGAAGAATTATTTTTAAACATAGTTCTCCACAAAGATGCTTCTAATACACGTCTTGAAGCTTTTTTCAGAGCAAAGCATGTGGTGGTGTTTCCTCCTACACAAACTGAGACACCAAGATAGGGAAACACTGCCTGAGCAATCTATCCTTGGACAAGAGCAGGTATTTCCTCCACAAATTGCCCTTCATTGCTTCTGAGAAACGTCAGTGGAGACCACAGTTTATAAAACTTAAGTTCCAACACTTGTAAGTGCTTGGTGCTGGAGCACAGTGGTATATTTTTGATGTTTACTTTTTGCATGGAAGTGAAGTCTTTGCTGGCTTGGAACACTTTATAGTATTACATCACAGGACCATACTATGAGTGAAGAACTTGAGCTCCAGGGTTGTTTCCAAGTCATTAAAAAATGTAACATGAAAGAGCAAGTGAAAAATATATTTGTTCCTGTAAGAAATCATGTGTTCAGTTCTGGGCCCCTCANTCTCAATATGCTGATAAATGTACCACAGCCTGATACATGCATTGTGTAGTTCTTTTCCTCCACAGAACCCTTCTCTCCTTGTATCAGGAGAGAGTCAGGAAAGCAGATGATATTTTTGCTCTCCTACTTTGCTTCTAAATCCACATGTTCTTGTGAAAGTGAATACATAAAACAAATTTTAAAAAAATTAGAGTGGGTGAGGAATGTACTTAAAACACATTCACCTCCCACACTTCACCTAGATGTGAAATCTCAAAGAAAGGAGGGGTGGGCAGGAAAGGTACAAACCCCCCCCTGTATTTTATACAGACTGCCAAACAGATGATCATTTCATACACAGTACCAAAGTCTACTATAATGCTTTGCTCACTTTGGAGGTCAGGTTGGTTACACAGGGTCTGTTGCAAAGCTGTGGCACACACAGCATCCCAAATTCCCAAATTCCCTCCCTTCTTTCTCTGCTTCCCAAAAGCAACCAACTGGCTGCTGTTTTTTTCTAACCATAGGTGAACCATTGAATTACCATGATCAGCAACTAGAGCTAGCAAGGTCTTCTTTGCTTGCATCTGAGCTCTCCTTAGCCTGTCTTAGGTGTGAAGCATGCCAGCATTTCCCAGCAATGCATGCAGCCAAGTCCAAAACGAACCCTGACTGCGCATCCATGGTGCCAGACAGGCAGGTGTAAGAGAAGCATTCACATAAAAGCAATTAGGGAGTCAAAAGTCCTGATGTGTCTTTTTGCTCTTAGGTAGCACTGCTATTCTCAACATCCACTGACTCATCTTTGTTAATGAAGATTTGTTGGCTTGGGTTTTTTTTTTTTCAGTCCATCCAATATGTATTGCTGGATAATGTAAACATGTAACGGCTGCTAACGAGAGGGGATCAAATGACATTGCTCGTTGCTGTTCTGCTAAAGCCTTTATCCTTGCTGCTTTCTATAGAACAGCTCCAGAAGGGTACTTACCTTGTCTGACAGCTAGTGTTGTTGTGTAGACCAAGAATAGAAGGATATAATTGAGGAAGCTCTGAAAAACAGGTGTGTTGGCATGGAAATCTTCTGACAAATACTTGCTTGTGAGACCGATGCCACAGATAAGGAGGGAGAGGACCTGGCCAAGCGCCACAGACAGCAAGAGATCCCTGAAAGAAATGGAGAGGGAAAAAAAACCCAGACATAAACAAGTCAGCCTCCTCACCAAAGAGGAAATGAACATCCTCCTGCAGGAATCATGTTTAACAATGCCAAGACACAGGAAGAAGTACAATGCTTCACTGAGGGATATGCTGGGTGCAGCTGATACAACGTTTCCGTTGTTCCTGTTCTTAGCACAGGCTTAAACATTGCCCAAACACACTACCTTTTATTCACATATTAAACAACAGCAGATGGCACATCTCTACCATTTAATTTCCCATTTCACACTTCACAAAGACGAATGATAGTTAAAATCAAGCAAAACACAGCACTGCTTCCTTTGAGCATCCTCCCCCCTGCAGAAGAAACTCAGGAGCATCACTCAGAGCAGCAACCACAGCTCTTCTAGGACAGAATAGCCACAGAGAAAAAGCAGAGAAGACAATTTATCACGTTTCACTATCACCATGAATGTAGTGCCTAACTTCCTTCACCTCATTCCATTTCCATTTCATTATACAAGCCATTATTTCCATCTACTCTACAAATAGAGGTATCTTTTCTTTCATCTTTGACACCACTTACTTCCTCTTCTGTTTGACAGGAGCAGAGGTGGTTCCACATTTTCCCTTCTTGTCTCCTTCTGGTTCTTAGAAATGTGTTTTTTCATTTGTCTTCTTGCTTTAATCTGTTTTCTTGACTTTGTTCTCTAGTTTCCTCTGCATTCCACTATCACAATGTTCCTCATTCTCTCTGCCCACAGGTCTCTGATAGTTGCCCCTTTTGCTCATGTTCTCTGTCTTCCAATAGTTTTCTCCTCCTTATTCAAGAAACTGCTACATCTGAAAGCCCTTTTCCCTTCCAACTGTCTTTAAAACTTTTACTCTTCCTGTGGAATTTATTAGCTCAGTTCAAACAATCCTTCATTTCCAGTTTTTGTCACAGGATCTCCTGTGCTCACAGCATAGGAGATCCCTTAGGAAATTTCCTAGGTTCTCCTTGCATCAGTACTTCCATGCTGGCCAGGCCTGCTCTACAGCTATGCTTTCCCATGCTGATGCATGAAATGCAGAAGTGTTGGCCTGGAAGAGGAGCAAGCACAAGTGAGGGAGGAGAAAAGACATCCAAAGGGGATGTGTAGTCCAGGCTCTGCTGGCTGCTGCTGTCTCTGTCACCAGCCTCTAAAAAGAGAGGCTGTAGGTCCCTGGGGGAGCCCACAAAGGAGAAGGGGAGGTGGGAGAGAAGTATGTTCTGCAATGTCTCAGTATGGTCTGGCAGGAGGAAAGGAGATTAGGTGATCCTAAGGGAATAGAGGAAGGAGGGCAGCACTCTGCTCAGCTGTAAAAATATTTCATGTGTGTTCTCCTCTGCCAGACGGTTAAAAAACAACTTTGCTTCAAGGCTGCTTTGCTTTCCCTGACAGATTTCCCCTGACCTCAGCTGTGCATATTCAGTAGTGATGAGCATCTGTGCTCCCGCAACAACTTTCCTGGTAAACTTGAGTGTCGAATTTGTTTCCCTTTTTCTCACAAACAATCCTCCCACTAATGTGTCTCAGTGTCAGTCATGGCATGATTCAAGCAGACACGGGAAAGCACGGGAGGCTGGGTGGTTGCATTCAGCTAACATACCTCACTGACAAACAGCCTGACACAGATAGTAAGAGAACCAACTTCATTGTGCTAAACCCTGTGTTTTGACGGGAGACTGTCGGATAAGTAGCAAGCAAAGCTCCACAACTGCTGCCTCCATCTTCACATTACTCACTCTACTGCGAAACATAACCATGGGGAACAAACGTGCTCCACAGAGGTAACATCTGAAACTGTGATGTGAATGCTGCCAAAAGTATGGATCCTCAGTTCCTGCCTTTACCTGCTCTGCTGTTGAGCAGTGAAAGCAATTTAAATCCACATATTGATCTTGTAAACTTCTTTACAGCTCTTCATTCAACTGGATAGTGTTTGACACACACACACATATTCAGTTTCGATTGGATAGCATTTCACACACACACACATTCAATTGGAAGAGACCCCAAAGATCATCCAATCTAACCCTTGAGCCAGCACTGAGGGGTCAACACTAAACCATGTCCCTAAGCACCTGATCCACCACTGCTTAAACACCTGCAGGGATGATGACTTCACCAGTGCCCTGAGCAGCCCACTCCTACGGACTTCTCCTGCAGTAAAGTCTCATGGAGGGCTGTCCTCTTGCCTACTGCAGTTTTTATTTCATTGGTAAATTAAATGTTGGCACACCTGTAGCTCTAAATGCCTGCTTTACACAGGATGCAGGTGGTCTGTATCTCAGCTATGCCCACAAGCAAATGCTGTGATACATCCATTCTCTCTCTGTTCCAGAGGAAAAAAACCCCAACACATCTTGGATCCTACTTAGGTTTACAGAAAGCTAAATATATCCTGACTCAAGAAAGGATTCTCCTAATAATATATTCCTAGTTCCATATGGCACTTAGCTGTTAGACATCAATAATAATTATATTTTTTCAGACTGCTGTTAGGTTTGGTGAGTTCTTACAAAGGGCATATTTTTTTTTCTCTCAGCTCTCTATATATTGAGGTGTGTCACCAGGTCTAACCAGGCAGTACTGTATTAAAAATCCAACCACCAAGAAATGAAAACCACCAGGCAATTTTTCAAGGTTGTATATGATAACTATAGCCCTCTCTGAAGCACATTTGGATTCTGCCATTGCATATTCCAATTTATTAAAGCAGCCCTATTTTTTCCTTTGGCAGATCATTCAAATCACAACTACAAGTGGCAGTTTTCCTAAAGAGTTCAAGTTTACAACCTTTTATTTATAGGTAAATAGATGAGCACACACATATGTAGCCTGTCCTCAGCATCTGCATTTTACATTTTGTAGGCACACAGACAAAAAGGCTGTTCAAGGTAATTAAAGTTTTATAGTCTTCTTCCTCAGAAGTAACTTAGAATAGTTCTCTGTGTCTCCTGTCAGTTAAAAAGTGTTCACTATTGTGTTAATGAAATCATCAATGAAGAGAAAAGGTAATTAGGAGTTCAGTAAAAACAGACATGGATAAGAATGAAGACTACTAATCTGAACACCTCCAAGTCTGTCGGTAAAGGTTGAATGTGGATCAGAATATAATCTCTGTAGCTTGAAATAATCTTTAAGTAAAAACTTTCTTTCGGAAAACACCAGAATGCATAAAATGCTGAAAACTACTTTGTTGAAGATCAGTGCAATCAGTACTGTCAATGCCACTGCCTTCCAAAACACTGCCTGCATAACTGATGCTGAATAGGTACTGCTTGCCTCTGATTTTTGCACACATTTGGCATTTTTAATGATGTAAGAAAACTCATTCTGAATTCAAGCTGTCGTGTTCCTCCTCCTGTCAGAACTTAGTTAAACATTTCACAGATGATATATGACATAGAAAAATACACCCCTTCTTTCTTTTTTTTCCTCCTTATCTCATCATTGCAAAGAGTGGCATAAGTTGGATGTTTAAGCAGAACTAATTCAAATGCCCATGAAGCACTCAGACTTCAAGCAAAGATGATCCATTTTATACAGTGTAGTTACTCCTCAGACTCTTCACGCCCACATTAACTCTGCTGCCATACCCAAAGACATGTCCACTACAGGCAGGAATGCTACACAGCAGCACAGAAGATTTGGTATGCTCCTCTTGTTGGTGCAGCCTGCAACTGACACTAGCCATTACCATAGAAAACAAGTGAAATGAATAAATAAGAGAAACCAAAGAACCAGATCAATAAAATGCTGGGTTTAGCCTGAGGTGAGTAGAAGAGAACAACTCTCTCCAAGAAGAAAAGTAGAGACAAATCTTAAATTATTTCTTTTAATTAGTGGCAATGTCTGCAGCAACAAAGAATAATACAGTGTTTGGATAACCCTAATAAGCAGTGTAAGAGGACTGAATTGTACAGAAATTGCCTGTTAGCATTATCTGTATTTCATTTTTCCTGACAACAATGATCTAATAATGCAAGAGTCTTAGCTTCTGAGCCTTTAATATCTGGATAAAATAATAATATACCCACTCTTTTTCAAGCAGCAGCAGCAAGCTAAACGTTGAAAAGAAGCTTTCATTGGCTGTGGAAAACCTGCTACTTCATTTAGACAGAAAAAAAAAAACCCAACCTAACTCACTGCTATCATCTCCAGCACTCAATTAGTATCTTTTCCAAATATCACAATATTATTGAAATATGCAACCTGGCTCCTACCTGCAACACTTCCCCTGTTGGTTTTCATACCATCCACTACTCAAAAGACCTGCTCAAAGGACAATTTCTTCCCTAAGCCTTTACTCTGTCATGCTAGCTTCAGTAGTACCTTCATCCATCTTGGAAGCAACATTCATTCATATCTTCACAGAATCACACAGAAACATGCAGGTTGGCAAAGCCCCTCAGGATCACCAAGTCCAACCTATGACCCTACTCTACAAAATCCACCTTAAACCATAGCCCTAAGCTTGAAGAAAAGCTGCAGGGTTTGAGGCCCTTCAAGCAGAACACCAAAAAGGTTGTCACTCCAAAAGGTTTATAAAAGTAAAAGTTTCTGCCATTCAGGGTCCAATCTCTCTTTGAGTGTTATTCATTTTCTCCACTTGTATTCTATTTAAATGAAAATAAAACAATTCTTCCAAAATCCCATGGTCCTTCACTAAGTTCAACACTATCTTCTTAGGACAAGTTTAAAAAAAAAAAGGGGGAGGGGGGGGAAAGGAAGATCTTCAGCTTTTGTCTTTATTTTGCTCTCATGAATGCATAAAATCACACAATCATCTAATCACTTGGGTTGGAAAAGACATTTAAGATCACAAAGTCAAACTAACACTGCCAAGTTCACCACCAACCCCTGTCCCCAAGCACCACACCTATACATCTTTTAAACACCACCAGAGATGGTGACTTAACCACTTCCCGGGGCAAACTCTTCCAGTGCTTGGTAACACTTTCAGTGAAGAAATGCTTCCTAATGTCCAAATTAAGCATCCCCTGGTGCAACTTGAGGCCATTTTCCTTCATCCTATTTATAATCATTCATTTTACAGAGCTAGTATGAGACATTCCTCTCCTCTAAAACCATCAATTTAAGGCTTGAAACCACCATATTTTTTTGCTTGAATTATAATCCTGCATTGGAACCAATCACAGATTTTCCTGCAGCTGTATTTGCTAGTTAATCTGTCCAGTGTTCCCTGTTGAGTCAGACAGGGATTTCAAACTAAGAATTACTTCAGTTACCCCTAAACCTCCAGGTACCACACTGCTAGATATCTATCACAGCTTTTTCATGATATCCTAACAGAAAGTAAACAGTATTGCTCTATTGTCTCTTTAGAAGTGGAGCCAGGAGACAAAGCCTCATCTTTACCTTGGGAGCCATTTAATTCTGTTTAAATGCTTGGCATGGTAGCTGTGCATCATTTTTACACACAGCACTAAACATCTATTTTCAGGTTCCCCTGTAATTATTTTCATGAAGATAAAACATTCAACTTTGATCATTAGATCATTTCCACGTCCTCCACAGAACATTAAACCAGCACTGACACCACAAAATCAATGCAGTCCAACATTGAGAAAGGGCCACACAATCACAGCTGCTCTACACTAGAGAATCAGTGACATGTTAAGGGTGGCCAAGTGATTTAAACATTCAAGTCTGTTTAATTCTGACACTAAATCCTGTTTTGAAGCACTCCCCATATCAGTTTTCTTTTAACTTAATTGCTTTGCCTCTTCTCCTTTGACCTTTATTTGGCCTCTCTCCACTGATAGGTCCCAACTGCATCATTTAAAGAGTACCTCAGAGGGTAAAGAACAGAGGCTACCACTACTCTCGGTCTCTAGCATGGGGTGTGTTAATCCCTCAGCATGCCACAGGCTCCAGCAGACAAGGAATTAGCAGTCTGCTTCCTGAGCTGAGATTTCACTACAGGAACACATCTGTAAAAGCTTCTCCAAAGCACTGTCAGAGCAGGTCTGCAGGCAGGACCACACTGTCTCTGCCATGGCAGTGACTGCTACACAGAGTTACTACTCCAGGTGTCCCAAGAGTGTATTTAAATAAAGAAGAAAACTAGATACACTTCCTTTAGAGACTGATTACTGCCATGCCACAGCAAAGCTGATGTCTGTCACAGCACTGTGGTTTTGCCAAGCTTCTTCACTTGTGTGCACTTTAGTGTGCTTCTATAAAATCACAGAAAAAAATAAAACAAGGTCTTAAAAATTTTGCTTTGATTCAGAGTAAGATGAAGTTGTGCCCCTATCACAATCCAGTCAAATCTATTTAAATGCTTAAAGGTGGATATGGAATATTAGCTTAACCACCTACCCCACTTAGAGAACTGTTGGCCACACTACCATAGGAAAAGCAGGAAGAGCACACAACAATCCTAAATTCCCAAGTTCCACATCACTCTACATTTGCATAGCTGCTTAACGAGAACATGGGACACTGTTTCCATGTCTTGCTGTCTGTATTTAATGCATTTATTTTTAGGCAGCTGGTGAAAAAATAACATTTGGCAAAACTTCTTGTCAGGACAATCAGCTGAGGTCACTGAAAGCCAAAGCTGCTGATTTGCTAATAGGTCTTAAGCATATGAAACCACTTGTTAGTCTTGTACTGCTCTGAATTTGATTGCATCTAGAGAACAAGATCCTACACTAATTCTGAATTTTTTCCATTAAATGCTTTGAGGTTCTAATTTCTACTCAAATACAACTGGGCTCAAATTTCAGAGCCTTTTGGGAAGCTCTCTGTAAAGGTCTGGGTACATCTGCTTCAAAGCTGTGGCTGACTCAGGCTCTACTACTGTTAGTGACAGCTTCAAGGAGCAGCACAGATTGCTGACTTGGGAGCACAGCATGTCTTGGAAGTCTCCTTAAGATAAGACCCTACCTAATAAGTTTCTCAACTCCCTTGTATTGCAAATTACAGCAATTCTTGAAAATGAGTTTCACTTATGATAAGCTTTTACCTAAGCTTCCCACATACACACTCATAAATATGTGTTTTACAGTTCCTTTAACAACAAAGCAACTCTAATTTTCCTGAGACTATTCTTTCACAGGTAAAATTTATCCCTGCACTAAATGTTTAGCAATACAGTGCTGAGACAATCTGCTGCACTGAGTGCAAAGAAAGCACTTTTAAACTATGTAAGTATTTTTAAAATAAAAAAATTACTATTTTTTTTTATTCTACATTTATTTAAAATAGCAAGAGGAAGAATGGGGTCAAAATTCTCATGCTCTTATCTTGCCAGAATCCAGTGACAAATTACAGGCAGGATGGAGGGGAGAAAGTGGTGTTGGGACAACTTGTTAATACTCAGCTTCATCCTACCAGTGAGCCAAGAACCACAACAACAACAACAAAAAAAAGAAGTAACTTTATACTAAAAACATGGATAAAGCTTTGAAACAGCCACCTGCCTTCCACTTGCCAGTTTCCTACTGCATTTTCAGCTAGGAATCACAGTACTTGAAGCCCCACAGGATCTGTCCCTGTTAAGAATAAAGTTCTCTCCACATAGAGTTGTTGGTAATTTCCCAGCCTAAGGAGCACTGGATAGACTGAAAGTTTTCCCATCTTTCTGATGGACTCAAAAATGTAATTACAGATGGCCACGTGATGCAAGAATTGTATTTCAGTTTCTTTTGGCCAAATGAACTGACTGAAGCTAACCAAAGCCTGTAAATTTGTTGCAAATTCTCACTGTCTAGTCAAGTATGATCAGAGAAATTAAGATTCCTAGACATCTGAGCTGGATTGCAATAACAAATAACAGGATAAACTTTCCACGTGAGAGCTTGCAAAAGTAGTTACAAACATTAATTGAGAAATATGACACTTTATAACTTCTCTTTTGTAATTTTTCAGAGATTAATTTTTAAAAGGTGAGTTTTCCAGTCTCAGAAATAGAATAAAAGATGCAAGAATGGATTAAAAGTGAGATGTAATTTCTCAGGCTAGAACTCCGTATGAGATATGACAGCTGCTGATAATATTCCACAGGCTATGGATGCTGGGCAGCCAGTGGGCTGCTGATCACCATTATTTTTGTAATTCAAGACTAAAGCACACAAACAAATGGCTTTTAATGAGCTATGTATTTGTTCTTACACGGTTCCAAATGGACCACTTGGAGTTGGAAGAAACTGGGACGTGGAATGACTGACAGCTCTCTGTCTCTTGGAGAAAACTAAGTTCTCTGTCAAATTTCATTAGTTCATCTCACTTGCCTTGGCTTTTATGCCTAAGGCTCAGGACATTATAAATACAGTGATGAATACCCTCAGATAATATGAGAAACAGTTTTAAAAGTTCCAGTTCAGTTATCATTAGCTCCCAGTTTTCTCAGAGGAGCTGAGAGTCTACACCAACAGCCCCGGATGATTCCCAGCTTCAAGAAAAATAGCTCACTAGTGCCCTAAGAAGTACAACATCACTTCTGATTGCCACTTCTTGCCATTACTGTACAGTGCTAACACAGTTTAAACTGATGGGGGGTTATGGACTAAGTCTTACAGCTATTGAGACAGTTACAGTTGATAAAGAAGGAGGCGAAAAAGCATTACGAATCCTGCTGTACCCCTGCCACTGATAAGCCAGTCTTGATTGAATGCTCTGATGGAAAACAATTTTAAATGACTCAAGATTCCCCAAGTGATAGATACTACTGTAACTTAATTCAGAGTTGTCAGAAACAAGAAGTATGGGCTTGGAAAACTGGGTAGAGATGCTGGGAAATGGTATGTATGAGTCAGTCCGATGGCATGATGGATGGTTTCGGATTATTCCTGATGCTCCTGAACATTGCAGAAGTGGTTTCTGAATTTCTGTTCCTTCATAAATGTGTAGCTCTAAGCATTTGCACTTCTGACCATAATGAAGCACCTAAAGCAATCAGAGTTCACTTGTTTCTCTAGGAAAATCAGAGGTTAAGCAGGGGGTTGGAACTAGATGATCCTTGAGGTCCCTTCCAACCTTACCATTCTATGATTCTGTGAAACATGAATGAATATTGAAAGTGCAAAGGTGCATCTATGAAGACCATGGCTGACTTTTTGGTGTGGGTTGGATTTGGACCCCGACAGACTGGAATTTACCCCCTGGAGTAAATTACCAAACAAACTCAGAACTTGGAAGCAAAATGAAGGTTATATTTACAAAGGTGGACTAAATATAAAAACAGTATAAAAGGCAATAAACATATACAGGGTACACTTACACATATTCACAATTTAGCAATGATACAAGGATCCCCTTGTACAATGATTCAGCTTTTGCCCCCCAGGGCAGTCCAGAGGAACTGCTAAACACCTTTCCCATCCTTTCTCTCCTCACTACCTCACAGACACAATATGTGAGCCAACAGAAGGTGAGAAGGGAGCTAAGGGACCCATGCAAGCAAGCAGAGCTGCAGAGAGTGAAGGAAAAAGGAAAATCAAGTCTGTGCTACCAAGTATAAACAATTCAGCTAATGAAGGGGATGATATAAAGTTGTCAGTTATTATTTTAATGTGTCCTATCCCTGACTTTATTTACCTTTTAACTCAAAGTCTCTAGAAAATTCCTATCCTTGTTTGCAGTTAGGAACTAGGCTGAAGTGTTAGTTCTAAACCACCACACTTTTGGAGAGCCAAAACTACGAGATGTAAAATCAGGTTTTTTTGTTTGCTTTGTTTTTTATACCAACCCATCTGCCAAATACCAAATAATGATATTCATTCCAGAGAGCATTTAATGCCTCATGTAATGTTTAAAACTGTTTGTGTAAAAATCAAATTGATCTGCCTGGATTTTACAACCCCTTTTGCTTGGCTAGAACTATGCCTAAGAACACAACTGTTCCTCTTTCTTTTTTTTTCTTTTCTTTTTTCTTTTATTTTCTTTTTTCTTTTCTTCTCTTTTTTCTTTTCTTCTCTCTTTTCTTTTCTTTTTTCTTTTATTCTCTTTTCTTTTTTCTTTTCTTCTCTTTTTTCTTCTCTTTTTTCTTTTCTTCTCTTTTCTTTTTTCTTTTCTTCTCTTTTTTCTTTTCTTTTCTTCTCTTTTTTCTTTTCTTCTCTTTTCTTTTTTCTTTTATTTTCTTTTCTTTTTTCTTTTCTTTTCACAACTTTTCTGGAAATTATCTATGATATTTTCAATGACACTGACACACAGGACTGAAAAAATCTCTGCTTCACTGGGCCGCATTTTCCTCCTGAGCAGGCATGTGCAATTCCCACACATCTGAATCTTCTTTTCAGCAAGTTCCAGCTACTGCCTACATGCTTAAAACACACAGAAACTTGAAGGAAAATGTCCTTACGTTGGCACATGTGTATTAGCCCTTTAACTGCACCCCTGCTGCAGCAAGACAAAGGATGCTCACATTAACATTTCACTTAAGATAGCACTAAGCCACTGTACACTTCCCAAATCTCCAGCTGCTTCAAAGGAGAGATGCTCATATGCCTGTGGCTCATTCTGACTTCTGCTCATCAAGTCTCTGACCTTCTTTCACAGTTCCCCATGTGTGGGTTAGCATTGTTGCTGCCTTGTTCTGCAGCCCCTCAAGCAGGAGTAATGCTAAAAGTTGCTTGCTCATGGACAATATAACAAACACAAGGACATTAAAATTTTATGCATATTTTCTCCCCAACAGTTCAATGTAGAGAGGCCAGGATTTTCCCCTTTTGGGTGAGTGTCTTTCTCTGCCCTCTTCTTGCCTTTGAAGCCTGCATACTTATTTTCATGGTGGCACAACTTCATTCAGGAGGAACAGAAAATAATCCCATCAGCTCTACCTATATTCTACCCTATATATTCTACCTATAGTGCTTAATGAACCACAGGAGGTAGAATATTTGTGAAATAAGCACTGAGAACAAGACCACTGAAGCCGCTTGGGCAAATAATTCAAGGGTTCAGCAGTTTCACAGAGCTGGGTACCACCTTCTGGAAGAGAAGTTTGTGCTCCAGCTCCTGAGGAACTGTGGAGGCATAGCTGGAATTCCTACTTTGTGCAGGTAACTATCACAGGGCTGCAGCACTGAGGGATTTCAGTAGGCTACACCCTTCCTAGCCCAGGTGGACTCATTTTGAGTGCCCTGCTTATAGGACTTGAAGTTGTTGAATTTTCTTAAATGTCTCCTAGTGGTTTTTTCTAAAACCAAAATTCCTCTAAGGCATTTCATGCTGGGTGCCCAGAAGTGATGCAGTGATTATCCAAAGCTGCTTTCCCAGGCCTTTCTACTTCTGCAGTACCACAGGGCTGCAGGAAAGGAAGCAGGGGGTGAGCAGGGCCACTACAAAGCCAGTCTCCTCAAAGGGATGTGAAGTGCAAGTGGTTCTCTCCATCTTGCCTTTCTTCTTTGCTCACTAAACAGCAGCGATGGTTATTAATCCTAAACAGCAGCGATGGTTATTACTCAGAAAGAACAACAGAGGAGGTCCAAAGTTCTGCATCTGTGTTTAAATTTCCATTCCATATAATTCAAAAATGAAAAGGAAAAAAATATATATATGTATATTCTGAGTGGAAATTACAACTGGAGATAACTTACCTGCCGCTAAATGAAAATTCCTATTACCTGCAGCATAAAGTACCTCACTTCTGGGTATGAATGTGATGGTTCTGGCTTACTGCTCTACCCTTAGGCTTCAAGATAAATCTTTCCCTTCCGCTCTGCCTTTCAGCCTGCTGGTGAAACAGCAGGACTGCCTGTCAACACTGTAAATTTACTACATGCCTGATACACAATGATGGAACAGGCTCAGCTGAAAAAAAAACCATAAGGGCACTGATGTCATTTTTTGCTGGTTTTAGTTTAAAATTGCAACATACTTGAAATAAAAAACAAATGTGAGTGGTCTAGCTGGGAAGATGTCAGCTACGGATTTTTAGAGGGTCAGGACTGAGAAATTCCTGGCCTACAGGATCCTGCTGTGAGGCCAAATGAATGAGCAAATCCATCGATGAGCTAAAAGATGAGAATGATGATTCAGTTATAGTGAAATGAAAGCTGTGAAGAAAGGGAAGCTGTAAAGTTTTCTCCCAGGAGACACACCAGGTCTGACATTTTGAGAGAGCATTGATCTGCCTATGGTCCTTGCCTTCCAGGTTCCTTTACTGCAAACACTTCTTGCATTTTGGATATGCAAGAAAAGAAAACTCAGTCATGAATAAGAGACATTCTCAGTGGGATTCAGGCAGGCTTTTGCCTTTTCCCAGCACAGACCGAGTGACAAATGTACCCAGACCACCCTCACATGTGGCTGATATCTCATCTTCTTCCCCTACACGAGGTAATAGCAGACCAAAATGCATTCCAGAACCAGAAAATCATGGATCAGAACTGACAGCCAGCTGCAGTAAATGAGATCAGCTTCACCAGGCTTTCCCAGGTTAGGCAGGAAAGTTAATCGTCACCACATTACTCCCCTAACAGTGGTGGGCATGCAGGAGGCATAGCTCTGTTCTTCCTCTCATCCTTCAGATGTGCTAACCCCCCCATCCCCAGTACTGGACAACAACACTTCTGTTTATCTCCTGGGTTGCCTTGCATGTAGCACTTCACTGGTGGCACTCATACAGGTTCATCCTCACAGGCACAGATCAAAGAGCAGCCTGCACAAGCTGAAACTGCCTTCTGAAGAAGCTTCCTCCTTGTCTCCTGCAAAGACAGCCACAGAGGATGCTATTCCAATTAAGGCATCACTCCCAAATGGAATAAAAAGTCTGCTGAGGCACAAGGAGGCTCCCTCACAGATCAAGCACTTTTCTTCAGCAGAGGACCTTTCGCCTCCCAGCCCTGCACAAGGTTGGCCAAAACCTTCAGCTGGCAGGTTTATTTTAATTCTCCTCCCAGCACAGTTTAGATCTTTGCTTGGAGTGAAGAGAGCAGGGGGTCAGTTTGACAGCTGAAATAAAAAGTGTGAGGAAATTTCAGGGATTAAATAATTTTCTCTGCATGCATGACATTTGAGACACTCTGTTCTAAAGATTTACACAGTTACTGCTACAAAAAATACATGCCTGAACCCACTGGTAGAATTAAAAGAGGAGAGAAAGAATTTCTGTGTTATTCAATAGCATTTACTCTCCAGAAATCACCCCTCTGAAAGGCATCTAAGGCTACAGTCACAGCTCAGGGATGAAATCCCAGCCTTAGCTCTCTGTTTCCTTGCCTTTTGAAGTTAGCCATTAAATAGGATTTCACTCTAACAATATGCATTTCATTTTCCATTGATTTTTTTTTACCCCCCTTCCTAGCAAGAAATAAGAGAAACAGAGAAAAGACAGAAAGTCTCTCATAAGCCAGGAGTGAATCCAATGACATAAGCATCATACACATCACACAAGCTGGGTTAAGGGATTATCTTCATGCAGTATATAATGCCAGGTGATTGTAGGTACCTTACAGGCTGCTTTTGAGCAACATACCCTGGTGGCTACCCAGAGAGGAGGAATTATCTGACAAGGACCATATGGGGCTGTAAAGCACAGAAATACGTCATAGATGTAAAAAAATAAATTAGCTTTTAATTTCCTTCCTTAGTTTACTTACAGTTCAATTACAGTTTAATTCAACTATAA
This sequence comes from Ramphastos sulfuratus, assembly GCA_013399055.1. NCBI lineage: Eukaryota > Metazoa > Chordata > Aves > Piciformes > Ramphastidae > Ramphastos > Ramphastos sulfuratus. The sequence goes on from WBNM01003324.1 coordinate 41,611, forward strand.
TTACTTTGTAAGAGTCAAATGGTCTTGTTGTGAAAGCCCCATCTGAACACACTGATTCATGCTTATATCAGAGTTAAGCAGGTGCAGCTGCTATGGGAGGTCCCACTGCCAGTGACTTGAGGCCAAGACAAGGATCACCAGGACTTGGGAGTGCATTTGAGTGACTTGGGAGGGTCCCAGAGCACTGGAGCAGGCTACCCAGAGAGGTTGTGGAGTCTCTTTCTCTGGAGACTTTTGAAACGTGCCTGGATGTGATCCTGTGCAACCTGATCTAAGACACCCTGTTTTAGCAAGGGGGCTGGACTAGATGACCTCTGGAAGTCCCCTTCTGACCTCCATCATTCTATGATTTCATGATTCTGTGATGCTAAGGCCTCATCCATCACTTTCCCACATGGAAATTTTGTTGCAGGTCATATCATCCATCACAGTGGCCTGCCCCAGCAAGCAAATCCAGAACAAGACTGAAAAGTCATAGAATTGCAGAATGGTAAGGTTGGAAGGGACCTCAAAGATCATCCAGTTCCAACCCCCTGCCATAGGCAGGGACACCTCCCACTAGCACAGGTCACTCAAGGCCTCATCCAACCTGGCCTTAAACACCTCCAGGGAGGGAGCAGCCACAACCTTCCTGGGCAACCTGTGCCAGTGTCTCACCACCCTCACTGCAAACAACTTCCTCCTAACATCCAGTTTCAATCTCCCCTGTCAGTTCAAACCCATTGCCCCTAGTGCTGTCATTACAAGACCTTGTCAATAGTCCCTCCCCAGCCTTCCTGTAGGCCCCCTTCAGTTTTAGACTTGTGAAATATAATGCATATTATTTACCCAACAGCACAGCATTTTGCTTGTTCAGATTCTGTTCCTTATAAAGAAGATATGTTTTCTTGGGAAGACAGATAGAAGGAACACATTAAAAGACTGTTTGCAGCTGCAAGAACATCTTTACCCACAAAACTCCAATTTGGCATGACAACAGCCCTTCAGATGATCTTCAGCTCTACATGAAAGTAGTGAGGATGATTTTTCTCCTTATTTTTATTTTCCTACTGCTGCCTAAATCTGATCACTAGGCTACAGGTCTGGCCAGACATCAGGCAGCTTCATAAAGGAAACAGCTGAACAAAACTGGCAGTAGATGAAAACGTTTTGGCATCAGTGGCCATCAAATCATGTCACATTGCTGTTACACCTTGCTTACTGTGTGCATCCTCCTATGCTAAGATAGGCAGTCTATGGCTCTTCAAACGTGACAGCAATCTGAGAGACACTTGCTAATTTCTGCTAGTTTTCAGTTGTGCTGGTTTGAGGCTTATTGGAATATTTTAATGAGAGAAATTAGATCATTGGTTGTGAAAAAAAAATAACGATGCCGTCTATATTATTCATTGGTTTGCTGAGAGGGATAAAAAGCCAAAATATAAAAAAAATTCCCTCACTCTGTCCTGGGACATTCCCCTATTCATCTCTCCTTTGATCTCTCCTCTAATTTCGGCTAACAAAAGTTTTGTTGACTTGCTTGTTCTGCTTTCTGGCTCAAAAGGGAGATAGAGAGTAGGAGGGGGTAGTTTTGAGCCCTTTTGGGCAGTTTCCTTTGTCCAGGAGAGAGCTTGGATTTCTGTGTTATGTCTAATGTGTATATAGTTGTAAATACTTGTAAATATTGTGTATATATGTTTGTAAGTTTTGCCATGCTGTAAACAGAGCTTCATCTGTGGAGAGGGAGCTGGGAGTGCTGGTGGGTAACAAGTTCTCCCTGGGCCAGCGATGTGCCCTTGTGGCCAAGAAGGCCAATGGAATCCTGGGGTGCATTAAGAGTGTGTCCAGCAGATCAAAGGAGGTTCTCCTTCCTCTCTACTCTGTGCTGGTGAGACCTCATCTCGGGTACTGTGATCGGTTTTGGGCTCCCTAGCTTAAGAGGATCTGCTGAGAATGTCCAGCGGAGGGCTATGAGGATCATGAGGGGACTGGAGCACTGCCTGATGAGGAGAAGCTGAGGGACCTGCGGCTGTTTAGTCTGGAGAAGACTGAGAGGGGATTTAATAAATGTTTGCAAGTATCTGAGGGCTGGGGGTCAGGAGGGTGGGGACAGGCTCTGCTCACTTGCTCCCTGGGATAGGACAAGGAGCAATGGATGGAAGCTGCAGCACAGGAGGTTCCAGCTCAACACAAGGGGAACTTCTTTACTTGAAGGGTCCAAGAGTTCTAGCACAGGCTCCCCAGTGAGATTGTGGAGTCTCCTTCTCTGGAGCCTTTCATGGCCTGTCTGGATGTGTTCCTGTGTGACCTGAGCTAGATTGCATGGTCCTGTGCTGGCAGGAGGGTTGGACTGGATGAGCTCTTCCACCCCCTGACATCCTGTGAGCCTGGGATCTTACTTCCAAGCCGTCTGAGCTACTCTGGTAAATTTCAAATGGTGGGGGTGGGGAAAGTTCTTAGCCCACTCCATCAGTTCACAGCGTTGGGAGGCATCACGCTTCACCTGTGTGTGCTGTTCAACTCTGTGAGGTAGAGAATATCATCAGTATCATAATAAGGTGTACACGTAAATATCTCCACGCTCAACTAATATGATTATGTATATGCAGGCATACTTGAGAGCTATCATGGGACTAGATGAGAGAGATTAATCTTGTAATGAATTGTGTGCTTGAATTTAATTTATATGCTTTTATTATTTAGTACCTGTGTCAACCACTTAATTTGCCTGCAAATCATTTTCTTATATAATATTAATGAAGCATGCTATACTGAAATTCATCAGACTATGGAAATTAGGTATTAGCAAGACTCATTATAGCATCAGTTTATCCTCTCCTAGTTTAAAACGGTTCAAGAGCTGTGGCTTCAGAAATCACTTCTTCAAGAAGTGTATTTTAGTTCAAGGAGGAGCATTTGTGGCTAACTGTACAAGGCTTTTTCATGGACAGAGAACAGAACTAAGAATTCAATTTACACAGGTGAACGAAGTACTTGTGGGAGCCTAAACTTCATTTCTTTCCTCGAGCAAGAAATTGAGAGGGAAGGAACAATAATAACACTCATTTCTGCACAAACATTACACAAAGGTCAATGTCTTTACAGTTCTGTCCATATGACATTCTGAGCAAATGAAGAACAAGAGGTTTACACCATAATAAACACACAAACGTGTCTGCACAACTGCTCAGAACAATTAATGCCCACACACAGAGATGGGACTGTTTGGGGTGCTGAGGGGCTGCTGAACAATACAGGAAGAGACCAAATCTATGAGAAACATCAAAGTAATCGCTTGGTAATCTTTGCTTAATTGCTTGCTTAATCTTTGGGTTAGTCTAATGACCGTTTAGGGCACTCCTGGCCTGCCCAGCTGGGAGAGTGCACTGCTGTATTTTATAAGGAGTGTCTGGAAAGGGAAAGAAATTGCTAAAATGAGAATAAGCTGCCTGCAAGGTCCTTGGTGGTCAGCTCTTGGAGGGATAAACTACTCTTACCTCCACCCATGATTTTTTCGTCTTTCTCCCTTGCGGCCTCTTCCCCTCAGCCCTGCAGCTTCTGTCTGTCTAGCAAGCATGTTACATTTTCTATTCTGTCTGATTATTTTTGCAAGGCCAGACAAAAGAAGTGTAGAAGCTCCTGGACAAAGCTGTATGCAGACCAGTATGATCCAAGCAATGCCCATTTATTGAATAAGAGCATACACTTATATACTTTCTAACAGACTATGTAGGTTAGCTCATTGTTAAGCAATTGGTCCAAATCATTAAGGCACAAGCTCTGTGGCACTAAGCAATTGGTCCAAATCATTAGGCACGAGCTCTGTGGCATCAAGCAATTGGTCCAAATCATTAAGGCACGAGCTCTGTGGCATTAAGCAATTGGTTAGACTTATCTATTCAAACGCTTTGCATATGAGTCTTTGTTTCTACTTTGATCATCCTGTTGTTGACTTCTTCTCCTGGCAGCACCTCACAGCTGGTGTCCTTGCCCTTCAGATGAACCTTCATGCAGGGTGTGAAACTTTTCAGTTCACAATTAGCAGTTAGCACAGATTGCATTGCTCACATGTCCATTCAATGCAAGATATTCCTCTACAAAGAAGCACTCCAGCAGTCAAGCCTGGCTTGTGGGAAGTGAATTTAGCTGGGCTCAAGGAGTGGTAGTGAATGGGCTTAAATCCAGTTGGTGGCTGGCCACAATGGGTGTTCCCCAGGGCTCAGCACTCAGGGCAGTTCTCTTTAATATCTTCACATTCAAAGATATTGAAAGAAACTTCTTCACTGAAAGGATTCTTAAACTCTGGAACAAGCTCCCCAGAGAGGTGGCTGAATCCCCATCCCTGGAGCTGTTTAAAAAAATGGTTTAGCACCAGACTTGGTAGAGTTAGATAAAAGTTTGATTCAATTTTAAAGGTCTTTTCCAACCAAAATGATTGTATGATTCAATAAAATTACAGTCCTTAGTCCAAAGGTTTTTACTCACACAGGAGTCATCAGGAAAAGCAAACAAAGGTCTCTAACTATGGGATTTTTTTTCTAAAGTCTGCTCCCAGATCTGCTGTTGGATACCTTCAGCTCCCTTTGCCTCATTTACTCTCCAGTAAAGACTGTTGTGTCTGTTCAGGTCATAAAAATCTCAGATAAAGGATCTTTATACATTAAATCAGAGCTTACCAGAAAGCCTTCGTTTACATGTAGGAAACAGAAGAGGAACTGGGAGGCAACAGAAAAATAGTTTCCACAAGAAAATCTGCTGGAAGGTGCCCACTAGTGTTGATGGTTCCACCTCTTCCTCACTCCACCACTCACTCTCCACCACTCCAGTCCCTCAAAGAAAAGCATCTCTTCATCACTGTGGTTTATTTTTCACAGCTGTCTTGGGCAAGCTAAAGCCTTGAACTTTCCTTCTTTTCTATTTTCAGTGAACCTTTTGTTGTGTGACAGCTTTTGGTTCTTTGTAATAAAAATATGCTTTCATTGCCTGGCAGCATTGATTTTCAGTTTCCTGAAGCTTTGTGCTTTCCTCCTAAGGTTTTGCTGACACAGCTTAGGCCAAGTCTCACAATCCCACTGCCCCCTGCTCCTGACTGAGGAACTCATCTGAAGAAGCCAGATGAAACTCATCAGGCATTTAAAATGTATGCCTGTTCAGCCCAACCTTCCTATTTTGTCCATTCTTTTCATCTCTTTCACCTAAATCTTGGTATTTCAGGCAAAGAATTGTGTGCAGCTCAGAATATGTGTTTTAAAAGCAAACAATTTCCTTGGTGAACTTGTTCTGCAGATCATTAGACCTGTTCTAGTGGGAAGTGTCCCTGTTTATGGCAGGGGGTTGGAACTGGATGATCTTTGAGATCCCTTCCAACCTAAACCATTCTATGACTCTATGATTCCAGTGGTGATCTACACACATGGGGCTTTACAGGTATTTTTTTTTTCTTACAAATACACAGGTCCTGGGGTCAGAATGTAACTGACAGGTGAAAACTGCATTGACAGAATTAAATGATGGTGTGTCCATTCTCACTAGAGGTGAACCTGGTGCTCTGTCTCTATGTCTTTCTTCAATCAATTGAAAAAGGACACAGACAAAACCAGATATTTCAAAGTGAAATCTGAGTCAGGCTTGAAAGCCTCAGTAGCTAAATATTTTTCTTGTCATTGAGAATTCCCTGGAGAAAACGGCAGTGCAGATTGCCAGGATAAGTACCTTTATTTGTTTCACTATCAAGCAACCATCAGGAGTAATTTCATATCCAAAGCACATGAGATTCACAATTTGAGAAGAAATTCCCAGAGAAGAAACTTCTTCACACATCAGCTAAATCCACATGCAGCACCAGGAAGCTGCATTTCCATATTTTCCTCTCTCACTAGGTTTTGACTGACTGCCTGCTCCACCCCTAGAAAACATCACTGTGGTTTCACTGTTATCCCTCTGTCCTGATCTTTCCCTACAAGGACTACTATTTTCCAAAACACAATTTGCACAGGGATGAACACTTTGCTATGCTGGTCAGAGAGGGCTCTGCTGCTACAGCTCAGACTTTGACGTTTTTCCAGATAGGGAAGAACAGCACTTTTTAATAATTCCCCACAGCAGGTAAAGAATGCTATAACTGTGAGAAAGCTTATTAGAGTTACACGAGTCTAATTGATCTGTCTTGGTAATAAAAGACTCATTTTCTTTTGGCTAAGCAGAGGTTTTGCACCTGAACATGCAATAAGTCTATACTTTTAAAAATCTATTATAAATAGGGGGAAAAAAAAATCAACTTAGCAGAAAGAACCACCATAATTAATTTTAAAATATTGTTTGAGAGAGGGACTTCAAAGAAAATTAATTGTTGGAAAGTCCTTTTGAGGCTCTTCATGCCATAAAATGAAACCTTGGTTTCCCTCAAATCAGTAAGAGAGAAATCAATGCTGACTATTGAACCACAGGTTTTTAGCTCCTTATTATGGCCCACATTGCCTATCGAATTTCATTGTAACAACAACTGGATTCAAATTAAAACCATTCTCCCTGCTTCACTGCAATAACAATTGCATTGTTCTTTAGTAACCCAAGAGAGCAAACCTTATCTTTGCTATTAAAGAGCCTGGCATTTTATTTTTAAACAAGTGTGCTGATTCTGGTTTAGTTCTCTTGTAAAAATGACAGCTTAAACTTTGCCCCTTGAGAACGAGCGTGCAGTGGAAAGAAGAGCGTGGGGCACATATTTTTACTGAGGGTCATAGAACTGCAGAAATGTTGGTTCCAAGGGATCTCTGGAGGTTATCTAGTACAACCTATCGCCACCAGCAAATCAGATCAGTCTTGCTTTGCTCATCCTACACTTAAAAACCTCCACGGATTGATGGATAATCCATAGGTTCTGTGGACAAGCTCTTCCAGAGAAGGGCCATGAGAATGATCAGAGGGCTGGAGCTGATCTGCTGTGAGGAGAGACTGAGGGAATTGGGGCTGGAGAGGAGAAGGCTCCCAGGTGACCTTATTGTGGCCTTGCAGTATCTTAAGGGGGACTACAAGAAAGCTGGGGAGGGACTTTTTAGGATGTCAGGTAGTGATGAAATGGGGTCTCAGCTCAACCATCCATGCCTCATCACTGTCAGTAAAAATCTCCAGAGCTAGGGAAGGATGAAGCCTGAATGGGCATATCCCTGTCCTCTTGGGTTATCTGCTCCAACTCCTTTTTCAGTTCAGGAACTTTATCCTCCACTTCGTGGGCATCACTGTGAAAGGGGCCATGACCCGCGTTTTCTGAGGATAAGCAATGCATTCCTGCCTTTCTTTACACCCTTGACACTGAGTCTATCTCTAAAAGCAAACATGAAGTGACTTATCAGACACAGTGGAAAAGGCAATTGCTGAACCATGTCCTGGATGAGTTAGCAGCAGCAGAAACCCACCTGCATGTACGAAGTCTATAACCCAGTCAGATGTTTTAGGTGTGACTTGAACAACACCTAGGCTTTTTCATCTCATTTAGCTTTCCAAATGGATGCTCTAGTCCACCTTGAGAATGGGAACAGGTTTTTGTGGAAACCAGCCATTAGCTACTTGTGAGAATTAGCAAATGAATCCAAAATGCTCCCTGCACAAAATGAATCCTGTGAAGCTATAAAGTCTTCTCCTTTCAGGGAGCGGCAACAGCTCTTTGTGTGGAACACAGCAAGAGTCCAGTGGGCTAAACTATGAATTTTTCTTTTGCTCTTGGTGAAAGGTAATGATTTTACTGGGTGAGGATGATTCTGACATTTTAATGTTTAAGAGGAGGAAGCATTTGCATACAGTGCTCCCCCACCTCATGTTCTCCCTGGCCGATGCTAAGTTCTGGCCTCCCCCTCCTCAGACAATTCTCAGCACACTTCTCTTGGCTCACCAAGTCAGCTTTCCCATGTTGTGATCTGCTCATCAAAGCACAACTCTCTGGTCTAAAAAGGAAATCTTTCCACTTAGTAAAAACGCTGGTAATTACATTAAATGAATGTTAACTTCTTGCTAATGAATGCATTACATCTCTCCCAAACATTTCTGGAACAAGAAGCAAGCAAAGAAACAAAAAAATAATCAGCCATGCCACTCATTTACCAGAAGTATTAATTACAAGTAATTAGAAAAAGTGACTCATTTTGAAAGTATACAAGATTCCTAGAAAGAAATACAAAGGTTTCACCATGAGCTGAATAGATGCATCTGTACCAGATAGTGCTGTGCAAAAATACAGAATCACTTACATAAAGGTCTTTGTTTTGAAAGAAAATAAAAAATCCAGTCTTGACTTGGACATTTCCAGTGATAGCAATCTACAACCAGTATAAACCACAGCAGCATCTGCTTGCTTATGTGGTTTAAGGGTTGTGTCCAAAGATCTAGTTTGCATTTACCTTGATTCACCTGCCCTTGGATATTGTCCATCCTTGCTAAACCAAAGTTTTCCTCACTATTTCTTTCCTGCTTTTTAAGTCTCTACTTGCAGATAGCCTCTAGGTAGGTTATTATCTCTTCTCTCTATGGCTTCCCCCTTCCAGAAAATATTAGGTACAAGAGTGAAATAAGAAAAAGTCTTCCTTTTTAACTCCCTCTTTGAATGCTATTGCAAACTCCCACAGAACTTCAGTAACATCTCCTACACTCAGGCTAATAATTTCTGCAGCTTCGAGTCTAGGCAGAAATGAAACTGAACAGACCTAATTCATCTCATCTCTCTCGTTAATATTTTCAAGTCTTTTGGGTCTTTTCTAATTCACTTGCACTGTACTGATCTGTGGCCCAGCTTCCAGCAGGTGGATATGACTTTGGGACTCACAGCCTGGGTTGCCATTCTGCCTTTTCCAAAATGCCTGTTTCACCAGCATGCCCCAGGAAGCTCCAGCTCTCCCATCTCCTACAGCATTCAACCAGGTCCGCAGAATTTCCCAGTTTGCAACTATAACAATTTTTAATCCACTGGAACACAAAACACTTTCAGTATCAGGAATTGGAATCATATGAATCACTTCACTGTATTCACATCTACTCACATTAACTACCTCCAATACAAACCCTGGCAGGTATTGAACAGCACTGGGGAGCACTACAAACCCAGAGGGAAGATAAAAATGTCCAGCTACACACAATAGACACCGTAGAGGAATTCAGCTGGAAAAGCTGCAATGTGGGGGTCGGGATGCTCCTGCCTGCCTCAGTCCCTGTCTTCTGCAGCAGGAGAGAAGGAGCTGTTGTAACAGAAGTGGCACCAAGGTACCCTTACTTCTGCCTACCAATGAATCTTTAATGGCTCTTCTCCCTTTATTGAATCTTTAATGCCAGTATGTATAGCATAAACAGAGAGCAGGAGCAAAGCTGTCAGGCCACTTTAATCTTATCTGCACGTGAGTTATCTTCATACCCACCAAACAATAACACTTTATGTTCTCATGTTGTCATACTTCAATTTCGACGTACAGGAGAGAAAATAAAAAGCAAAGGAGGAGACTGGGGGAAAACTGCACTCAGAAAACAAATCTGACAAACAATTATTTTATTCTAATGCACTGTTGCAGCACAATTTTGCCTTGAATGTGACACCAGATAAAATACCACTGCCTGGCATTGCAAAGGGGAAGTAGGAGATCCTTTCATTGGCTCCGTGATTCCTTAGGGCTTTATTCACTGTGTGAAGAAGCTGCTTTAAAATGGGATCACTCTTTTCCTCAGAGGTCTTGGTGGGAACAGTAAATCTCTTTTACAGAAGTACAAGATGAATTCCCAGAAGTGTTAAAGACAGCTCAGAAAATTCAGCAGGGTACAGTAGCATAGCTATTTTTTTCCAAGTCCTTAAAATACTCAGACAGCAAAACATCACACAGCAATTCATTGTACATTCATGGGCACGCACTTAAAAATGGGAAAAGAAATGTGGAAAATAGTGAATAATGTGAAATGTAAAAAGGACAGAAATGCAAAAATCTGCAGAATCTCTTCTATCATCGATAGCTTCATCTCACTGTTTATCTCAATAGAAGAGTTTTGTATTTTAAATCAAGAATGTGCTTCCAAAGCATGTTGTATTTAAATGCATGAAAGCCAGATTCAATCAGATTACTGACAGCATTGCTGTGCTTGGCACTGTGACTTCCATTTGGAAATATTTGTGCTATCATGACTGCTCAGAGGGAAAGGAAAAGCATTTTCTGACATAAAGGAAGATATCTATATTTGATCCTCAATAAATTTGAAGGAATAGGGTTTCTCATCATGGTTCATTGCCTTTATCTGGGAGGTTAGTTTCCCTACATGCAGTTTTATTTGTCCAGCAGTTAAGGATGAAAGAAACATGTTAAAGGACCCCTAGAGAAAGATGCACAAAGCCCCTGAAAGGCCTCTCCTGTCATGTGCTCTGCCCCAGAGGAGGAATGAAGCCTGCAGGATGAAGATTTGCTTTTGAGGCATACTGCACACAGCAACTCTCTTTGGATAATTTACCAGTATCAGGCTGCATGCTTTGAAATAGATTCCAAAACCCATATGCACTTGATGAGTGGCCACAAAAGTGTTTAGTGATAACTTGGCTGCCAGAGCTCCCATCTTCCTGTAACTATCTCCTACCTATGGCACAGGGACACTGCTTTGAGAAGATCACAGGAACACTGCTGGGCTTCTGTCAGCTACAGCACCCTTGGTTCCTTACTCCTTTCCACCTTTTTACCCCTCACTTTACCTGCCTTCTCCCAGTCACTGCCAGCCTGGCTGCTTTGAAGTTCTGTACTCAAAGCCCTGAAGATATGTATGCACTATCAATAAAATTCAATTCTGCTTTTTCTGACAGTTATTTATTAATTATTTGAATGCAATCTTTCTGCTAATGTTGTTGTTGTTGAGGGGGTGTGTGTGTGTGTGTGTGTGTGTGTATGTGTGTGTGTCTTCTTAATCTCCAGATTTGTTTGGTCTTATAGCTGGATATCAGCTATAAGAGATAAGTGTATGTGTAATTACAGATGAATATGTGTAAAACAAATTTATCTTCCCATGTTTTCCAGACCAAATATCATTACTAAAAAGACCAACATGAATCTCTCTTCAGACTGGGTCCAGAAAAGAAAAGAAGGGGGAAAAAGTCAACAAAATAAGAAGATGAAGAAAGAAACAAAATCTAGAAAAAAAACAAGAGGGGGAAAACCAACAAGAAGAAAGAAACAACATCTAGAAGAAAACCAAGGAAATAAAACAAAACAAGAACAAGAAGAAACAAAATCTAGAAGAAAAACAAGAAAAACAAAATAAGAAGAAAGAAACAAAATCCAGAAGAGAAACAAGAAAAAAACAAAACAAGGAGAAAAAAAATCTAGAAGAAAAACAAGAAAAAACCAACAAAACAAGAAGAAATAAAATCTAAAAGAAAACCAAACTCTTAGTTAAAAAATAAACTGAACTAAGGTTTGAAAGTTTCATTTTGAAATTAGAACTATCTGTGACAGAGAAAAAACTACAGTGATGGTGATGTATGTTCTGTGTTGTTCCCACACACTGCTTCTCTCTAGGGCACCCTCAGGGCAGCTCAGGGATGGATTTCAGCAGACAGCACAAGGGAGTACTCATGTTGGTTGCTAGCACAGCTGTTTTCACAGTCTCTAAACTACACCACCACAGGCCAGGCTGTTTGGCTTCCCAGGTAAGGGGTCCTCTCCATCAGGCACATTATCTCAACTTTAACCAACTTGAAAATTATCCTTGCTTACTTTTGGTGACACAGTAATTGGCCTTCAGGGGCATCATTTATAGAGTGAGCACAGAAAAGATGAGCATAATGAAACTTCTTTCACACACCACTAAAATGTGTGTGCTCTGAAGGACTCGAGGGTGGCTCTGGACCTCAGTCCAAGCATGTCCTGCAGTAGACATTTAATTTGAAAGAAATAAACCTCATGTCAAATTCTGTGCTTGGTATGAAGGACAGTCTTTGGGTCTCTGGTGTCATCCAGACCTGTTCAAAAGGGAAAGGCTTGAACAAAATCAGAGGGTTTTTTTCCTTCTGTATGAAGGGAGCACAGCTTCCCTAGTGATCCGTCCTATTAGCAGGTGTTGAAACTCTGCACCAAGCTGCAGATGCTCTGCTGTCACAGTGGGGCAGCCATTGCTCATTAGCTCTGCCCTGAGCACTAACAGAGCAGGAGCAACTCCCTCAGCAGGGCAGTCAGGGCAGCTGAGGGTCTTGGGAGAAATAGTTTGAGTCAGAAAGTGTAGGGTAATACTGCATGCAGTAAGGATGCTGTAGGACCTCCAGGTCAGGTCTAAGGAATGATATTTGTATGTCTAATGAGCAGGGTGAGTCAAAACTGAATGCTCTTATTCAAACTACTCAAGTCCCAGCTCACTTCACACTTAGCTCACGAGAAATGTGACAGTGTGCACACAGCCCAGACAGTACCTCTGTGCTGGGCTGCAGCAAGAGCAGTGTGGCCATCAGAGCAAGGAAGGGGACCCTGCCAATTTATTCTGCTCTCATCAGATCCCATCTGGAGTCCTGTGTGGAGTTCTAGAGCCCCAACAAAAGCAGGATGTGGAACTGTTGGACCCAGTCCAGAGGAGGCCACGAAGATGCTCAGAGGGCTGCAGCAGCTCTGCTATGAGGACAGGCTGAGAGAGTTGGGGCTCTACAGCCTGGAGAAGAGAAGGCTTCCAGGAGACCTTGGAGTGGCCTTCCAGTATCTGAAGGGGGCTACAGGAGGGCTGAGGAGGGACTATTGACAAGGTCTTGTAATGATAGGATGAGACAGAATGAGTTTAAACTGGCAGAGGGGAGATTGAATGTTAGGAAGAAGTTCTTTGCAGTGAGGATGGTGAGACACTGGCACAGGTTGCCCAGGGAGGTGTTCAAGGCCAGGTTGGATGAGGCCTTGAGCAACCTGTTCTAGCAGGAGTTGTCTCTGCCTATAGCAGGGGGTTGGAACTGGGTGAGCTTTGAGGTCCCTTCCAACCTAAACCACTCTGTGATTCTATAAATTGGCCACCCACCTCCTCCTTTGTTTCCAAAACCTCTCTAGGCAACCTGAGTTCTGCATTCAGGTAATCCTTAAGTTAGTAGATGCCCATCTGCACTTTGTAAAGTTAAAGGTTAGAAGATGCTTCTGTGATGTGCCAGATTAGAGTATGATCCTTCAGCAGCTTTGCTGCGCCTTCTTTCCTGTGCACAGGCTTCTGCTATGCCATGTTGAGGCCATGGCATGATGCAGCATTTAAAAGCACACATAGGGAAAACAAGAAGGAGCTTACAGAGTGGCAGGTCAGAGCATTCCTTTGGGTACATAAAAATGTCAGTCAGATGTGGGCTTGTGGGATTTCCAAGCTGTACTTGAGAGTCCTTTTAACATGATCATTCTAACCCTGCCTCACCACAGGTGGCATTGCCTGCACTGAACTGTTTTTAGCAACAATAAATGTTTTTATCCTTCTTGCTAAATATATCTCTCAATCTGACACATATTCCAGGAAATGGAACTGCCTTTGATTACCCAGCTTCCAAAACAACGTGTTTTCTCCTTTCTCCTGTTAACAAAACTTAGAAAATAAGACCAGAATGACAATATGGAAGAAGAACATATCAGTAGCACAAAACCTTAAATTTCATCTTCTATTGTTGGTACCTTCCACAATAAATCCTATTTGCACATCCAGACGACTATAATTAGCTATGCAAAAAAAGATTCTGCAGCTTGAAATATACCTAGCAGGCAAGAAGTAAGATTTACCTTCAGAAATCCACTATCTGTGCACAGCAGCCTCTTCTAACTGATTTTTTAATAATCATTTTCAAGTCTCTGCCCTTTATTTTGTTTGTGAGCGGCTCACTTGCTTCAGAGGAAGCTGAACACCAACCTTATTCTTTTACCGAGACCTTTATTTAAATCAAGAATTCTACACCCATTCTGCTGCTTTTTTGGACTGATTCATAACCAGCAATTAAGAAATAAGATATGGCAGAAGTCTACCCATGGGGATCAGTACCATCCCACAAATGGCAGCATAGGATATTAAATTTTAACCATCCAAGAAATGCTGCAATCGTCCAGAGAAGGTGTTTGCATTTCCTGTGCTGTTATTAAGTAGACAAATCTACCAGACATTGACACAATTATGATTGGAAGGTTTGCATCACATCCCTTCTGGGGATATGACCCAGGCGACTGGGTCAACACTTTGGGAAAAGGCTTTTTGGGTGTGCCCAGGTGAGCCTTCCAGAAATTGCTGCAGATACCCTTTGCTTGTACCTTCTTTAAGGTGTTTTTTGNAAGGGGACCCTGCCAATTTATTCTGCTCTCATCAGATCCCATCTGGAGTCCTGTGTGGAGTTCTAGAGCCCCAACAAAAGCAGGATGTGGAACTGTTGGACCCAGTCCAGAGGAGGCCACGAAGATGCTCAGAGGGCTGCAGCAGCTCTGCTATGAGGACAGGCTGAGAGAGTTGGGGCTCTACAGCCTGGAGAAGAGAAGGCTTCCAGGAGACCTTGGAGTGGCCTTCCAGTATCTGAAGGGGGCTACAGGAGGGCTGAGGAGGGACTATTGACAAGGTCTTG
>WBNM01003324.1:56778-194468 GCA_013399055.1 Ramphastos sulfuratus
GGCAGAAGTCTACCCATGGGGATCAGTACCATCCCACAAATGGCAGCATAGGATATTAAATTTTAACCATCCAAGAAATGCTGCAATCGTCCAGAGAAGGTGTTTGCATTTCCTGTGCTGTTATTAAGTAGACAAATCTACCAGACATTGAGAAAATTATGATTGGAAGGTTTGCATCACATCCCTTCTGGGGATATGACCCAGGCGACTGGGTCAACACTTTGGGAAAAGGCTTTTTGGGTGTGCCCAGGTGAGCCTTCCAGAAATTGCTGCAGATACCCTTTGCTTGTACCTTCTTTAAGGTGTTTTTTTGGGTTTTTTTTGAGAAAATCTCAAATTGAGTGGCATCCACAAGTGTCAATAATCAAGTTTTAAATTCTGACCAAATATTTCAGCTAAAGCATTAATGATGGGAAGCAAACAGCTTCACAAGACAGACTGCTTTAGTTACTCTTTTTCTTGTAGTTCTACCCCAGGCTTCTCACGTTGCCCACAACATTAATCTTGCAATTTCAGCACTAGGCAATGCCATGGATGCTCTGGGCACAATGTCCTGGCTCGCAGCCAACGAATCAGTATATTCCTCTCTGAATTATCTTCAGTTGTGTTAAGAAAGGTAGCTGGGCTTTGGTCCACTTTGGGCATAGAAAACTGAAGATGGTGGGAGGCACAACAGTGCTGACCCAGGATGGGCATAGAAAACTAAAGATGGTGGGAGGCACAACAGTGCTGACCCAGGATGGGCATACAAAACTAAAGATGGTGGGAGGCACAACAGTATTGACCCAGGATGGGCATAGAAAACTAAAGATGGTGGGAGGCACGACAGTGCTGACCCAGGATGGGTATAGAAAACT
Source organism: Ramphastos sulfuratus (assembly GCA_013399055.1). Lineage (NCBI taxonomy): Eukaryota > Metazoa > Chordata > Aves > Piciformes > Ramphastidae > Ramphastos > Ramphastos sulfuratus. Next base: position 57,636 of record WBNM01003324.1, read on the forward strand.
AAAGATGGTGGGAGGCACAACAGTGCTGACCCAGGATGGGCATAGAAAACTAAAGATGGTGGGAGGCACAACAGTGCTGACCCAGGATGGGCATAGAAAACTAAAGATGGTGGGAGGCACAACAGTGCTGACCATGGAGTTCCAGAAGCACCTGTGTACTGCCAGGTATGTATTTCTGTGGGCTACTGCTATGTGGCAGGGCTGCCCAGGGCGGGTCTGGCTGCAGCCCTGGGGGTCCCTGAAGGCAGGCAGCCAGAGGGTAGGCAGGCTTGTGTGTGGAGGAACAGGAGTCTTCCTGGGTGGTGGGTCTCTGGGCAATAGGAAAAGGGAATCAGGAAAACTTCATTTTGGTCAACTCATGGTGACAGCGAGCCCCAAATGGCTTTGGTTAAGAAAGGGAAGAGGTAGGTGGGCATGAAGGTTCTGGAGTGCCTGTCCTGACATCTGTTATTTGTGGAGGAGCAGAGAGTGGTCTCGGTCCATAAGCTGCACTCATTTCCAGGGCACAGCAGTTTAGCAGCTCTAAACCACGTCACTGCACGAGGAACCAGGCACTTTTCACTGGCCATTTATTTTCTAACTGAGAAAACAGCAGCAACAGGAAAGCACAGCCACTAAGTCTTCTCAGACCAAAATTTTATCACATCTGTTCTCATATAAAACCCTGGTTCCTCTCCACTGATGCTGTTTCTCTTCAAAGTGGCTATCTTCCAGAAATGTCTCCCTACTTCCAGTTGAGCATTACATCAGGTTTTATTGCCTTTTGAACACATCTACCATTACATCTCTAAAGCCCAAACTCTCTGAAGTCCTGAGTTTTAGGGCCAGTACACATTGCCACTATTCAGAAAGAGCCTTTAAGAAACCAGACCTCTGTGTTTATTTCCATGGCAGTGTTATCCAGATGTGCATTCTGTCTCCCCCCACCTGGCAGCCTCCTTCTGCATCTACAGCAGCTCTGGCACTTGCAACTTGACAGCCTGGTTTGCTCACTGAGATGGGCTGGATTATCTCACTGCATTCCCCAAAGAAAATCTTGCAGTAGCACAGAAGATGGCACTTGTCAACACCAGGATAAAACATCCTGATGATGAGCCAGATTGTACACAGCACTCAGACTAGCCAGAATAAAAAGAAAACACCACCCCAAACACCCAAGAGATGTTCCTCTTTGGGATCTCACAGCCAAAGCAAGCTACAGCAGTCAACACTGCAGAGATGTCTGCTTTGGAGAGCTGGCTCCTAGGCAGGCATGGGAGATGGCCCATTCTTCTAACAAAATGAGAACAAATACCAAATAAGTTTATGAGAAGCATAATTTTCATAGTATGGGAAGACCATTAGATGGTTCATTATAATTTAGGAAACAAACTTTTTTTTTTTTTCCCCCAAGAAGATTTGGCCAAACACACTTGAACATGGGCCACCAAACTGGTCATTTGCAGGGTATGGACTGAAAACAGTCTCATCAAATAGCTACAGACTAACTGTAGGCAAACTAAGGTTTGTCAACTGAATCTTGGAAAACCACTTCCCATCCTTCTGTGTTATATATGAGTTGACAGTAAGCCCATGCCAAAATACACACAGAGCAGGATACTTTTTATTTGGTAATGTGGGGAAGGAAGAGCTAGTAAGGGAAAGGAAAGAAGGTGGCAGAAAGGCAGCCTCAGTTGTTTCAAATCATCCAGCACCCTCAACAGGGTTAACAGGACAGAGAAAGTAGGGGGAAAATGATGGAAAATAAGAATAGGAAAAAGCCTTAGAAAGGTGTGGTGGTGGCCTCTCATTGTTTTAGCCTCACAGTTCTGCCTGTGGCAGCAGCTCCACTCAGGGACCACAGCCCTACCTAGGAGGGCCCTTAGTTAGTTGATTACACTGCACCAGCACTCAAAAGAAAAGAGGACATCCATGTAGAGTGTAGAAAACCCAGGAGTCACTGGCTGACAGAAAACAGTAGAGATACACTGTCTAGTAGGATGACAAAGAAGTAAAGAGGACCTAGGAAGGTAACACCCTGGGCTTCTGAAAGAGTGTTAGTCCTAACTGACTGGACACACTGCTCCTGAGAAGCACAGCTGACCCTCAGTGAGCACACAAAGCCATGATATCTGTAGGTGTATTGCCCTTGGCAGGTGTCAAGTAAACAACAACAGAGATAAAGAAACCATAGGTGACAGCACAGCTATCAGGTGGCTACAACGGCACTGGCACATCCCCAGCAGAACTCCCCATGCCACTGCATGTTAGGACTCTGTGGTTTGCTCATTGTGATACACCATCTGAACCTTGCTTTCCAGACTGCAGAGCAAACAATACTCATTGCTGGCATGATGAACAGAAGTGCATGAAAGGTGCTTCTGCCTTGCTCTGTTGTCCTGTGCAAACAGTGAGCCAAGCTGCTGTGCTGTTTGCTCTCACAGCCATGTTTCGTGGGTCAGATAAGCTCATGCTGGTAATGCCTCTTGTCTCTAATTCAGTCCACACAAGACCTGCATTGAATTCATGATTGGGCTCTTCACTTCTGGTGCCTTTATGTTGCTCTGATGGCAACCAGGAACCACCTCAGCTGCACATCTCGGTTGGAGCACTCCTTAGGAATTGGCAAGCTCTCTGCCCAGTGACACTCTGCCAGCTCTTGACCTTTGTCTCTGCCTCCATCAGTGTCAATGTGGTCTGTTCAAACCTACAGATTCTCTGCCCTTTTATATTGTTTTCACACGGCTATGACTTCTTGAAGAAAGTCTGTCTTCATCAGGGTTTTCATAAAATTTAGGAGACAATCAGATCATTTATGGACTCAATTACACAGAGCATAAATGTCATTACTTATCTGACAGCAGTGGAGAACCATCAAATTATGCTAACAGACAATTTGGCTCTCCATATTAAGTTATCTCCTAACTGTGATCTAACATCTGCCTAGCTTTTAGCAGGCTTTGCACTGTATAAATGGACAGCACTGTCCAAAGTCTGCAGTCTCTTTACAGTTCAAATCCTAATTTTCCAGACACAGCAGATTAATTTCACAGGAGTCACAGAAGTTCTCTGTCTCACACTTCTTCTCTTTTCAGGGCCTATTCAAACAGACATTTCATCTGCACTAATATCTACAATGCTTTTACACCAGGAAGAAGAGGAATAGCAAAGAGATTAAAATAGCCAAGTAAGAAGGCATAACAAAGCAAATTGAGAAGTCATCAGACAATGCATATTTGGGAAGACAATGTGAGGCATTTGCAGTTGTACTATCCACAGGAGAGGTCTTTTCCCATCCCTCTCAGACTGCCCTGCCACATGCCCTCTCCTGTAAGAGACTGCAGTGGGCACCTTTCACTTCTCTCTCTGGGCTTTTACCTGCTGGTGCAGTGCATGCTGTGGCTGTATCTTACACCTTGCATTCCCAGATCTGCTTATGGATAGACTAAAAAATAACCACGATTCGACTGCTCTCTTGCTGAAATGATGAACAGGTTATTGTGTAATTAGGAACAGCACATTAATGATGAGAACTTACTTAATCTTACTCTGTAATAGAGAATGTGTCTGCATTAGACACAAGGACTGGAAAGGAGGTGCTGGATGCATGAGGTAATCAGTGCTTACACCCAGAGGCAGCAGGAAAAAGTCTTGCACATAACAAATTTAGTATTCAGCATCACTTAATTTTCTCATTCCAGCTAACTGCAGTCAAAAGCAATGTATGGGCAGCTGAAGAGGCTCCAAGTGCAGGCTCTGAAAACAGTACAAGAACTACGGATAGCTGTGAGTTCTTGCAGAGCTGTGGCTACTTTTCTGCCTGAGAAATTAAAGGATTTTACTTGTGATCTCAAATAGAGCTTTAGAAAAAAAAAAAAACAAAAACAAAACCAAAACCCACCAAACAAAACCAAACCACCCCAAAAAGAAACAAAACCCCCAACCATTAATTCCCAAGTAGGGCCTTTTAAAATTTGTTTCTATCAGATACTCATTTCAGTTGTGCAGCTAGTATCACCAACTAACCTCCCAATTTCATAAATAAATACTCATAGCACTGCTACTGCAAAACCCAATCTGGTGATAGCCAAAGAGATTATAAAGACCTCTAAAGAAATCCATCATTTAATGTAAAATCCTTTTTTTTTTTTTTCCCCCTAATAACCATTTAATACAAAGAAACAGAATAAACTGTGTCTGGTCCCCTCTGCTTCCAGAACCAAAGCATGCCTTTGAGTAGATCTTACTCAGCTTGCATGGAGAGACACTTCCCCAAAGCACCACATCCCACTTTCATCTAAGAGAAGCTCTCCTATGGATCATCCAGACCAGATGAATGAGATGTACACAGACAGGAGAAACAAATGTGGGTAATCTTCTTTAGAGCATTCTCTGTCTTGAGACAATAGATTCTTAACTAGATATTGCAGCCTGAGGAAATAGCTGTTTTAAAGCAATATGCAGTTTAGGCTCCATTCTTTTCCTTCTGTCAGAAAGGAAGGCAGAGCCATGTACATCAGAAGGGTCGAAAAAGGGGGTTGTAGGAGCAGTGTGAGAAGGACAGAGATGTTTAGCAGCTTGGCAGGTAAAGCAGTCTTTTGGAAGTTAAGAGATGTTTGGTCAAGGCTCATCATGGAAGGTAAAGAATGGAGTCTGAATGCTTCACCAGCTAGTTCCCACCCACCAAAAAAGGACAGAAGGGAGATACCATCTGTGGCAGTTTACTGAATCCAAACTGCAGTAGATTTAATTTCTAAACGAAAACTATCTAGGGGATTATTCCTGCAGAATTAATGAACCACTTTGTGACAACTAAAACTGAATTTTTGACAAACTTGTTATTTCCTTCCTCTTCAGTGTCAGGCAGCTCTGATTTGCATGCTTAAGGATCTTACGTCTCCAGATGCAGAATCAATGGGATTTGAAGGTTTCTTCCAATACCTACAAGCTGTGCAAGTGTGCTGACACACTGGAAAGGAAACAGAGTAAGGATGTGGTTGATTATCCATGCTGATAGGAGGGAACTTTGACTCTCACTTCTTTAGGGCAAAGTCCAAGAGTTTCCAGTATTTCCATAAGAGGCTTTGCCTGACCTATTGTCATTAATGGGAGATCATTTAGAAACAGAAGCTTTCCAGGGTTAATCCTGCTCAGACCACTACAATGGAAGGATTATCACTGACTTCAGTAAGAGCAGAATTAAGTCTTCTGTTGACAGAAACATATTTATTCTATGGTTTTTTTTTCTTTCAAATGTCTATACTTATCTCAAAGATACAGATGCACATTTTCCTATATCTAAAACCTCCCAGCAGAAAAAGCAAACCTAAGTTAATATTAACGAGATATGATCTGTACTTAGCTGGCTATGAAAATACTGCAATGTAGCATACTTGTATGGAGATACATATGAGTGTGTGCATCAATACAGGTACATTGTCAATATTTTGTTGCTGAACATCAGCACACAAGGGCCCTAAACCACTAAGCACACTCTGATACCCCCTACTAGGGTTCCTTTGTCAGAACTAAAGGGGAGACAGACTTTCATTTGTACCTAACAGTGATTTCTCCCATTTCTTATTTGCACCACCACCCTTTTTGGTCTTCTCTAAGTTGAGAATGCTGACCCAGGATTGCTCAGTTCCTCTCCTTTGCCACCTTACATGCTGGTTTTGTACCTTGCGTGTAAGAAAAACAGTGAGGCATTGCACTGGACTTCAAATCTAGACTCAGCCCAGATGCTGTGAAGTGCCTGTTTGGTTTGGAAGAAACCTGAGGGATAGAGAGAAGCAGGTCCTGCTGCTATGACTGAGGTTCTAAGTGCCTGGACACTTAACCCTGTCATCAAAAACACCTACAGATCCTCCAGCTCATCAGCAGTTCCACTAGCAGGAACACTGACAAAACACTCTCCAAATGCCTGAACTAGATTACCTTGGGTTTTTTGTTTGTTTGGGCTTGTTTTTTTGGTTGGGGGGGTGTTGTTTGCTTTTTATTTTGATTTTCCCTTTTTGCCCCCCAGTGCCAGAATCTTGCATTTAGCTGACTGAGCACTCACAAGCAAAAGCACAGTGACAGTTTGTGGTTGCTCTGAACTACCCTAAAACTTGTGGTCTCCTGCTCCACTCCGGAAAGCAGTGAAGATGAAGAAACAGCCCCCCTGCAAGCCAGTCTGTGGTCCTTCCTCAGTGACACCTAGCTCAGCTGGAGGGTCGCTGGACATCTGTAATTCTTCCTGCTGTGCACTAGATGCCACTGCACAGACTGTTTTTAGCAGCCAGCCAGCCACTGCCTTTTCTCAGGCAGCCACAACTCCACCTGTCAGAGGTCCCCAGGACCACTGATTTGGAGTTTCAGCACACAGCCAAGCCAAGCTCTTCTCAGTTAGGGCAGGACTATCATTATGTTACTGATGGGAAGCTGAAGTAGAGAGCCCACAACATGATTTTGATGTGGGTTGGGTATGGCAAGGCTGGCAGAGTGTGGACTTGAGCAGCAGGTCACCTGCATTCCCCACCGGACTGAAGTGCCAAAGTTGGCTTGCTGGTTTTCTCTTTCTACCACTGTTGAAGCCACATAGGGATAGGAGGTCAACCTGGAGGCAGAGTGGAGAGGATGTGGAACAGTTCCACTAGCATCAATCTGACCAGCATAGAGGGTCCCACAGTCAGTCTCAGTTTCTCAACCTCCTATCACCTGCCTAGGTTCCTGAGCATCTTCTCTTCAAGAACCACCCCTGCAAGTCTCACAGCCAGTGTTACTTTCTTCCCTTAGGGGACATCTCTGCTTTTCTTCAGCAAAACTTTCTACTGATGACGAAGAAAAGCTGCAGGAAATGCTTCCTAAGAAAGCTGGAGAATCTTTTTCAGTCAAGTTTTGCAAGAGTAGGTTAAAAGCAACAGCACGGATTGTGGCATTTCCCCATTTCAAAGCAGCTCTATGGCCTGAGATAAGGAGGAGTTACTGATGCTGCTCGTGGCTCTGTAAGACAGGTGAGGTGCTGGGGACCTCTGCAGCACATGATTTCTTCCTGACTTACTTCTCTGCTATTGTGGGAATATAGATATATAGATCGTTCCTCCTCCTCAACATGTCTGACAGGACACTGTCTGACTCAGGCACAGCCTCTCACAGCAGAATCCAGCAATCCTAGATCCATTTCGGTACTTTTCCCTCCAGACCTGCCCCTGCTGGACCCTTTCACATGAACCTACTCCTGAAAGACCTGCAAAGCTTTGTGTATCTCCTTGTCCTGCGCTTGACACAGTCACTGGTGGAGCATGTTCACCACTAGCTAGAGGTTGTGTGACACCTTATTCATAACCTGTAATGCAGCTGACTGGAAACAACTGTTCCCAGCTGTGAGCAGCAGGGTACCACTGGTCTTTTGAGGGCTGATGCCATTACCTCCACCTGCTGCAGCAAGAGCTTGAGCCCTGGCTGAAGAGGCAGCTTTAAAACCACTAAGCCCTGCCTTCTCCTTCCCACCTCCCAGTACAACCTAAGCTTTTGTTTTGGTGACAGGACAGAAGACATCTGTGCATTAACTCAGTGCCAAGAACCACAGATCAGATCCCAGCATCAGCTGTGAACATCTGCACACCTGCACAGGGTTTTGTGCTTGCTCTGCCAGGGGAGCTCACTCAAAAATCCCCTTTCTACAGCAGATTTCACTGGCTGTCAGTCAGTAGCCAAGCAAATAAAATTAAGGACTCTGACAGAAGCAAGTTTCATCCCTAGGCAAAGCTGTATGACATAGGAAATAACTCCATAGTCTAAACTGAAGTCTTTCTTGAGGTCTAAATCAATTAACCACAAGGTCTGTCAGAGTTAAAGCTATGTTACAAAAAAATCAGCCATGATAAAATACTTGTGCCAGCCCTTTCTTTCCTAAGCAGGGAGTGTTTAAAAGGTACTTTTTCACTAATGGCAATTTTCACTTCTCATCTCTGCCTTCCCCCCAAAAGCCTGCTAGTAGCTTCCACCTCTGGGGACCCCCTGAGCACCCCTCTTCCATCCTGAGCCCACTGGTGCCAGAGCTAAGAACTCAGTCCAGCAACAGGGAGATCCACAGAAGGTGGGCAGCACTGGATCATCATTTCCAGCCCATGTCGGCCTGGGCTGTACAACAACTTCCAACAGTGGTATGTCACAGCACTGGAGGATGGTGGCATTTGGAAGAAACCTCTGGAGATCACCAAGTGCAACCCCTTTGCTAAAGTAGGTTTGCCTAGATTTAGGTTGCACAGAAACAGATGCAAACAGGACTGCATCCAGTGTCTCCAGAGGAGACTCCACAACCTCTCTGGGCACCGTTGTACTGCTCTGTCACCCTCAGAGTAGTTTTCCCTCATGTTCAGATGGAACTTTGTTTTGTGCCTTTTGTCCTGTCACTGGGCACCCTGAAAAGAGTCTGGCCCCATCTTGAATCCCACCCTTTAGATACTGAAGCATTGAGAAAATCCCCTCTGTGTCTTCCCCAGGCTGAACAGACACAGGTCACTCAGCCTTTCCTCACATCCTTAACATATCCAAAGCCCCTTTATTGTCACAGCAGGGTTTACATATGAACTCTGGACCAACTACCATGTAACTGGTAATTTTTTCCTGCTGATTAGGAAAGTTTCTAACTGCCTGTTGTTTGGTTATTTTATGGATTAGCACATTTTGTGTAGCTGGTGTCAAGCACTTCTGTTGCAGGTTTATCAGCTATCACTTCCTGCCAGCTGAATGATTCTGGAAATGAGATTTGTGTAAACTCTCCCATGTAAGTAAGTCTACACACAAAAGTCTCACTCCATTAAAGCTGTTGCTTGCTTGGTAGGTAAAGCTGTGTGTGTGCACCCATCTAACATAGAGACCATAAAGAGTTCTTGCTACTGAACAGGGGATTGTGGAAAAATCCTGAGCAGCCTGCAGGAATGAATGTAGTTATTTTTTAATCTATAGAAGAAAGAAGGCAAAGGAAAATGGGATTGCCTGGAGGCAAACATCCTTAAATAAACAGCTGCTAGAACAATATAGCTTTTCTTATTCTACAGGGTTTCTAATGCCAGGCATCTAAATAATGATTTACACTGCCCAAAACAAGGGTGATGAGTTTAGTAGGTCATTGCTTTGAGTCAACTTATAATGTTGTTAAGTCCAACCATACAAAAAAAAAAGATGAGTCCAGACCTCAGAATATTATATTTGCTTTTTAAAGATAAAAATCTGTCAGCTTAATAATTACTTTTCCAAATTTTCTTGAAAATAAGGATTTAGGTTTTTGGGGTTTTTTTGCTTTTTAAGTGAAAACTAAGATCTTTGAATCTTAGCATTCCAGGAGCTAAGGCTTAAAAACCCCTCAATCACCCAACAAACCTATAAATAAAATATCAAGCACTATTAGACCATGGACCACAAGGTTTTCCCCATTTCCTATTTTCCAGCAGAGCTGACTGTTCACCAGCAGCAGGCCTCAGGTTCTTCAGAATTCACACCATGCAAAGCTTAAGTGACCTTCCTTCACCACCATTTGCAAGGCACTTGCTTGAAAAGAAAAGAGGAAGTGGAAGCAGACAGAGGTGTAAACCTGATGGAGCTCACCTGGATAAGCTTCTTGGAGCTGCTCAAATTTACCTGCCAGCTCCAGGCCACACTCCCTCACCACTGCTTCCCAACAGAACCTCAGCCCAACCCACCCAATTCCACTGGGCTGCAAACTAACCCAAAGAAGGGGGACTAATACCTTAGGGATTCACAGCTAAGAGGATTTTCCTCCCTCAGTCTTAAGGTGTTCTTTTTTAGATGTATGTATGTATTCCACTGGCAGGTTGAGAAAAGACACCAGTTTGACAGTATAATGCTATCTTCTTACTTTGCCCTGGGAGAGCTCAGCAATTACCTTTGCTTCCTTGACACACCAAATAAAGGGCATGATCAATTAGAGACAGACTCAATTACAAAGAGTGAAACATGACTTCAGACACTACACTGGTCCTTTTGTCCTCTGTTAATTTGAGAGGTTTACAATTTCTTTAACCTTGTGGAAGAAAGTTACGCAAACTAAAAGAAGAAATGCCTGACTGTACCAAGTAATAATGATGAAAGCATGAAAAGTATGAAAGTAATAATGTGTAGGGAGCACAACTCACTTCCTCACAAAATTCTTACCATAAATACCTCTCTCAAACCTTGTAAAGTTGTAAAGTGCAGAGCAGAGTCTACTTCCACATATGGCTATGCGGTGATTGCTTTCCTGTCTGGTATTAAACTTTATTTTCATGTCACTGGACAAGTTGTAAAGGTGCCTGCTACAGTAAGTCTCTAAAATAAGTAAAATTTATTACACTGACTCAAGGGATGAGGTAAGAAGTAGCATACTAACTCATCTGATTTAGGATGCTCCAAAAAAAGATACAGCTAACATCTGCCGATAATTCAGACAAATCCTGGCAGAGGTTGGAGAGAGACATAAGAGACTTGGTACTGTCTGTCACAGCAGATGTCCTACTCACACATCCTCTTTACTACTTCTCTCTCTAGCCTGAGTTTTGTTTAAAAAAAAAAAAAAAAAAGACTAAGCCGAACTTACTCTTGGTTCTACACCAAATGTCCAGGTACTCATGTCATGTGTGGGCACAATTCCTTTTTCTTTCTTAAATAATTTAAATGCTAATGCTACAAATAAGCATAAGAAAACATCATTACTTCTTGTCCTGTCACTGGGCACTGGCCCCAAATCCCCAATCCAAATTGACTTCTTTTCTAAAAACATTTTAGTTAGCTTGAATAAGGATTTGCTGTTGGTAAACCCCACTGTGCAGGCAACTGCAGATGGCACCAGGCTGGCTCCCAGAGCCCAGGAGCAGCACAATGCCAGCATAAGCAAGCTTGAAGTTTCCTGACCATAATAGTCTGTCCCCAGGCAGATGCATGAGAGCAAGGATTTAAATAACAGCCTGCTGAAAACAAGCACTTCCAGACAAAAAGGGAAAAAGGCTCTCATCTTATACTCCCAGAGCTCAAAATTGATTTAATCCAACATTTCCAACAGTGGTATATCAGTGCTGCCCTGAACACCCCAGACACAACTCAGGGCGCCGTCTGTAACAGAATCAGGTCCCACACAAGTTCTACTCTGTTTTACCGCACAGCAATGGTTTTATTCAATGTCTCTTATCCACAACTGCTGCCAACAGCAGATCAGCTCCGTTCTTATAAACCTGCAGTTACAGGCTGTGAGGCATTTTAGGCATGGACTAGGAGCCCAGGTAGAGCTGAGGAAGCATCATTTCAACCACAGAGCAAGCACCGGCGTACACCACAAGCAATTCTGTGGTATTTCAAACTTGGGGGCAGATATTAAGGTGCTGGAACACATCCAGAGAAGGGCAACAAAGCTGGTGAAGGGCTTGGAGAAGAGGTCTGGTGAGGAGCAGTTGACAGAACTGGGGGTGTTTGGGGAAAAGGAGGCTGAAGGGAGACCTTCTTGCACTTTGCAGCTCTCTGAAAGGAGGTTGCAGTGAGGTGGAGGTTTGGTCTCTTTAGTAACAAATGATAGGATGAGAAGAAACGGCCTCAGGTTGCACCAGGGGAGGTTTAGATGGGATAGGATACAAAACTTCTTCACCAAAAGGGCTTTCAGACACTGGAACAGGCTCCCCTAGGACGTAGTGAATCCCCATCCCTGGAGGTATTTAGAAGACACAGAGGTGCAGTGCTGAGGGAAATGGTTTAGCACCAGACTTGTCAGAGTCTGGTTGGACTTGATCTTAAAGGTCTTTTCCAATCAAAACTATTCTATGATTCTAACATTTCAGTTAGGAGCAGAAAAGCCATTATCAATCAATCAAAAGAAATACTAGCATGAAGTTTGATGGCTCCCTCAGGCAGGTATCTGGCTCATTGTACTTTGACTTTCTCACATTTCGTAGTCCTGCAAGTGCATGGGAGCTCCTGTGCACGATGCACAGGCATGTGCAGCTTTGGAATCACCTTCTAATATTTATATTTCAATTCTGCAATGTAAATACCAGCTGCAGCATGAGGGAGACTCATAAAAACTCCTCTCAGCTGAGACACATTGGCCACATTACAGGGCAAGACATTTCTTCTTTGCAAATAGATTTCTGAGAAAGACCAATTTTCCCAGCTATGAGCTGCAATGCCCACAGTGTCAACAAGATTTTCAGGGTCCTGTAACAACAGCTTTGACAATTCCAGTACTCTCTGTAATTTTATTCACTAACTGATATATTTAGAGCCTAAATTTACCTCTCTAAGGACTGCCTGTACTATGGTCTTCTTTTTTCCACCTCTTTACCTCTTGCTTTTTATTCTGTTGCCGTTTAAGTGAGCTTACCCAAGGAACAATCAATCCTCCCAGCCTGCTGACCCTGAAGAGGTTTTTTGCATAAAAAGTAAAGAGAAAGACTGACAACTTTTAAATCAACCCTTCCATGTAAAAAACCTGACACCTGATGACACCAGTGAAATCCAGGTGAGGGCTTTTAAACTCCCAGATGTCATCTGTCAGTGCTCTCCTCAACTCAGGTCAATGCAGATGTGTGTCTCTGCCTCTTCCTTGCACGAGGCAAAACTGAACCAGAAGCCACCTGTTTAGATGCTCTATCAAGACTCAGATTGTAACATATTCAGAACTTGTGTCTGTGATGCTGTGCAAAGAAATCTTTATCTGTACATAGGAGTCAACTCACCACAATATCCTATAGGAAAAATGTGTTTTATAGGACCACTGACTCCAGAGTACAGCTTAACAGCATTCAAAAGATACCAACATAAAATTAATGACTAAATGTTTCATGCAGAGAGCACTACACTTCCACTTAATGGGAGTTTGAGCAGTTACTCCTCTATTATTAGTGAATGGCAGTAGCCCATTGCATGATCCAAGAGAGAATCCAAATTGCTGTTGGTGCTAATGATAAATACCCTCGGAGAGTAAATACCTCCTGACCGCCGTGCCAGTTCTAATCTGATCGCATTTCAGCCAGCGTAACAAAATCTCTTCTGGTGGTGTTTGAATGAAAAGGATTAAATAAGACTTCTCTTACTTTTCTGTGTTCAAGGGAATATTTTCGGGCTCTGTAATTTCAACTCTTACAAAGTGGAAGTTTTCTAACTGGTGCTTACACTCCATCAGCCACGGCATAAAAGCAAAGATACTGGACAATGAGACTATGGGAAACTGTTTGTTGGCTTGCCCACAAGTTTATGAAGGCCTTTCTTTACAAAGACAAGGGAAAAAAGACAGGAAAAAAGCTATTCCTACACCTGAATTTGCAAAGACTGACCATTTAGTTTATCAAACAGAAAGCCCCTCATTCCCCACTTCCATTTGTAAACAGCCCAAATGCCTTTCATGACATGACACATATTTCCTCCACATCTGCATTCTGCGTATCATTGTTCAGAAGCATCTTTAAATCGAGTGACAACCTCCTACTCTTTTTGTTAAACATTTGGTTTTGTATGACTCAATTTAATGCATCATTTCCCCCCACGCTGATATTTACATTTTTCTCATCACTGACTTAATCCCCATCATGATTTTCAGTGGTTTGGCCCAATGTAGCATCGTCTGGGATCAACTCTTGCAAGAACAGGGAAAACCTTTAGCTGCATTGCTGTTTCTTTTTCTCAATTGGGCACCTATTAACAGTTCTCCATTCACGGAAGGGTTTATGCACTTGTGCCATTAGTGTAACAAATAGAAACCTTCTATTTAATAAAATGTGCTCAATTTTGATCAAATTGCTGGAGTTAAACTGGCACAACGTACACAACACCACTGAGTGGACTTGGAAAGTTTGCTTAAGAAAGAAAAAAAAACCTTTTTACTCTAAAGTGAACTCTTGACTGGACCGTACAAGCCCTATCACTGTCAGGCTTGATGGGGCTCTAAGCAAACTGACCTAGTTGGGGATGTCCCAGCCCACTGCCAGGGGGTTGGACTACATGATCCCTATTACAGCTGCCTTCCAATCCAGGGTATTCTGTGATTCTATGACTGTGCAGCTCCCCAGAGGCTGGAGAAGAGTGAAGAAAGAAGGTGTCTTCAATGCCTGGCATGTACAGTTGGAAACCAGAAAACAGGTAGTGATGTTGTACTGAGTGGTACTGCCCGGTTCAACAGATGGGTTGTAGTCCTGCTGCATATTCTTCACTTCTAAAAATTAACATTTATATATCAGAATTTAAGAGAATGCCCAAGGCACTGAAGAAATTAGCCATTGTTCCTTATTTTATTAAACTCTAAAAGGAAAATGAAAAGATCTTCAGGGCCAATTCAGGATGCTTCAGACAGGCTATAAAGTGAAGAGTCCCCTGAGCTATTCCTTTGCCTGACAGATGAGTTGCTCTGTGCAGGATTCTCCTTCTCAGCATGGAGCATGCAGCCCAGATTCTCTTTAATTCTTCTTGATTAAATCCCAAGCCAGTCCTTGCTTCGTGACAGAGCCATAAGAAGTATAAATCACTGCAGAAAGCAAGTGATAATTATCTGGCAGCTTAGTTACTCATGTAGAGGTCAAGTGCAACCCACTCCCCAAATGTTCCTCTGCCACTCACCATAAGTTCCTATAATAAAAGATGACTTTTAAGTTCCATCAGAGCACTTGGAAAAATGGCAAGCCATGAGAGACTGCCTGCAAACTTTATGGGGCACATGAACCAACACTAACACCAAGACTTTAAAGTCTCTGGACTTCTGACACGTGTGCCCATGGATGATGGAAACAGCTTAGCCACAGATGTTAAATCAAGCAAAATCAGAACGCCAAAATTAAGTGTAAAACCCAGGTAACATCTCTTCTTCCCTGCTGAGGCACAGCAGGGCCCAGTCACTGTTTATGGCAAGAAAATCTTCAGTGGGAAGTAACCAGAAGATACTCAATGAGATCTACTGGTAGTATGGATAAGAGATTGGAGCAGGTCTGAACTCAAAATGATAAAAAGCTAAAAATAATAATAAAAAGAAAACTCCCCCCAAAGCCTGACCTTTCAGGCAAGAGTTCTGCATATGTTCAGCACACAGACTTCAGAATGTTTCCTGCCTTTCCCATCACTTCTTACAGACCCTTGCCACTCAGTCCTCAGAGCAGTGCAGCAGGAAGCCAACACAGCCATGTCCCCTGACAGACTGAAAAATCATGTTTTGCCAAACCAGTCATCACCATGGTCATGCTGAGATGACTTTTTCCTCCATCTTAGACCATACAATCTTTGCTTCTAAAAGTTCAGACACATTTTATTCGCCAGGCATCCTAGCAAGCCTCCAGCAGCAAGGACTGTTTGATCAGAAAGGGTACCACAATTAATCAGAAGGAAAGTGTACCAGGCCAGCTGACAGCAAGGCACAAAATAAGAGCAATGTCCCAGCCATGAAATAACACAGCAGAAATTTTATGTATGGTTTCATTTGTTCAAGTCCCTTTGCCCACTGACATTCAGACCTTTTTCTCTAGCTTAATTTCTTATAACACAAGATTATGTCTTCACATTCCAAGGTCAAGTGGAACATGGTCTATATATATTCTTTGTGCTGTGTTCAGCTTCTGAAATTCCTCTGCTGTGGATACAATTACACCAGTTTAGATTATCCCCTTTCCTAATATGCTGAAGTAAATTAAGCACTTTGGTAGTGGTGTAGATAAACTCACATAAGATAATAAAGCTTAATCACGTCCATACTACACATTACTGTCATGAACTTAATTTTGCAATCACAGTGCTAAAGGATAAATTGCAACTTTTTTTTTTTTTTTTTTTTGAACCAACAAAAGAGGTTAGATAAAACCTTTGAAGGCAATTAAGAACCAACTGGATTATTAGCTTGGAAAAAAAATACTTCCAAATGAAATTGTTGTCTACAGTGTTCCCTCACTTATTAGAAAGATGTGAAAGGGAGGAGGTGAGATGCAGCTGGATGCAGCTAATTTCCTAAATCTCAGAGCCAAGTGAAAAATGAGCTGCAGGAAAGCAGGAACACATGGAATCTCCTCTTTTAATAAAAATTCATTAGCTTCGTATTCCCTTGATCTTTGTGTGTATTTATTTACTGGATTGGAAAGGCATCATGCATGTGCAGCAATTAACTTTTATCGCGTTACAGACTAGAACTGAGAGAAATTCTTTCTCTATCCTGGCATGAACTGACTTTTGCAAAGAAAGTTTTATCTTCTAATCAAAAATCTTCCTCTTCAACCACAGCTAGAGTAACTTTTTCAAGCTGAGCAGCATAACCACCTTCTTGGATGTGGTAACTGTGCAGGGAACACTCAGTTCAAGTTAACTTTGATTTCTTTCAGTGAGTGGGATCCATCAAGATCTAAGTATAGCAATTTAAAACTTCATTGGTGAGCTTGGGATTGCTGTTTGAGTGCTTTTCTCTGTAAGCACACATGTATATGTTTTCTCTATAAGCATAGATGTGTATCCATCTCCACAGAAAGGAGGTGATGAGATGCATCACAAACCAAGTAGAAAAGGATTTTCCAGAGACCAGCGATTTACTCGGCTTTGCATATAATGGTTTCCCTGAATCTGAAGACTCTGATGTGTGATTTGATTAAATGAGGATTACTTGTCCTGACTAGCAAAGTAGGAATAAACAAATCTCCAGCTTTACACTGAAGCTCGTGAAAATGCAGCTATATTTTAGTTGGTGTTTGTGTTGACCTACTGTTGCTTTGAGCTGGTGGAGTGAAAGAAGCATTTGGAATTTAGACCAACCTGCTTAGTGGCTACAATCTAAGCATCTACACTCCAAATGTTCTGGTTGGTTTTAAGTTTCATATGAATTCTAGCCTTGTGCTATTAATTGCATGCTTTTACCTGGAATGATCAGAAGATACATTTGAAAGATGCAAACTGTTGGTAAAATATCCACTTCAAGCTCAATTAGTCTTCCTAAGGAAAGTCTGCACATTTCCCCCTGTATTTTATTTATTGTAGTCAACTGACAATCATAACATATCTTGTTTATGATTTACATTTATATGTAGCTTATGTGTTGCTCATCTTAGCTGATAATGTCTTTGAGAGATGACTTTTCAGCGTCTGCAGCACTCTCTTGCAAGCCTGATTGGCATAACTCACCTAAACTTCTCACTCTCCAACAGTCCAGGCTTTATTTAGATACAAATGCTAACAAATCCTTGGAGTTCCATAAAAAAAGAATAGACATCTCAGATTGTTTTCTTGCAAATCTGTTCTATCTGAGGCTTTCTTTGCTCCAGGCAGTAGCAAAGCCCTGTAAGTGAACTAGGTGTATCTCAGTGTATGAAGTGACAGCAGAGTCTGCAGTCTCCTTAACTGCTTATAAAAACTTTTATATTACAATTCCACCATAATATGGGTCTATAAGAAGTGCAAAGGCAAAAGCTCTTTCCAGCTGCAGGGAAAACATCACTGCTAGCTTCTGCTACAGCCCAGGGAAGTTCCTGCTCTAACTACATCTTAACATCTCTCACAAGGACCCTACTGACCAGTGGTACAATTCAGATAAAAAACACTTTCTGCTCCTGGAGTCTTATCATTATTCAGATTGGGCACAGCTTCAAATTATTTGCCTTCCATAAAGATTTTGCCAGTGTTTGCAAATCTCCCACACTGAGAGACACTTGAATAACTTCTGGTAGGCTATGTGGAACACAAAGATTTTCACCATAGCCAGAAAAACCTAGTGCATGTTTCTGTTTGACAGACACACTTGCCTTGAAAAATACATGCTATCACATTCCATTGAACAGAATCTCTGGATAAAACTGATGTGTGTCTAAGATGCTCTTATTCTCATTTCAGGAATTTAGATAAAAAATGCCCATTAATATAATAAACAAAGTCAAGCTTCTGTTTGCAGTGGTTTTGCTTCTAATAGCTGCAAGAACTGCCACGTGAACATTTCAAATTTCCTAACTAAATATTTTTTGAATACCTAATACAGGCATTCAAACAAGGAGGAGAAGCCTGTGGTGTGTTTGCTTTTGTACAAGCTATCTGTTTGCAGACATTCAGGATTACCAGTTTAAACTTCTGTTATGATCAGGAATGAAGTTAATTCTTGACTTTATTTACTGAGCCACTAAACAAGCACAAAGAAACATCTGCAGCTGCAACACGTTGCAAAGCTGCTCCACAATAAGTGATTTGCTGCAAAAATCTGTGTGACCAACATATCAGCCCATCATCAGTTCTGGGATACTGCTCCTCTTGCCTTCCACCTATCCACCATACTGGAACCTTTGGAAATAAGCACTAAGCATTCTTGGACAAGAAGATGGTGAGCTGCAGCTTCAGCAGCTGAAGAGCACTGGTGGAATATGCTTTTAACACACTGAAAGGTAGATGGAGAAATGGGATACCAAGGTAACAATAAATAATCCCTTCTTGTGACAAAGAAACTGCATGTTAATTGTGTATGGCCTTCTAAGACCCACAGACAGATCCTCAGTGATGGACATCTGGATTGATGAAAAGCTCACCATGAGCCTGCAGTGCACAGGTGCAGCCCAGACAGCAACTGAGTGCTGGGCTGCAGCAAGAGCAGTGTGGGCAGCAGGGCAAGGGAGGGGATTCTGCCCCTTTGCTCTGCTCTCATCAGACCCCATCTGGAGTACTGTGTACAGTTCTGGAGCCCCCAGCACAGGAAGGACATTGAAATGTTGGAGTGGGTCCAGAGGAGGCCATGAAGATGCTCAGAGGGCTGCAGCAGCTCTGCTGTGAGGACAGGCTGCAGCCTGGAGAAGAGAAGGCTTCAAGGAGACATTATAGTAGCCTTATAGTAGCCTACCTTATAGGCTACCTTAGAGTAGCCTTCCAGTATCTAAAAGGGGCCTACAGGAAGGCTGAGGAGGGATTATTGACAAGGTCTGGTAATGACAGGACAAGGGGCAATGGGTTTGAACTGGCAGAGGGGAGCTGGAAACTGGATGTTAGGAGGAAGTTGTTTGCAGTGAGGGTGGTGAGACACTGGCACAGGTTGCCCAGGGAGGTTGTGGATGCTCCTTCCCTGGAGGTGTTCAAGGCCAGGTTGGACGAGGCCTTGAGTGACCTGTGCTAGTGGGAGGTGTCCCTGCCTATGGCAGGGGGTTGGAACTGGATGATCCTTGAGGTCCCTTCCAACCCTACCATTATATGATTCTATGACAGTAAGAAGAAACAGGGAGACTAAGGTGTTTATACCTGCTGCACAGGCGGACTGAAGCTATGTGGTTTGGGGCCATGGCTTTGATTGAGACTGTGCTGTGACAGTCTTTGGTGTTCTCAGGTAACACCTACATGTCCTTTGAACAGGTGGACAGAAATTCATAACCAAGTTCTTCCCTGTTGGCACCAGGTTATAACAACAGCAGTGGCAGGCCAGGACATGCAGTCACACCAAGCATTGGGTCTGTAGAGCCTGAAAGCACCTGTGGGGGGTCCTGTGACTATGGTACTAAATCTTCTCTGGCTCTGCAGAAAGTAAGGTTGGTAGAACATAGGCAGAGAAGTTTGCTTGAAACTACTCCAGTATCTGGGAAGGCTACAGCAGCCTCAGCCACAAGTTGTAAGGAAAATACAGACATGTCATTTTTTTAAGTGAGAACATCTGGACATGTCCAATACAATTAGCTCTTCCCTGGTGATGAAGCACAAGGTTAAGCACCACAGCTTAACAGCTGATGTGAGCAATTTGCACACACCATAAGGATTGAGGATCCACATGCAATAAACAATAGAAGATGGAGAAGGACTTAAATGTCTCCCTGAAACTAGTAAGATATAAAAGGCACATTTAGGAAGCAATTCTTTCTAATCAGGCCAAGTTAGGCAATGACAGGAACCAAGTTGGAAGAAAAAAAAAATCCAGAAGTACTAATTTGTTTCTGATAATTGAAGAACATTAATTGCCTCTGATTTTGTAAAAGTAAAACCTGACATTTTCCTTGAAGCAGAGGGCACCTCTGCAAGGCAGCTTATCTCAGGAGGTCCTGTCCAATCTCAGTGTAACTATAGCCATAAAACACCCTTCTCAACCTGGCCACAACTCCTGGCCTCCGTGAGGGCAGCACTGGGGATCCAAGTTGGTTAAGGCTCACTGAAATTGGTGCTCAGAGGGAAGGATGCTTGAAGATCCACATTCCATGCCAGGCAGAAGCCAGGCTGTGCATGTATTCCCACCAGGGCAGATAGCTCTGTGTGTGCAGTCACCTACATCAGCTCAGATGGCACTGACAGACAAACAGCACTTACAGCCTGCCCAGATAGCAGCAGTAACCAGCTGCTCATTTACATGCCACCAGACCCTTTTATATCCTTCCCTTTTAGTTTTCCCGTGCTGGTTCCTTCCCCAGCCCCTCCCTTTCCCCACTTGTGGCTCTCTCTCCAAACACCCCACAGTAAGTTTTGTGCAGAGACCCTCAAGTCCCTCTCGGGACAGCTTCTCCCAGACTTCTGGTAGTGGATGTCACCTCAGCAGCCAGTACAAAAGCAAGGTGGTGACATCCACCCAGAGTAAGCCAACGAAGCAGAGGACAAACAGCAAGAAGTGAGGTATGGGGAAGCACCCAGATGGAAGGTACAGAGAAGCCAGTACACAAAGCACTACAGCTTTGTCAGGAACAAGATCACAGAATCACAGAAAACATCAAGTTGGAAGAGACCTCAAAGATTATCCAAGTCCAACCTTCGAACCACTTGAGGGTCAGTCCTAAACAACATGTGTGACAATTGCTGTGGAGCAACTTCTCTGTTCTCAAAACAGGTCTGGCAAATCCACATTTGTGGACACAGGAGGAGGAGACAACAGAAAACAGCTTGAGGAAATCTGTAACAAATTTTCAGTGCATATGAGCCCTTGGTTCAAAAGAGCTAAACCTATTTCATGAAAACAAAGAGACAGCTCCAAGTGAAGCATGCCAACAGGCTGCACAATCCATTTCTCTAGAAACAACAAACAGAAGGGCTGTCAGCTTCCCTTCCATAAATCTAATTACTGCACATTAACGATTCCAACTGACGCAGAGATGAGAGAGCCTCCAGCCAGTCTGGAGCAGAGGCTGGCTCCAGGTACCTACTCACACTCCCCTGTGAAATGAAGAAACTGGTGACTGTAAACATCAGCCTCTCCCTGTACAAGCCAGGCCAACTCCATACAGGTGGCAAATAAAGGCAAATTCTGTGTATTCCTTGGACTTTAGGAGCAAATATCCTTCACTCACGCTTAGCTATGGGGATGTTTTAATAGCTGCTGGTTGACAGTTCACAAATTAATCAGCTAAGTAGAGGAGACAGCACTTCTTTCTGATTTTGCAAGTATGGGGCAGAGTTGCAGATTATGCACACTGCACATTCAGACAATAAATTTACCTCTGAAACAGTATTAACAAACCTTGTATTAAAAACATTTTATCAAGAATCAGCCAGCATTAGAGAACACACAGTGAAGAGCTGCTTGTCTGCTCCTTTGTGCATCTGAAGAGTATTGGTTCAGGAAATTATTCCAGCATGTGCTTATTGTCTTCACTTCAGAGTGCAAGCTTAAAGTGAGTACTTTTGCAGCCTTCCTGGACAAGGGACTGCAACTAGAGCAGTAACCTTTATGAACTTCTTCCTTCAGTATTATGGCATTTCTTACAGGTTGATAAGCATCTTTTTGTCACCTGTACACCTGGTTGGAGTTAATATTAATTGATGAAAGTAAACCCATCCCACAGTAAAGTTTACTTCCAGGCCTTTCTATAAATTAGTCAAAATTAGTGCCGGTTGAATATACATGTGGTCCACTTTGGCTTGCACTCCCTGACTTACCATGATAAAAGAAAAATCAAGGAGTGCTGGTAGAGGGCCTTACAGACCAGATGCACATTTTGGAGGATGTCTGTAGACTAAGGAAAGCAGGAAGGAGATAAAGGAGAAGCAGAGAAATCCTGACATCAGCCATAAAGGGGCAGCCTGCTGACCAAAGATGGGAAGAAACCCTGTGAAGCAGACTGCGCTGGCACTCATCTCGGATAACCATTCAAAACCACCAGGGAGGGTTGGAACCAGAGTGGAGAATGGGAAAATACCTATGTTAAGGAACTACAAGAAATATTTGTAATAGCCCTACCTCTTATTATGAATATGCATGCTCTTGTAACATAAATTGTGGCTTATGTCAGCATGGGGTGTGCAGGATTGATGGAGTGATCCTGTCTGCATCCAGCGCTGTAATAAAATACACCTACTTCATAACTCTGCATGAGTTTTGGGGTTCATTTCACAAGTCAACCACAGTTTTACAGGCAGGGCTCTAAGACTCATCTATAAGCCCATCTGAAAGAGAAACCTCTGCTGTCAGAAGCCCTACAGGTCCCCCACTCCCAAAAGAGAGGTGGACTGCATCCATACACTGCAACAGTGTATGGATCCTCCTTCCAGGGGATCATCAACACCTGCAGTAATTTTTAGCAAGCTACCTTTTCTCATACTAGCTTTTGATCTCTGCTGTCTCACCAACAGCACATACCACTGCTGGTCTCTGTTTTAGAAGGCTGATACCCATTCTCTTCCACCCTAGTCTCTTCAGTTGCGTGTCAGCAGCAGTGATCTACTCCAAAGCAGTGTCCTGCAAGACCTGCATGTGTGTGTATACAGAACCACAGAACCATTTTGGTTGGAAAAGGCCTTCAAGATCACATACATACACACACATAAATATATCCCAAATCGTATGAGAACTGAAAAGCACTGCTCAAATGGAGCAACACTATTCTTGTATCTGCCTTTTGCACAGAGAGATGATTAATTTCTATTTGTGGAATCAAGGCAATTGGCTGCTTAGCACAGAAACTCAGTGTAATGAGCAGCAAGAAAACAGCACGAGTAGTCCTTGAACCTGGGCTGCTGCTGTGGCCAGACACAGAAGACAGAGAGGTGTTTCTAGGTCCATCCAGCAAGATCCATCACAATGTTATGCAGGTTGGAGCCAGCGGAAGCAAACCCACCACTGCCAAGTGCAGGAGGGCTCTCAGGCCAGCAGGAACAGGGACACTTTTCCAGGCTGCCATACTGATCACTGGTGGGTTCACAAGAACAAATAGTTTCCTTGAGGATCTGCCCTAACCTTTGCTTCCCTAGCTGAAGCTATACAAAAAGGAAAAAAAGGAAGATGGAAATAGCATGTGCCCTGCCGCTGTTAGTCTTATTCAGGAGCTACTACCAACCTTAACTGAAAACCATCATGAGGTCCAAACATTACCTTCTACATTTTTTGGCAAAAGCTTTCAACTGTTCATAAAACAGGGACAGAGTGCAGGTTACTGGTGAAAAATCCTTCCCCTCAGCAACCCCAGCTCACCTCCTTGGGAGCAATCCCAAGACAGGGCTAGTTTGGGGCTGCTCTTTTCTTATGCCGCGGTCATGCATGAATAGGAGCCGGTTACAAAGGCAGCATTGTATCGGCTTTGTTGGGGAGGTTGTAGCCTCTCTTCCCTCCTCCAAGTCATCCTCTCAAGGCAGGCAGCTCCCCGCAGCTGCACAGGAACGCTGCGTTACTGATGGAGTATTTTAAAAGTTCCAAAAATAATTCCTGTGAGGAATGAGAAATTGTGCTTGAATCCCGACAGAGTAACAGACAGGCTGAAGCTGGATGGGGGACAAACAGATCAGAGAGAGAGCAGTCACGACAACACGGTGCTACTGAAAATTAGAAGACCTAGACAAGGTAAAAGGGCTGCAGTCTGGGGGAGAAGGATGCCTTTTTTTCTCCCCTACAGAGCTCAAAAGGAAAAGAATAAAGCAAAAAAAGTTTTAACAAGCAGAGATCTGCAAGCTGTACTTGCACACAAAGCACACTGGACAAGCCGGAGCTTTCTGATGAAGTCCTCAAAGCCTGTTGATAAACAGGTTAGAGGACAGAGAGAATTCTGCTGTTAAATGAAAGGTCATCAGCTCACCATCGGCAGGCACAAGGCATTTCCTATGAGCATCCCAAATGGCATCCACTCAAAATTTAGCCATTACTTTCAAAAAGGTTTCCAAAATATGCTGTGCACTTGAGGAGGTAATTGTGGAGCTGCAGACCACGCTGTAAAGAGCTGCTGAGGTTAGACCCCCTCATTGCTGTTTCAGAAGGTTGGTCACAGATTCAGCATTGTTGACAGTGACTTCCCTTGAATTACACATTCTGGAGTTCATCCTCCCATTATATTTTCACAGCACAGAAATTAAATTAAAGCTGATCAAATGATAGCTGAGAATTACAGTCTATTTTAGGAGGCTGTTCTTTCACTTGGAGCTAAAACGAAGCATTGCCAAGGGCTGGTAGAAGAATAGCAAAGGAGGAAGATGATTAAAAAAGAAAGCATTGTTAGAGTAACCAATGGCACATTTTGCAGATTGATATTGAAGATACAGACCTCACAAAAATATGGCATTGAGCTACTGGAAAGGTGTTTTGGGCAGGTGTATGGGATTACAAATAGGCACTGTGGCTGTTAACATGGGAGAAGCCTTCTCCTCTGGGAAAGGGAAATCAGAGAAATGCTTTGTGCACTGCTGCCAGCCCATCAGGGCAGAGAGGGAAACAAGCCTGAAAGGCAGCTCGCATGGAAGTGTCAGGGGCAACATGTCTTCACACTTCACTCCTCCCCTTCACTCATGCTGATGTGTCACATATGCTGAGTCTCCATCTGTGCTTCACACACACCACCCTCATTGACCCCATGCTGGGCAGGAAGTGAACAGAAGCCAGAGCTGGTCCAGAAGACTGGAAACCTCTCTCTGGATGAAAAGTAAGAAGCAGAAGCAGCTTGCTTTATTTCCCTGCTTTTGGAAGGACTGTGAGAGTCAAACACTGTGTTCAAGTGAATACAGGATTTCCCACTAATGCTTTAGAAAGTTCATTAACACCTTGAACAGCAGCTCAGTTTTTGCCGTTTTCTTTGGGTAACAAATCCCAGCAGCACAGTATCACAGTATCACAGTATAGCAAGGTTGGAGGAGACCTCAAAGATCATCAAGCCCAACCCACTACCACAGACCTCAAGACTAGACCATGGCACCAAGTGCCATGTCCAAACATGCCTTGAACACTTCCAGGGACGGTGACAAAGTATCAAAGTATGATTTGGCTTTGCTTTTTTCTGGCTATTGGTGTGTTTAAACCTGAAAATCCAGGTGCCATCTAGGTCAGGTAATAGGCTTGGTTTGAAATTGTGAGAACTATGTTTTAGGAGGCATTTTCTGCCAGTTTTCTGCCAGGGTGGCACCCCTGGGGAGATGAGGCACCCGGAGAGCAGGCAGGAGGGATTCCTCAGCACATGGATGACAAGAGAGCAGAGCCGGAAGCTGCTGCTCACAATCCAACACAGTGCTACTGTAGCCAACATCCCATCACATCCCGAGATAAAGAAAAGCTATTTAGCTGACATCTGCTTTGTGCACCATTGAGCCAGACTGCCTTTGCCCACACCCGCCCAGTTGGCACCTATGTCAATGCACAAAAGGGCACAGACAGGAGCCCACACTGCAGCAGCCTTGCCTGGGGTTTCCAAAGGAGCTGGGCTTGGCACTCCCACCACAGGTCCTGCTTCATTCCAACTGTCAATGACTTCTGCTGTGTCCTCAACTGGCACATCCTATGAAGTTGTGACAGGGGGCAGGTTGAGGGGGGTGTGTTTGCTTTCCTGACTGAATTAAGCAGTTCTGAAGAAGCTAAATCTGCAATCGTGAGAACCAGGTTTATGTTCTCTCCAGACAAGGGGAGTGAGAGGAAAGGAGCCTTTCTCACATCATCTTCCAGCACTGCTCAACACCAGCCAGAGGTACCATGCTGGCCAGGGCAGCCACTGCTCCTGCCAACCCAGGTGGCAACTCAGCTCCAGCCCTGATGATGTTTTTTGTCATTGTTACAGCTGTCCTGGAGCAACTGGGCTGCTGTCACCTCCTCAGTCACCACCAGGCATTTAACAGCTGCCTAATAACAACCATTTTTGCTCATTACTGGTTTAAACCAGGAATTTGGAGGAGAAGCAGGATGGAATGAATTACTACCTCCTTGAACTAGACTGCCTTTGCCTAATATTGTTAAAGCCTTATGTGAAATAATACAGGATGAATTGTGAACCTCTTTATTGGTTTCTGGGTAGACAGCTTTAAATGCTAATCGTAGCTAATTAAATTACTTAACTTCATTTGCTTCTGCCAATGGGCCATGTGATAGGATGACTTTGGAAGACAGTGTTCTTGGAGGCCATGGCTCTTCTATTTTACACTGGGGCAATGTTAATCACCAGAAAATGCAATTAGCACATTATTACTGAATCCATATGTATGAAATAAAATGAACTCCAGCCACAGGAAGACACGAAACATCCAACTTCTTGAATAATGCCAAGAACTGCTATTTCATCTCCTCTGAACCCTCAGCTCTTGCTTAGTAGGTAAGGCTAACACCACAAGAGCAGCATGTTTATGGCCAAACTAACATTAAATATATTTATTATGAGGTTACCACTTATTTCCACATGCCAGAGAAGCATCCAGTCAAACATTTGGTGTTGCTGTCTCAGCTTTAAAAGGTCCATGCCAAGAACAGACACCAACAGGGAACTTCTCCCTACAGGAAGACTTCTCATGCTTCACCTCAAAGTATTTTTCACATCTCCACTTGGTCTGGAGAAGCTGAGGTAGAGATGTGAACTTTTTTCTCTCTAGCTATTGCTAGAAAAGCTATCAGACTGTAGACAGGAACTCATGAGATCTTGAACCTAACTCTTACTCTCTCTCCTGCACACACTCCTATGAGGACACACTGAAAGAGTTGGGGCTGTTCAGTCTGGAGAAAAGGAAGCTCCCAGGTGGCCTTCCAGTATCTGAAGGGGGCCTACAAAAAAGCTGGGGAGGGACTTTTTCAGCTATCAGGTAGTGACAGGACTAGGGGGAATGGAGCAACTCAGAGGTGTGGAGATTCAGACTGGACGTGAGGAGGAAGTTCTTCAGCATGAGAGTGGTGAGAGCCTGGAATGGGTTGCCCAGGGAGGTGGTTGAGGCTCCATCCCTGGAGGTGTTTAAGGCCAGGTTGGATGAGGCTCTGGACAGCCTGATCTAGGGTAGGGTGTCCCTGCCCATGGCAGGGGGGTTGGAACTAGATGATCCTTGTGGTCCCTTCCAACCCTGACTGATTCTATGATTCAATCTCTCTGCTGGTTCTACACCACACTAAAACCCTTGCATTGCTGGTCAGCTGCACCCATCAGTTGTTTTTGTGTCTTTTACACCAATGGGCCTGTCACTAGAACTGCAACAGTGCAGTTCCAGCACCGCTGCCTCTCTGTTTGTATTGGTATGAAAATGCTTCTGGAAGGTAATACTGTTGCAGTCAGGGAGTTCTGTGCAGATCACAGTGCTCTTAAGTTTGAGAGCACTGTGCAACGAGCTGCTGAAATTTACCACTCGATTTCCATCCCTGCCAAAAGCCTGCTTCCCATGGCAGTCCAGCAGGTTAGATACACCAGCCACAACAGAAGAAATTATTCCTATGGGAGAGGTTCAGTACCTCTCTTTGCTGAGGTCATCAGATCTGCCTGCTCTAACCATTTATTTTTAACACCAGCATTTTTTAACACCTCTCCTTTTTCTCAAATGGGACATTTTTCATACAGTATTCATTTGTTCAATTGTCTTCTCTGCTTCTCCAACCAACCCTGAACCTGGTGTCAGCTGGTCTGATTGGGTCTAACCTGCATCATTGCAGCCCTCTTACTGCACCATAACCTTGCACACTCATCATAGCCTCATCACTGCCAAACAACCACCCATGCTGTGAAACACCAAGGCTTTGAGCTCTGCAAATGGAGATCATAGAATCATAGAATCAACCAGGTTGGAAGAGACCTCCAAGCTCATGCAGTCCAACCTATCACCCAGCCCTATCCAATCAACTAGACAACGGGACTAGGTGCCTCATCCAGGCTTTTCTTGAACACCTCCAGGGAGGAGATTCCACCACCTCCCTGGGCAGCCCATTCCAATGCCAATCACTCTCTCTGGCAAGAACTTCCTCCGAACATCCAGCCTAGACCTCTCCTGGCACAACTGGAGACTGTGTCCCCTTGTTCTGTTCCTGGTTGCCTGGGAGAAGAGCCCAACCCCACCTGGCTACAACCTCCCTTCAGGTAGTTGTAGACCAGCACCTAGGCCCTCCTGTGCTAACAGCAGAATTCCTGATGTTCTGACTCCATCACCTTAAGAAAGGAGCCTTGGGCTCCTTTCTCCTAATGGTGCAACTTCCTCAGGCAATAACCATTGTACATTACAAAGCAGCCAGAAAAGAGCACATGCATCCAGCCAAGTGCAGAAGGCAGGAGAACTGCTTCAGGAAGGAGAAAACTTGTGCTGAAAGCAAGGCACGGACTTCAGTGGCAGCAACACCTGCCACAGGCACAGCCCAAGACTCTGACCAGTCATTTCATGGCAGTGGAGCGTACCATAGGCTGCAAGTGATGGGCTAGCAGGGACATTTCTGTTGAAAGAACATACAAACATACTGCTCCTAAAGAGAACATGTGGATACACAGCTCCAGCTTCCTCTTTGGGGCATTTTAGCAGGGCATACAGTTTTCATGATACACTTGCCATGGAGAGAAGCAGGCAAAACACTGGAGTGCTCCCACTTTCACAAGCCAAAAAGATTTTGAAAACAACTCTTTCTGATAATATGTCACCATGAGGCACTTTTAATCAAGAGAAAACTGACTAAAGTGTTCAGCCTGGATTAAAAACTGCTCTTTTGCCTTAAACATGCAATCAATCAAGACTACAATACCTGGTCTGAATTAAAACACTCAGTGATTCGCAGCTCAAATGCAGACAGCTCTGGAAATACAATTACCCCTTTAATATTCAGAACCAAAGCAAAACGCTTCTGAACGCTTAATAAATCTTCAGACAGAAAATTTAAGAGTCAGTAACATGTTATATTGGTTTTGCTCCTGGTTTTAGAAGTACCAATTTGTCTCTTCAAAAAGAAAGGCAAGACTGACAGCATTTCCTAATTGAGTCAGCAGCTTTGTCAAAATGCTCCATACTACTTAACATGGGGTGGAGGGGTAGAAAAAAAAAATCCTGCTTCAAACAGAAACAGCCCTGCCAGGCAGACTTTGAAAGTACAGTCTGCACTGAAAAGTCCAAGGAGAAATCTCAAGGTCCTTGTGATCAGTTGAGAACAGAGTAAAGACTTCAAGAGCTGGTGCTACTCCATTCAAACATGGGGATATTGTCCACAGAAGACTAAGGTGACTTGGACTTGCTCTCCAGTGATGTTATCCCATGAAGAAGCAGAAAAAAGTTGCATATATTAAGGTAATATTGAGATATGTGCTAATTGTTTAGAAAGCTGTATATAGCTTTTGTCTCCATCATTTTGTCTCCATCACTCTGCTGTGAGGACAGGCTAAGAGAGTTGGGGCTCTGCAGCCTGGAGAAGAGAAGGCTTCCAGGAGACCTTAGAGTAGCCTTCCAGGATCTGAAGGGGCCTACAGGAAGGCTGGGGAGGGACTATTGACAAGGTCTTGTAATAACAGCGCTAGGGGCAATGGGTTTGAACTGGCAGAAGGGTGATTGAAACTGGATGTTAGGAGGAAGTTCTTTGGAGTGAGGGTGGTGAGACACTGGCACAGGTTGCCCAGGGGGGTTGTGGCTGCTCCTGCACCCTGGAGGTGTTCAAGGCCAGATTGGATGTGGCCTTGAGTGACCTGTGCTAGTGGGAGGTGTCCCTGCCTATGGCAGAGGGTTGGAACTGGATGAGCTTTGAGGTCCCTTCCAACATTACCATTCTATGATTTCTTGTCGCAGATTATAAAAAGCAACAGTCACTGTTGCAAACAGTTCCAATTAGGGCAAAAAGATACATTCTAGATTTCACCATGTAAATAACTAAATGTTCTTTCCCAGCCAGCTAAAAATGAAAAGATGCTCATGTAGACTACTAACATGCAATAATAAAGAGATGAACTGGTCTAGTCTCGAGGTCTGAGGTAATGGGTTGGACTTGATGATCTTTGAGGTCTTTTCCAACCTTGCTTATACTGTGATACTGTGATACTGTGTATTTAAATCACTACCCAAAATATAAATGTTACCTTCAGTCACACACCATGGACATTCCTGTCACAGCAATTAACAAACCGCAGGTTAGAGAACCCAAAACTATTGTGATCATATACAGTCACCAGCCAGAGCACAGTGGTTTTATATCAAGAAATGGAGTTGCAGCTGAGAGCATTTGAGTAAGATCATTTTCAAATTTGCAAAATGACAATTGCAACACTTGATTACAGCACCAACTGAAAGCTGTCTGTTTGTACAGCAACATCGTGCTTCTCAGGAATAACATCCCTTAGATGAAATGTCAGAGTGAATTTGTCATATTTTAAGATCTTCCTTAGACTGAAAATTTACCAGAAGGGGCTTTGTTCACCACAGAACACTCCCCCATCATCACATTATGCCTCTGAGTGCACACAAATCCTCAAGTGGTGGCATACAGGCAAACCAAAAGCAGAGCACACCTGTATCTCATATTTGTACCACACCATTTCTAAGTAAACACCAAAACTTCACTAAGAGCTGCCAGTTCCAGCAAGGAAGAAGCAGGAAAGGAGTCCTGGCTGCAGATGAAAGCAAATCAACTCCACTCACAGGTCTCAGGGAGCTGGGGAATATCTGTTTCATGCTGAAGGGATCAAACAAGACACAAGGCTGCCTCTGCACAGCAGCAATGCTGCAACAGCATTTGCATCATCGTCCTGCAGCTGAAGTTACTGAGGGGAAAAGAGTCTCAGTACAAGGATGTAATTCAAACCAATAAATTGTAAGGAGATTGTGCTAGTTTGAGGCTAATTGGAATATTTTAATGAAAAGAATTATATGATAGGCTGTGAAAAGAAAGCAATGGTGATGTCTACTTCGCTCATAGGCTTGCTGAGATGTATAAGAACAAGAACACAAACATAGATAAGACAAAGAGTCTCTGTCTCTCTAACTGCAGGTTTTGTCTGCTGGTCTCTGCTAACCTAACTAACCATTCTGCTTCTAACCCCCCTTGCTGATCCTCCAAACTCACCTTGCACATAAGGCAGACCCCGGGGTAAGGTAGAGGGGCAGAAAGAAGGTGGAAGGGTGGTTGGGAGCCCCTCCTGGGGACTCTGATTTCTGGGAGGGGGATTGTGTTTCTGTATTACCTTTAACTTGTATATGTCTTCTGTAACTATTCATGTCTATTGTGTATATCTCTGCTTGTAGATTGGGCTAAGCTGTAAATAGAGCTTCAGTCCTTAACTTCCAGCTGGCTGAGTCTATTCTGGGGGATTTTACAAAGTGCGGCGGGGCAGGGAACCCCCAAACCGTCACAGAGATTTAGCAAATGCAAAACATTTGACCATAACCCAAGTTGGCAGCAAGGCTAAGAGGAAAACAAACTCCAGAATATTCAGAGATCTTTCTCTGTGGGTGTACAAAATCTCTGTGTTGCTAGCAGTAACAGCATGATCAACACATCCTCCTGTGGATCCACACATCCAACCTTAGACCTCCTTAGGTCATTTAGTACACACCTCACAGAGGCAAAGTCTCACTGGACAGGCTTTCCTCCCATTTTGCAAAGCAGAATATGACTTTGGATTTCAGTTCAGCTTTGTAATCCACAGCTGTGCTGTAGGATGGATATGTTATATCTATCAAACCTTAACCTCCTGTTCAAGTCCTTGCAGCATATATAAATCCCATGGTCTCTGAAGGCCAGCTTTAGAGCTGTGGCAAAGCCTTTTGAAGTAGTTTTGCTATGTTAAAGTCACATTCAACATGTAAACAGCTAAATTAGTAGCCTCTGTAAAAGTATGTTTTATATTCTGTAATCCAGTGCTCTTGCACACACATAGAGTAATAATCCTTTCCATTCTAAATCTAATCCAGAGTTACAGCCATGTAATTGCAATCTTTTAATTAAAGGATTCTCTGGGATGAGAAAAAAATCTTGGGTGGCAGGTACAAATGCAGAGGTAATAGGTACCCAACTTACTCTAAAAAGTATAAAACTAACCAACTGGGGAAAAAAACCCCACCAAAACCAAACTAATTAAAAAAAAAAAAAAAAGAAAAAATAAAAGAAGGAGATAAGAACAGAGAAATCAGGGCTAAGCATGGGAGGGAGAAGGTGATTTTGTTTCTGTGTTAGGCACTACTGGGCTGGAATGTTGTGAATCCTTCTGCTACACATCTTTTCCAGAGACACAGAAAACATGGCAATGGCTGCATTAAAAGAAGCTGGTATAAAGGCTACAGAGCCTGAAAAATACCTTATTGTGAATGTGTAATTGATTTAGTTCACAAAATCTGATTACAGCCTGTAAATACCTTTATAAAGAGAAGATTATTACCATGTGAAAATGTTATTTGACAAAGCACAGACAAAAGCTAAATAAATTGATACTGGAAAGAAGGGGAAAACTGCTGAGAAAAGTGGCAGTTTTCATCTGAGCTGTCTTCAGGACAAAGCTGGGCATCCTTATGGAAGGCACAGCTGACTCCAAATCAAATCAAAGAGAAAACTCCAAGTGTAATAGGTTGTCATTGCATGAGTTTGTATCTTACAGCCCTTCTGGGCTGAGCACCTCTTCATCTGCGAATCAGAAGCTATGGGAATGCCTCCATGGACACTGCCAGCAGAGTGACTTCCCCTGGCTTCACATTCCCCAACAGCAAAACCTTTGAGCAGTCAAGATCCACTCAGGTGAATTACTCAGGTGAAGACAAACCCAGCAGAGGGGCTGTAACTTTTCAAAGGCTTTTAGACTGAAAACAACACTTCTCAGCGACTGTGGTTAAGCCTTTGCTAGATCACCTTTTAGGGCTGAAATAGAAAGGGTGAGAGTTAATGACAAACACTCCTTACAACAAGCAGACCAAGAGTAGCTGTTGGAAAAACACAGATTGGTAATCTCAAATGCAGGCATCCTTCACATGGTCTGTACCTTTCTTTTCTCTCACATTACCAAAGCAAGTCAGTAGTATGGAAAACATTTCCATGCACCTGTTCAAAAACACTAAAGCACCTGTTCAAAAACACTAAATTTCACCCTGCACATCTGCATGCTTCCATTTGAAACTGCCCTGTAAATAGCATTCCTCTTGCAGCTTGCCTGAGGCTTTTTTATACTAATACCAATATTAATAACTGTCATAATTCCTATGAATAAGGAAAAACCTGAAAGTCATAACCAGATTTCAGGCAAGGTAGTTGCTGTTCTGCATCAAAGACATCACAGTCTTATCACTGCTGGTATAATTGCCTTCACTTCCTTTTGTTGTGCTCTCTACTATAATAGCTCTATGCCTCATTGATCTTCCCTTATTTTCATAAGCTGTACCAGCCATTTCCCTTTATTTGCTCCTCTATTGCTACATTAAAACAATTCAAGAAGATTAACAAGTGAAGCACAGGCTGCCTTTGCAGAAGTCATGCTATTTTGACCCCATCTTATCATGATTTTACAGCTGTTTGATAGCAGTATTTTATTTATTTTTGTTTTCAGTTTAATCAGTTTGCTGGGTACTGAGATAGGGCAGGCTGGTTTGTAACACTCTGGATCACCTTCAGTGCCTATAAAGAACACAAACAGCAGTGTGCTCTTTGCCAGTGCTCCTATGTTTGAATCAGAAGTGACACCATTTTACTAGTCAGCAAGAAAATTCCAAGGTATATTTTGTCAAATCTGGTGCAAAGGAACCATTAGATGATATCAATTGTCATGAAAAGGAACTCCTGGGGCTTTATGTGAAAAGCCCCTAAAGCTCCTATGATAGCAATGGCATCAGTGGAGCAGCACTGAATTACAGGAGCCCACAATCTGCCTCCAGGGCACAGGCTAACCATAAGGTATCCATCAGCTCACAAGTCCTGTCACACAGGATTGCAGCATTCATTACAGACTGGCAGACCAGACAATAACTCACAGATTATGAGAAGAACGTGGCAAAATTATTTCAGGAAGTGCTAATCACACATATTGAGCAGCTTTCCTTAACAAGTTAATGGTTCTTCCATTTCAACCCCTCCGAGAATCTAAAGAGGAGACACATTATTCTTTCAGGGCATCTTCATAAATGAAGGCTGTACAGGCTACACAAAAAAACGAATTAACACAGTTAATTTATCATTTGTACTATGCTCATAGCTTTTAAAGATGGTCAAATGTATTCTTCCTTCACTTGTTCTCGTGTGAGGCTCCAGAGGATGATGTTGACCTTCTAAGAGATGTGTCATAGGAGGGTTGCTAAGACTCTTCTTCATTAAATGCGTGGTAATGCGTGACTGATTTTAGCACTGTGATGTGCACATCTAGATAAGTGACAGCTCAATAAAACCAGATGATGAACAAATGCAAATTTACATGCTCAGGTGTCTAATATGTAAATGTATGTTAACTGGACTTCGTAATTTGCTAATAGTATGCAGTCGATGATACAATCACAGGGAAAAAAACAGGCATACTAATTCATTGAGTAATAGTGTGTAAAATAATTAGCTGCTTCAGAGCATTTTAAAGGAATTAACTCAAACTCCTTTAAAATTGTCATGGTAGGCCTAAGCAGGCCAAAATAGGCTTATACATGTCCTAGCTTGCCCAGACATGTTTTTCTGCTCTCCCTCTCTCTGTTTTGGGGAGAAGCAACTGCAGGAAAAAGGACAAAGAACCTGGAGCCACTGAGTCTGGGGACCCTGGCTCTTTGCAGCCTGAGGTAAACAAGGTACACAGGCTCAGCTTGTGTATGCCTTGTGCAAGGCTGTGTTCTGCCCTAAAAAGGGTAAAGCAAGCTTATGCCTTCATCTAATATGGTCAGGCTTGGCTAACTGCCGTTCTGATTGGCTATTCTGTGTCCAAAGGCCCATTAGTCTTGGGCTGTATTGATAAAAAGGGATGAGCAGGTAACACAACCTGCTCTGTCATTGTATCCATGCTCTCTGCCGTTGTATTCATGCTGCCTNTACCCCACACCACAAAACTGGATCTTTAGGTGCCTGAGAGTATGTACCTGGTCACGGCTTTATATAATTCAAGCAATGAAGTGACACACATTTATACCATTTAGAAGTGTCCTAAGCAGCTTCCTCACCAACCTCTCAGGATAACTGCCAAGTCCCCTTTTGAGAAGTGTTCTCTCTCACAGAGATTTTTGCCTTGCCACTCTGGACCTGTGGTAAGGCACAAGTATAAACTGGAGCGAGAGCAGCTATGAAGAACCTGGTGATAAACCTAGTGACAAAATGCTCCGCTGTGCTGATCTGAGCCTACGATTTACACATCAAGTTTAAACTATCTGTATCAACATCAGGGTTAGAGGTTATGCCCATAAGGCTGCTTTAGGTGCCTGCCCACCTCAGCAAACTCTCCTTCCTACAGCATCTGCCTGTAAGAGACCTGAATTCTCACCACACATCCACAACAAAGCAAGGCACAGAGCGAAGCAGGGTCAGTCAATGATAAGAACTCTTCAGGAGAGACACTAGTAAGGATAGTGAGAAGGCAACTGGAGCATTATAACCTCTCCCTGTGGCTCTTCTAACCACTCTTATGGAAGATACAATACAAACAAGTTCAGAACACACTTTTTTTTTTCCCAAGAAGGTGCTTGGAAATCTGATGCAGTTTTACCTTTGCATGCAGTATCTGCATTGCACACTGACAAAAGTTTGCAACACCAAGCAGGTAACCAATCAAACCTTGTGATACATGTTCTCACCTGAAGAGCAGAAATTATGCAAGCACTTCATTATTTCTCTGCACTGAAAAATACATGGTTGGGGAGAGGAGGAGAGAAATCAAGGGATCTTTGAGGTAGGAGTGCACACAAAATCAAAGCCTCTCCCCTACTGGAAGGGAAGAAACCAATTTCCTAACATTTTGGATGTCTTTGCTTTCGGGTAGTAGTATCTGAAATTTTAAAAAAAAAAAAATCAAGAAAAAATATCAAGATCTCAGTCCTACATCTTAAATTTGGCCTCTATGGCTTATGCTCTCACCTCATGTGATGGTTTGGGAGTTCCCCGCCCCCACACACACACTTGATAAAATCCCCCAGACTAGACTCAGACAGCTGGAAGTTAAGGACTGAAGCTCTATTTACAGCTTAGCACAATCTACAAGCAGAGATATACACAATAGATAGGAATAGTTACAGAAATATACAAGTTAAAGGTAATACAGAAACACAATCCCCCTCCCAGAAATCAGAGTCCCCAGGAGGGGCTCCCCACCACCCTTCCCCCTTCTTCCCACCCCTCTACCTTACCCCAAGGTTTGCTTTATGTGCAAGGTGAGTTTGGAGGATCGGCCAGGGGGGTTAGAAGCAGAGTGGTTGGTTAGGTTAGCAGAGGCCAGCAGACACACAAGCAGCCAGAGAGACATAAATGAGACTCTCCATCCACCTGTGTTATCTATGTTTTGTGTTCTTGTTCTTATACATCTCAGCAAGCCTATGAGTGAAGCAGACATCACCAGTGTTTGCTTTTCACAGCCTATAATTTTTTTTTCATTAAAACATTCCAATCAGCCTCAAACCAGCACACCTCAGAAAACTGCACTTTGAAAACTTTCTTCACCACTGCTTATAGGAAAACTACTATAAAGTCACTGTGTTTAAGAGACAAGTGAAGCTATTTATTCTCATACCTCATTTCCACTGCAAGTGTTCCTGTTCTGTGCAGAGCACACATGGCTCATTTTTGTAGAGCTCCAGCTAATTTCTTACATATGTTACAGATCTGCTCTAAGGCAGGAACACTTTCAGGTGATGTGGGCTATATGGGGAAAGATGACAAAAGTCTTATGATACTCCAGACTGTTTCAAGTATTAGTTTTTAAAGCACTGGTGTACTCCAGGCACCCTTTTATGGTGTGCTGGGAAAGTACAAGTATTCATCAAAACACAGCAGGAGCCCGTTCTAAAGCTGGGTACCTGACATTTAATCCCACCAATAAAATGCTGCTGGTGCACAGTTTTTAGGGCAGCCAGGTTAGCCCATAAAGAGCCCTTTTCATCCTCTGCTCTCTGTAATTACTGCATCCCTGTCAGGAACAAGCAGCACAGACCGTGTCCTGCACAGGAAGCAGTGCTAACAGTAAAGGTTAAATTTAGCAGAGAATATCCACATTAAAAGCAATCCTCTACATTAGAGAAGCTATAAGGAAAAGAGTTTGTTGCTACAGATCAACAAACATCATCACACTTATTTAAGCACAACTCTTCATCACCTGTAATTCAAATCTTTAGCAAAGCAGTTGCTTAATAGCAGCTTCTAGCAGAAACAGAAAAGGGAAAGAGAAGGCAGAAACCAAGACAAATGCAGCCTGGCTCTTCTGCAGATGCAGTGCATGAGGAGGTTTCTGGCTCTGCTTCTCTCATTATGTGTTTCCACCACAGCTTCTCCCACTTTTCTGCAGTATACATTTGGCTGCAAAACTGAGCTTCAGAAAGCTAAGACAGCCTCCAGAGACTAAAATGAAAACACTGAACACAGGGGGAAAAAAGGAAAGAACGAAAAATGCATCAGTCAAGAGCTTTGGTCAAGCTTTTACAGCCCCACCCTCTAAATACAAGATGGGCAGAATTTGTCTACTGCAGTCAAGAGAAACCAAGTGTAAAATGAACATTTTTGTGAAACTGCAGTTTGGGTATTTTTGTACCACTGAATACAGGCAGTTCAAGGACGAAATGAAGTGAAAGCACTCAACTTATCCAGTATCACTGCTCTTTGCAAGAGTGACCCAGAAATCTGCTTTTGACCTGTACGGGAGCATGAGCAGCTTCTGTAGCTCAATGAAGGCATGCAAAGCCTGGGTCAGCAGGGTCACACTGCTGAATCTCTTATTGTCAGGCAAGACACTAACTCAGATACAAGACAACACTTTCAAGAATCTTTAGAACATTTAGGAAATTTTAGAAGCATTTATAAGCTTTTTATCCACATTTTCAAAAATATCAATTGTGAAGCTTTGAATTGGGTGACATGATCACTTCCCAGTGCATCACTCTGAGGTATTAACATGAGAGCTCCAGGAATTCAAGCAAAACTAAGCTATCATAAAACACCAGAAGGCATCACTTTGCATAGCAAACAAATTTATGGCACCCAAAAGGGGGGAAAAAAATATAAATTAGAAAGCATACCAGTAGTGAAAATTTGGTAGGCAAAAATATCTAAGCTTATCAGCAAACCAGTGTCTGCTGACTCTTTTGTGCATCATTTTAATAGAATGAAAATAAATCACCCTTTGCCTCTGTACCTTTGAGGCACAGCCATCCACAAGGCTCACTAACACCATCTTCTATCTTACCTATTATCCCCAAGCAAGGTGAATTCTTGAATGTGCAGTTGGTTTGAGTCATGCAAGAGGTGGATAAACACAGTAGAAGTGCTGTGTAGACAGTCAGTATCTCTCCCAGTCTTGAGAAAAATCAGTTTATTAATCAAGTTTTGCTTTGAAATTTCCTTTTAAAAGCACCAGATTTCTCGTTTAGCCAAAGGAGGCAAAGGTATTGAGATCTTGGGATCTGATGTAGTTCTGCAGTGGGCAGACAAGTGAAAAAAGCCTGCTGGCAGACACCAGTAAAGGCATGAAAGTATCGTGCACAATTTTCATAGGAAAAATAAATCACAGCTTCGACAATTACAAGTTAAAGAAGACTTGGGAGCGGAAGAGAGAATAAGGTGCCCCAAGAAGGAAGGCAGGCAAACAAATATTTCAAAGCTTATAGAGAATGGGTCTTAAAGTGTCCTCACGTCACATGAAAATTCTTATTTCAATGCCCATGTGTTACTTTCATGAAGATTTTAGCTACCTTTCTCAGTAGCAATCTGAACAGCATCCCTGGGCAGGTCTTCCATCAAAGCACCACACTGAAGTATTTTTTTTCCTCCACCTGACAACACGGGTGGCAAGAACAGTGGCAAGGCTCTGTATGGATCAGCAATTTGATTCCTGAGGAGCCATCCATCCATCACCCACCTGTTTGGCTGAACCCACCAGATAAACGAGCTGCATTAATCCATTTCTTTGACACCTCACACTGAACAGCTCAGCACAGGCTTGGACACGGCACCGGCTGTCTTTGCCAGCTTCCATCACACTTGGCATTTTATGGATGCTTCTCTGAAAGTCATCAGTCAAATTAAAAAGATAAATAGGTAAGGAGTCTCAATACAGCAATTGGGACAAAAAAAAAAATTCCAGTCAGATGTACCTCATTTAGAGCTCATTGCTGTCTACAACTACCTGAGGGACATTGTGGAGAGGCTGCTGCTGGGCTCTTCTCATAGGTAATTGGAGAGAGAACAAGGGGGAATGGCCTCAAGCCATTGAGAGGTTTAGAATGGACATCAGGAAAAAGTTTTTCACTGAGAGAGTGGTCAGGGACTGGAATGAGCTGCCCAGGGAGGTGGTGGAGTCACTCACCCTGGATGTGTTTAAGGGTCATTTGGGTGTGCTTAGGGCTATGATTTGTGAATCTTGTAGAGTAGGGTTCTAGGTTGGATTTGGTGATCCTGAGGGGCTTTGCCAACCTGCATGTCTCTGTGATTCTGTACCTGTGGCCTCCAAGAAGATGTAGCTTCTCAAAAGAGCTGAAGTGGCCAGGCAGTGGGACTTAGGAGTTAATAAGGCCATGCAGTATCTGCCACCAGCAGGGCACACTTGTACACAAGGAAAACCTGGCACTGCCTTAGAATGCAGCACATGAAAACATTACTTGGTAACATATGAGGTCCTAAGAATGAGAAGGCAAACAGAGAAGCCTGTGGGCTGGAGGAGGCCAAAACTGGGAACTACTCTGATTGTTAGAGCAAGAAAGACAAATCTCACGACCAGGATGAGCAGTATCATTTGCTTGAGCTCTACTGTTCTTAACCTCAAGAATATAACTCTGCATCAGGTTCGTTAGTACAAAGAACACACTGCAATAACATTACTCAAGTCTTTTGCACACTTATCCATTTCTAGCTCAGTCCACAGGAAACTTAAGGTGATTTTCTTTTTTTTTTTTACTTAAATTCAGAACTTAGGAAGGAGCAATGTTATGGGTTGGGTACCAATCCTAAACAACCTTAACAATGAATACTGACTGATCCTGAGTGCTTCACCATGGAAACTTCATATAGAAAGATTTTCATTGGACTGTTTTTTGTTCCTTTAAGATAGTAAAAGACATTTACACATAATAAAGAGATAAGTGTTTGAGAAAGTCTTGACATGATTCAAACTGTGATTTTTACAGTTTGTGACAGGCAAAAAGAAACACTTATATGCAAATAGTGAGGATCACACTTCTAAGCTGTTGCTGGAGTCCTTCCATCATGAGCCATCATTTTTAGCAGACAACTTCTACTTCCATCATGCCTTTCCTGCACACTCCAAGCAGCTTGATTTTGCCAGGCATGTGACAGAAGCTGCATCTGTACACATTTTTACATAAAGCAGCTCCTGAATGTTCACCACTTTAAAAATTTGAGGACTGTAAATGTCCTCTAACTTAACATGCAGCAGCCTCACCGCCTCTGTCCACTCAAATGAAAGTGTGAAATCAAAATTATTTTTTCTTATGTGTCTCAAGAAGGGATGTTTTCTGTTCCAGCAGGTTTATCACTCATCTTTGTCTCCTTCAGTTTCATCAGAATAAGTGGAATAAAATGCAAGCCAGACTTTCCCTATTACTTTAGGTAGATACAACATTTACAAAGCAATTTCTATTACTCCTCCTTATGTACTGGTAATTTCAAGGAGAAATCTGTTTCAGATTGAAAATTTCCATGGTTGGTTGCTGTTCAGTTGTTCCACACCACATCCTACTTGGTTGAGGGAAGCCAACAAGCCTTTCTAATAGCTGCAGGCAAATAAAGCTGTATCCTGGATGGTTGGGTTTGCCTAACATAGGATTGCTGCTTACTGAAGGATGGTTAGAGGCAGAATGACACAATACCAGCCCAGCACTTTTCATTTGAAGAAAATTATTAGACAGAATTTTTAGACACCCACGAGCTGCTTCAAAATTTGATTAAAATGCTACAAATGCTCCTTTCCCATTATTCTGGCATGTTTTACTCTCTCTCATCAGCATCAATGCTCATTTTAAATGTTCTATTAATTGGAATTCCAAGCAATCATCAAGGAAACTGTCATTTTATTTATTCATTGTGGGAGTCCCTTGGTCTCATTTTCATTTTGGCCCTTAGTTTAGTGGCAAAACAGGCAATCTTTCTGCAGGAAACAGAATAAAATAAGTCTTTGTTAGAAATGACAACATTCCAACCACCTACAAAATGAGGCCATTTTAATGGTGGAGAAATTACAAAAATATGGGAAAAACTTAATTCTATGTAAGAAAAATGTTTTATAACTGCACCATGAGACTAAAACTGTGCAATAATCTAACTGCCACAGCAATGATGTGCACCAAACTGATGTATCACTCCAGGCAAAGCAGAACAAGTACTGCTCTTGCAGCTCTCACAGCTGAATGCCAAAGGCCTGTATTTAAACAGTGCCCAGTGGGCTTCCTTCTTCCCCTGGGCTATTTTCCTGGGGTTCTTCAGCATACAGAGAGCTCCCTTCTCACTGGCCAAACCTGCTGATAAAGGGGAAGGGACAACCAGCACTGCCTGCACTGCACAGCAATGGGTTACCACACTCCACACCAGCATTGTGGCTTATGCTAAAGCCTACCAGATCTGACTCAGCCTTGAGGGCAGCCCCAGAGTAAGTACAAACCTTCCTCCACTATATAAGGCATCCCCAGA
This sequence comes from Ramphastos sulfuratus, assembly GCA_013399055.1. NCBI lineage: Eukaryota > Metazoa > Chordata > Aves > Piciformes > Ramphastidae > Ramphastos > Ramphastos sulfuratus. The sequence continues at coordinate 99,436 of WBNM01003324.1, forward strand.
AGAGTGCCTTGTCCACCTCTGCTCTTACCAGTTGCATTTCACTAAGCATGCTGCAGTTCCTGCTGCAAGTACAAATATATCCCATCAGGTGGGATATTTGGATGAAGGACATTACAGAGACCTACGTGTACTTTGCCACAGCATCTTGCTTGGGCTACTGCTGTAGACAACCCTAAGGATTCAGAATTTTGTTTAACCTAAGTCCCAAACTTTCCAAAATAACACTATGTCTCATGTAAGGAACAAAGTTTAGTTCAGTAGGAAGCTAAAATGTGCATAGTTTTGGAGCTTTCCATGCAAACAGAAGTGTCCACTCAGGCAGTAAGCAGTGGGAGGAGGAGATCATCCCCTTTGATGGTCAAGGCAGGACTCACACAGCTCTAAACCTGACAGTTACACCAGTATCAAGCCAAAGTAATCACACAAAGCAACCATGCCTATCTGGGCTTGGGTCAAACTGAACTAAACCTTCCTGCCTCCCAAAACGCCAAGGGAGTACAACTGTGGACTTGGCTGGCTCTCTTAAAAAAAAAATCAGCAGCAGGCATCCTGCAACACGCAATCAGCAGTATGGACAGCAGCCAAACCAGCCCAAGAGCCAGGAGCCCCCTGCCTGGACAGAGGGTAGAGTATAAGGGACCACTTCCAGTCTACCCATCCACCACTGACTCATCTTGGAAGTGTGCACAAAGGGCACGCAGGATACAGAGAGCACAACTGGAAAGGCTCACTGAATGGTGTTTTGTGCTGGTTTGAGGCTAATTAGAATATTTTAATGAGATAAATTAGATCATTGGCTGTGAAAAGAAAATAATAGTGATGTCTGTATCACTCATTCATTCTGCTGAGAGATATAAAAACCAAGTCAGTCAGTCTCTGACTGCTGCTGCTGCATTAACTACCTGTGCCTGGACCTGTGTAACCCAAACTGATCCTTTCCTTCTAACCCTTTATCAGCTCTGATATTTCACCTGATCTCTGCAATTCATCAGATGAGCTATACAGGGTTTTCTTTGTTTATTTTGTTAGAGATAGGGGGATAGGAAGGAAGAGGGGGGTTGGTTTGAGAGCCCTCCTGGGCAGTTCTGCTGTTCGGGAGAGACTTTGTATTTCTGTATTACTTTTACCTGGTATATAATTGTCTGCAGTTGTATCTGTATATATTGTGTATATCTGCTTGTAAATTGTGTCATGCTGTAAATATAACTTCATTCCTTAACTTCCAGCCAGCTGAGTTAGTCTGGTGAATCAGGAGGGGAGAGGGAAACTCCCAAACTACCACAGTTTTGAAGAGTTCCATTTCACAGAACATCTCCAGGACATACAAAAAAAGGAAACAAACCAAGCCAAACAAAACACAGCCAACCAACCCAAAACTTTCATGACAACATTAAATCCTCCTGGAGAATTTTACATTTTTAACCTCATGATCTCTGCAAATTATTTTTAAGGTTTATTGCCTACAAAAGTGGAATGATTCCTTCATCTCTCTTTGCATAGCCTTTTAAAGGGATAAATGCTTTCTTGACAGGTCTTCAACACAGAACAGGAAAAAGCCAGCCAGACTCAGGTAGTAGCTGTTACACTTTCCCAAAGAGCCTGGATCCTGTTTCCTAAGAAAAACACACACCAAGAAAGGGATGAGGGGGGAACAACAGGGAAAGCCAACACACTAAAATGCTTCTGATGCTTTTGTCAGTTGTTAGAAACCCACAGGGACAGCACAAGATCCAATTAGCCACTCTGAGATGCCAGCTTTATGTCCCTGGCTTCTGAGAACATTTGGCTAAGTTTTTAAGGATTTTCCTGCAGGAGGCAAATCTTTCCTATGAATATTAGACTGCTTATACCCCCACGGAGCCTGAGCCTGCCAAACTAATACAGCAAAGCACTGCAAAGTTAAATATGCTCTGCTTGGCTGAGCTGCATTGCTAATAGTTGGATAACAAAGAGAAAAACTAAGTGGAATAAAATGAGAATGTACAGCAACACGCCCCAACAGCAGCCAGCAGATGGATTGGCTTCACAAGGCAGGACTAGTGTACAACAGTGACAAACATCTTGTTCTCCAGCCTTGGAAATACTTGAAGATAACATGACAGGAATCCCCCTTTACTCTGCTCTTGTCNTTTATCTGTGTGTGTACGCACACAGGAAGTGCCAAAGGAACAGGGCTCTGCGGATGACCTGAAGACACTTCCAAAGGCTGTGCAAGAAGGCAGCCTGAAAATAAGGAACAAGGAACTAAGAAATAACTAAATGTGGCAGCAATATGCAAAAAAAAAAAAAAAAAAGATAAGAAAACAAAGAAGAAAAAGTTCTTCATTCCCTCAGCCTCAAAGTATGAGCTCTTCACAGAGAGTGATTGGCATTGGAATGGGCTGCCCAGGGAGGTGGTGGAGTCGCTGTCCCTGGAGGTGTTCAAGAACAGACTGGATGGGGCACTTAGTGCCATGGTCTGGTTGATTGGATAGAGCTGGGTGATAGGTTGGACTATTCGAGCTTAGAGGTCTCTTCCAAACTGGTTGATTCTATGATTCCACTATTTCTCCAGCCTTTTAACATATTTGCATTTACTTCAATATTATGTATTTTGCATCAAGAACCACCTGCCTGCATCAGCCCCACAAAGATACAGGTCAAGGCAAACAAAGTTTGGTTCACTACAACTGGCTGAAAACCCTCACACTGATCATTCATCAAAACTGAGTCACAGTCAGTCTTAGAATGAAAGATTTATAGAATCATAGACTTGTTGGAAAAGATCTCTAATCGTCAAGCCCAATGGTCACCCTAAGACCACCATAGCTATTAAACTATGTCCTGAAATTCCACGTCCACACAAATATGGGAAGATATTCAGAAGCACTGACTTTAGCCTCCTAAACCTGATTTTCCAAGCCCCCCTTTTATAAACAGAAAAGGAGAAGGTCTCAGAGGAGATTCAGAGAAAAACCTAAACTCAAGATGTGATTTCATCTTCTACTCCATCCATCCCAGGTGGAAGCTGCAGCCAAAAGGCACGACTCCACTCCTACTTCTCATCCTCCTCCTCCACTCTGGACCTGGCACTCACGCATCTGTGAAACAACTCAGACCTGCCAGCTGGTTCAGCTGTACATTACACATCAAGAAAGATAATAGGAGTTTCCTCTCATGCAGTTGCTTGCTCCAACATACACAATTGTGTTGTCAAAGATTTACAGTCTCTAACCTAATAAACCACTTCTCTGCTAAGCATTTAACGTTTTTATTAAGAAAATGTCAAAAGCAGCACAATTATTTCTTTTGTTTTGAAATGGAAGGTTTCGAAACCAATTTTTCTCCCAGAGTTTTGGTGAATCAGCATTTTCTGACAGAAGAAACTCTTGCTGGAAAATTCCTGACCACGTTTTTCTGCAGTTGTGCAACCAGACAGTTAACTGCTGCATGAATACTTTCTCTGAAGCACAGCACCCCATTATTTGTTTCATAGCTTCTTCCCTCGCAGGCTGAGAGGTTTGGTAATTTATTACTTGGGCAAAATGCTGTTGACTTTTGAGTACGGATTAAGTGGTGTTTCATCAAGCTCAGTTACCAAGGATATTGTTGTCCTTGCTGTCAAAACTGAAGAGCAGTTGAAGCACTCTTCTCCATCCTCCCAAACCCACCCGAAACAGACCTTGCCAAGTAAATGCAACGCATCAGTGATCCATGGACAAGCACATGTGCCTCTGAGACAGAACCACCTCTTCAGTGCTCCTTGCCCCAGTATGAACAAATTTCATTTTAATCAAGTGCTGGTGTCATGAGGCAGCAGAACTTAGTCAAGCAATGAAGTGGAGAAAATTAGTTGTATTAACAACTAATGGACACATGAGTTTCAAGTAGCCCTCTACAAACTAGAGCCAACAAGGGCACTGAGGCAGAAACAATAACACTGATGTCTGACCTGGCATATTTAAACAAAGAAGAGAACTACTTTACTGAGCCCCATACACTATTATTAATGCATTACAAAAGGAAAGCAAGGAGGAAATTGTATGAGGTAGAAAACCAGCACCTTTGTGTGTGCAAAGCCTTGCAAACTTCTGCTAAGGTCACACCATCAATAGAAAAGTTTTGAAAGCCAAGTATTGGCAGTTTTATGCTCTTCGGACTCTTGCTGAGCGATACCAAAATCTAAGGTAATTTTTTGCCATCGCAGAATCTTTTGTACTTAAAGATTGTGTGTGCAAAAATACTTTTCCTGTATCCAAAAAAAAAAAAAAAAAAAGCTAAACACTGTATTTTAAACATTGCTTTGTTTTTTATCATGGATTACAGCATGTGCTGAGGTGTTCTGCAACATTAGTGCATAAGATAGAAAGGGACATGCTCAGCAGGTCAAGCTAAGAGGTAATCACATCTCAGCAACTGAGGCATCTCATGCATCTTCCATAGTACAGAGGTGGAACTTCCTGAAATTTCATGTTTTACACAAGTGCCTGGAAAATCTCCTACTGGAATCACCTCTGCCCATAAGATACAAAGCATGCATAATCATCTTTTTAAAGATCTCTTCAGCCTGGAGAAGAGAAGGCCTCAGGGAGACCGTAGAGCAAACTTCCTGTACCTGAAGTAACCTACAAGAGGCTGATGAGGGACTTTGTACAAGGATTTGTAGTGATAGGATGAGAGAGAATTGATTGAAGCTTGAGAAGGGTAGATTTAGAGTGCATATGAGGAAGAAATTCATTATACAGTGAGGGTGGTGAGACACTGGAGGTCATAGGTACCCCCTCCCTGGAGGTGCTCAAAGCCTTGAGCAACTTCATCTAGTGGAAGGCATCCCTGCCAGTGCCTTGGGGGTTGGAACTAGATGATCTTTAATGGCCCTTCCAAATAAAACCATTATATGAATTTATGATTTCTGCTGCTTTGCTCCACCATGTCCAACTCTTGTTGCTTTTGCCAAGAAGAATGCATGGGAGAAACAACATGTTGTGCTCTCCTGCTGCCCAGGGACTGTCCAAAGGCAGAGCAGCAGCCCTCCCTATTCACTAAGCACACATCCTGCACTGGTGGAGGAAAAGGTCTCTCATCAGACAAGGTTGATGAGGCACAGAATGCACAGAACTTGCTATCTTTTACACTCTAAGTGTGCAGCAACAGACCAAGGGTGAAACATCACAAAGAAAAAGGAGAAGCAGGATTTCAGTAATAAAAGTAACTAATATAAATATGCCCATTGAGTAGTTATTTCTCAGCAGCTCTACAGAACTCTTACATATCGTTGTTTAAGATAATCTTCTCCATGACTGATGCTTAAAACTGTCCTGTCATCACTTACACTACTGTAATTAGGACCTCTTTTTCAGGCTATGATTAAGTGGATGTAAGTGGATCTGAATTTGAAGGAGCAGTAGTGATATGCAACTTACATCACTCCATCTGTCAGCTCTGATTCCAGCCAAGTACCTACTCTCTGCATTCAAATTAAGTTTGGCCTTCAGTGCAGGTAGCCACTTGCTCCTTGCAGTGCCTTGCAAATCTCTCATTTCTTAGACTGCAACAGCTTCAGTAAAACAGGTTGATTTCAAGTACTGCAGTCAATGAGTACCTTCTACAGAAGAGCACTAAAATAACACCACTTTCACATTAGGACTAACACAAAAGCCTACTGCTGCTGAATGACAGAAAAAAAGTAATTAGTATGAGTTCACAGCATTGCTTAAGTTGTTATTACTTAAAAGAGCCCTCCAGACTTGCAGTTAGACTTCTGACATGCTCTGAATTTGAGAGCTGGTAGTCACTGAAGTGAGCACTCACAGGCAGCATTTGGGATGAGGAGGACTTCAGTTGACAACACATCAGGCACTATGGCCACTATGAGATCTGGCAGGCAGCAAGCTAGGGTTATGACCTGAAGCTTTGTAGCATGTTGGCAAGTGGAGAGTGCTCTAAAAGAGCAGCTCTGCAAGTTTTGCTCATATTTCACATGACTACTGAAGAGCCATTGCCACATTGCCAGGCACCACAAGTATGAGCAGACACCACAGCAGGTGTCAAATCCCTTCCACATCACCTGAGAAGCAGCACAGGAAGAGAAAGGAAGATCAGTTGTACCACTCAATTTCATGGCTTCCTGGTTCTTGTCATGGGTTTTGAAAGTCTTTAACTGTATTAATTAATGTTGACAATTATAAAATCTTCAGAAAAGTCCCCGAGATCAAGCCTGATAACTCACACAGATTGTGAAGCCAGAGCTGATGACAGGTAGGAAAGAGAAAAAATAGTTTCTAGGGTAAGCAAAAGAATAGTCTAGCACTTAGTGACATAGCCAGACTCATGATAGCACTCCATTAGCCACCCACCTTTGCTAAAACAAATCATAACTTCAAGTTGCCATTAAAACTGAGGAAGAGATAAGATTTCTTATGAGTTGTTGCTGTGATGCCTCTGCTTTGCAATCTACATTGTTGTATCTAAAACGTGCTCCAATATGATGCTTCTTAACTCTACCTTTGATTATTTTTTTTTCCCCCCCCCCAAATCTAGACTGGAATTTCACAGGCTACCATTTGGTATAAGGAATGTTTGGGTTTTATCTCAGTGGTTATGTTTTTTCTGACAGGTCAAGCCAATTCTCTTACTTTACAAAGTGATCTGCCTCCAATTTACACTATAGCATACACACCAAAATAAACTCAGGACTGAAATCAGAAATGCTGAGGTGTTTACTCCTTGCAAAGCAGCACACACAATGGAATCTTCCCTTTCCTGAAGGATAGGAGTGGCAATTCAAGCACTACTTTGAACGTTTTATTTCCTTTCTCTTCAGGGGATTTATTGGCTTGAGACCTGGTACATGGCCAAAAAAGTCTTTCCAATACCCTTGTAATTTATGCTTGAGGTTTTTAACAACCTTGGAACCTATCACTTACAAAATGTTCACCTAATAAGAGAGTTGCTCTGCATACCCTCTGCTTTCCCCAAAGAAAGGATGCTGCATGGTGAGAAGGGAGGACACCAGGGTTGGCTCCCATTGGATTTTCCTTATTGTGTCCAAGTTCTGGACCCCTCAGCTCAAGGACAGGGAACTGGTTGGCACCCATTGGACTTTCCTTATTGTGTCCAAGTTCTCAGCCCCTCAGCTCAAGGACAGGGAACTGCTTGAAAGAGTCCAGTGCAGAGTTACAAAAATGAAGGGAGTGGAACATCTCCCTTGTGAGGAAAGTCTGAGGTAGTTGGGGCTCTTTAGCTTGGAGGAGACTGAGGGGTGACATCATTCATGTTGATAATGATGGGAAGGGAGGATGGAGCCAGGCTCTGCTCAGTGATGCCCAATGATAAGACAAGGGGCAATGGGTGCAAGCTGGGGCACAGGAGGTTACACATGGATAGAAGGAAACACTTTTCCCCTGTGAGGATGACAGAGCACTGGAACAGGCTGCCCAGAGAGGTTGTGCAGTCTTCTCTGGAGACATTCAAAACCCAACTGGATACTGTGTGACCTGCTCTGGGCGATCCTGCTCTGGCAGGGGAGTTGGACTCTGTCTTTCAAGGTTCCTTTCCAACCCCTAACATTCTATAATTCTGTGATTCCTGTTTGCTATCTACATCAGATTAGGACAGAAAAGGTTTAGGGTGGCAGGCTGTTACAGTAATGAGCAATACATGGTTGGGTTTTTTTTCATTATGGTTGTTTTATTTTCATTAGACCTTGCTGCCTGACTTTCCAAATGCTTTCTTAAGGTTCTTGAGCAAAGACAGGTATATGGCAAAGAGATAAATGGACCAAGATAACGGGCATTTTAATGGGTTTAAACTGGAAGAGAGGAGATTTAAACTGGATGTTAGGAATAAGTTCTTTCCAGTGAGGGTGGTGAGACACTGGCTCAGGTTGCCCAGGAAGGCTGTGGCTGCTCCCTCCCTGGAGGTGTTCAAGGCCAGGTTGGACAAGGTCTTGAGTGACCTGTTCTAGTGGGAGGTGTCCCTGCCTATGGAAGGGGGTTGGAACTGGATGAGCTTTGAGGTCCCTTCCAACCTTACCATTCTATGATTCTATGATTAGTGGAACAGGGAAGGCAACATGAAATACTACTGAAGCAGAGAGAAAAAAAGAAAAACTATGCTACAGAGATTATTTGGGTTTGAAATCCTACTAGATACTTCACTATTTCTAAATCTCAAAGCTACAATAACAGTGGCCTTGGAATTTTTAAAAATTAAATGTCAACTGCACTTATCACAGCATTCAGAATAGTTCAAACAAAGGAATCACCATGTTCTGGTTCTTCCTATTCTGATACAAATGGGCACTGAAGAGGAATGTTGGATCANCTGTTTGCTATCTACATCAGATTAGGACAGAAAAGGTTTAGGGTGGCAGGCTGTTACAGTAATGAGCAATACATGGTTGGGTTTTTTTTCNTGGATCAGGGAGGCCCTAGGAGTCATCCTAGGATTTCACTGACCACACACCCCAAAGCTCAAGGATGGAGATGGAAAGTTCTGCAGTGCAGAAACCCTGGAGGCAATGCTAGTTTGAGTTAAACTAACATTTTAGATATTCAAGCAAGCAAACTAAAACATCCTGAGGACTTGTCAATGTTTATAACAATGTAAAGGGTGAGTGCCAGGAGGCTGGAGCCAGGCTCTGCTGGGTGATGCCCAACGACAGGCCAAGGGGCAATGGGTGGAAGCTGAGGCATAGGAAGTTTCATGGAAACATGAGGAGGATTTTTTTCACTGTGAGAATGACAGAACCCTGGAACAGGCTGCCCAGGTGGGTTGTGGAGTCTTCCTTTCTGGAGATATTCAAATCCTGCCTGGACACAGTCCTGTGTGATCTGCTCTGGTTGATCCTGCTCTGGCAGGGGGGTTGGACTGGATGAGCTTTTGAGGTCCCTTCCAGCCCCTGACACTCTGCGTGTGTGAGAGAGATTCTGTGTGTGACTTCAATAAACAACATTATTAAATTTTATTGAAAAATTAAATTAGTAATAAATTAAATATAAATTATTTTCTTAGCACCCTAAAAGCTCCAATTGGTGACAGGAGAGGTGGTTTCCTAGGACCTAGCACGTGAAAGGGTAATTATATGACATCTCACCCAATACAACCTTGAGATTCAAAAGCCATGAAACAGTTTAACACTGCCCTGTTCAATATTTCTTTTTAAAGTTTGTTGTGTTTTATTTTTTTTATCCCTAGTATGGCATATATAGAAAAATTGGCACCTGGACAAGCATCAAAGTCTCCCAAGCTGGGGATTAGAGCGAGTTCATCCCATCATGGTAAGAACTCGTCTTTGTTCTCAGTATGACATCTTGCATTAATAGGAGATCATTTTCTCACAATCACCACCATTCATCTGGAGTGCAGCAGGGTCTGCATGGAACAACTCCTCATTGAATTGCAGAAAACAGGGAAATAACTGCCGAGTTTTCCCAGTTACGCTATTGATATTTAAGTGCCGTGCTCTGTGGGGACGTAACAGCTTAACTCCAAAGAGGCTGTGACCTATTTCCATGATTACTGCTGCACTAATGAACAAATGGTTCCTAAAAGGACATAAGTGCACTGCAAAACTTTGGAGGAGGATGGATGCTCCCAGGAGCACAGGCTGGGTTAGATTAAACATGTAACTCCTGGCATTAGTTGCTCTAATTCTGTGCCCAGCAACGAAATAAATGTTTGTGTGCACATCCACAAACAAATATTTTCATATTGATTCTGTGGTTTAGCTCCAAATCCTCTTAACTTTGAAGCTATACTTGCAGTGTCTTAGGTTTGGATGAGATGGAGCACTGAAGAGCTGAAAATGCACACATCCACACACCCAGGTCTACTCAGGATGTAGAAAGTGATAAAAGAAGTCCAAACTCACGTAAAACACTTCCTTCTCTTGGACAGCATCTTCAGTGCTGTGTCTGTTTTCCTAAGGAAAGCTTTCATCACAATATTAGAGGCTGAAAGGGACCTCCAGAGATCAAGTCCAACCCCCCCTGCCAAGCAGGATCACTCAGGATAGTTCACACAGGAATGCATCCAAGTAGGTTTTGAAAGTCTCCAGAGAAGGAGACTCCACAACCTCTCTGGGCAGCCTGTTCCAGGGCTCTGTCACCCTCACTATAAAGAAGTTTCTCCTCATGTTGAGGTGAAGCCTTCTCTGTTCGAGTTTGTAGCTGTTGCTCCTTGTCTTATTGCTGCAGACCACCAAAAAGAGATTGGCCCCAGCCACTTGACACCCACTCCTCAGATATTTATAGATGTTGATGAGATCTCCTTTCAGCCTTCTCTTTCCCAGACTAAACTGAGAATTTCTCAGTCTTCCTTCATAGGGGAGATGCTCAAGTCCCCCAGTCATTCTCATGGCTCTCTGCTGGACTCTTTCTATCTCTCTTGTACTGGAGAGCCCAAAATTGGACACAGTATTCAAGGTGAGGTCTCACTAGGGCAGAGTGGAGGGGGAGAAGAACCTCTCTTTTGTCATAGACAAAAACCTCATTTTCATTGGGAATCTGCCTTTTCACCTTACTTGGCACCAGAGGTGGTAGGACTAAAATGACAGCAGGATCATGGAATCCTGTGAACAAATTTCCAACAGCATTTGATCTCATTTAGGCTCAGAGACCTTTGTCTTACATGAAACAACCATCCATGTTGCTTTAGTCATGAGAGCACAGTTATGTGATGCAGTTCTTCATCCCTAAGGAATCATATTCAACCTCTCATTGCTGTGAGTTGCATTTAAGCAGTTCTAACTGGGAACCCAGCTCAGTCCTATGTGTGAAAAGCCACTGTATCTTTCAAGGATATACATACGTAAAAACTCAGATTACTAAAGTTTGACTTGAAAGAAAAGAGGTCTCTGTGCTTCCATCACTGGCTGACTGGGCTGAACTTAACACAGAAGCACAACAGGCAACATTGTCTGCTGCATGGAAGACTTGCTCACAACAGACATAGTTTTACTTCAGTAACAGATCAAAACTGCTTCTAAAGCTCCTAATGCTCATTGGCCAGGTGAACAGCAAGTACAGAAGTGCCACCAAGTCCAGCCATGCCCTCCCAAGGAAGCTCCACACAACACATGTGTTGTGATATTTAACAAGCTCATTACATCAGTTTCTTTCCTTTCCTCTATAAGTGGTTGTAGAATTCCCAAGTAATTTACATCCACGAGAGATTAAAGGAATAGAAACTGCTTTGAAATGTGATGAAGAATTTCACCTCTGACTTCAGCCCTGCAGAAGTGAAGCATCTCATCCAAGATCTGCATCTGGGCTTGCTCTAGCTCATGGATAAGACAGACAACTTCAGAGGGTTACTCATCTCATTTGTCTTGCACAACTGTACCTACTGCTGAGAAACATCCTGGTTCCTTCACTGACCTCATCTGTTTTGACCAGCCAATCTTATTTGGCACTTTAAAAGTCCTTCCTGGGAAAAGTGATGCTAAAACTGGTGTATTGCCTAAAATGCTGTGGTTCTGCTGAATTGTGAAAACATAAACATGCTAACATGCCCTCCTCATTTAGGCTTTTCTTTCCAAGGAATTAAATCAACAAACCTCTAACAAAGAGCTTTACCAAGCGACACAATTTGGAAAGAGTATGAACAGTTTGGAGACTGTTCTCTTCAGTCACATGTTCCAACCACCAGCCTGCAGCCATTGTGGCTATTTCCTGCACCCCAAACAAAGAAGTCTTGCTCAAAAAGCAGCCATGAGCAATTTGAAAAGTGTCCTGCAATAACTCACACCCTATGGATTAATATCATAGGCCATTCTGTGCTGCTGACCTAAATGCTCCATGGGTCATTTACTGGCTAAGGAGGAGGAAGGTTTGGAAGCAAGCCCTTAGCAACCTGATGGTAATGGATCATTGAAAGAAGAAATGAAGAATTACCAACTTCTGTAAGAATCAGTGGAGACCTGCAGATGGTGAGCCCTGGAACAGGTCATCCAAATAGGCTGTGGATGGTTCTCTACTCTTGCAGATTTTTTTTGATCTGAACTGCACAAGGCCATGAGAAATCTTCTACAAATTTGAATTTAGTCTGACTTTGAGCAGCTGGACTAAAGACTGACAGAGGTCCCTTTCAGCGTAATATTTCTGTGATCCTGTAAAGTCTTCCAAAACCAAACTGTATCTTCTGACACACACCCTTGCAATTCAAGTTTGTCACTGGTGGATGAAGCAGGTGATGTTAAAATAATTAACCAAGCACTTATTTATGTGCCTTCACCTCCCTGCCCATTTAGGGTCTTCTTTTATTGCTGCAGGGGAGGCTTTTAAAAGACTGGATAATAGATGAGAATCAGGAGCATTAAATTTTGAGTTTAATTGACAAATTCATAAAGAGGTAACAGAATTTCTTTCTTTGAGCTTTACCTCCAGGACAGTGAGCTGGCCTCAGTAAAGATCCATCTGTACCACTATTGAATTACAAATCATGTCACAAAAGAAACTTGGTATGTGTGGATTTATTGACAACTGCCTCAAGCAATTATAACCAATATAGAGACATTCAATAATGTCATCACTATACACTGCCTCATCTCCTGAAAATAATTCCCCACTTACAGGAGACCTACCTTTGACCCTTAAATAACTGAAATAGCACAAAGATTGTAAGTGCCCTTAAGTCCAAGTAGTTACTTCAGCTGAGGCTGATTACTTTTGTTAGTTATTCTCAAACTGTATTTTATTAAATCCTTGAAACATAACAAATAAGTTGTTTTCTCAAGCTAGATCCAAACCATGGCCCATCAGTGATGTTAGAGAAATTACACCAGGACTTTCAAATATACTGAGAAATCTCTCTCAGTGTTACATCTTACCTGTGCCTACTCAGACTTGGTACCACAAAGCATCCTCCAGGCTAGGCTGGGTAGAACTCTTTGTGCTCTAGTTGACTGGTAATATCCCTAATCTCTCCTACAGTTTTCTATAGAACACTATTATCCTTTACCAGAAAGAACAACAGAAGCTTCGGAGAAATCAAAGGAGCTGAGCAGTTCAAGCTTCCCCCTCATTTTTTTTTTTTAAGTAGCCAAAAAAAATCATCATCAGCTGTTCTTGACTGCTCTTTTTGGTTCCCAGATTTTGGAAAGTTTTCTTGCTAAATGTTAGATAAGGCAATGTCAACTACACATGAGCTATTTTAAGATATCTTTTCAATTCAGCGGCCATAGAGGTACTTTGAAGGACCAATCTATTAAATCCCTTTCCTCCTCCAGGTGTCCTCTCTGCGCTCACTATGTGGCAGAGTCCAGACATGAGCTCAGAGTGTGTCTACCTTCATGCTGACAGCTTCCCAACACTTGTAGTCCTAATCTGTGTGCTACCCCTCCCATCAGACTTTTCTAACATACCAGTGCTTCTCAGCTCAAAGATGATGAAATGCAACTTTCCAGTGGTAGTTAACACAGAAGGTCTGGCTGATTTCACATCACCCAGTCTTGAGACAACACTTCCCACAGTTATTGATATTTAGTCCCATGCTGCCTGAACTTGCAATTGATTGTTCTTTCTAGAAATCATCTGCCACAGACAGGGAAACAAAGAAAAACTTCAAACCATAAATCATTTGACAATAGCAATGCCTCTGTCTCATGAAATGGTAATCCCTTAAGCATTTCTCTGACCCAGTTTTCCTATTTCTGTTGTAAATTACGAGGCTGCAGGCAACCTTTGTGACCCTGGACTCAGAATCAAGGGATAATGCCTAAATGTTCCCAAGTGACTGGTGGCTCTGGGTGTCCATTCTGAGATACAGGAACAGAGACAGACTTTAATGAATCACAAATCCTGATGCATCTAAAAATCACTGCTCTTTTGTGAAATCCTAGGTCACAGTCATCTGAGGTTCTTAGCATATTGACATGCCAAATGTTCCTCAGTGTACCAAACTGAAAACTACCTTGATTCCATTCCTGTCTCAACATGCTCCAATTTATATTTGTGCTAAGCAGCACAGCTAATGAGACCACTGCAGCCCAAAAAGTGAGTGGCATGCTGCTTCCTTTGACCAGAATCTTGCTCTCATAATAGAACACTCATTGCTGATTTGCTCAAAATCCATCCACAGAGTTTGGGAAAGGTTACAACTACTTTCAGTGCAGCATGCAAACATAAATTGACCAAATTACCTATGTGTCCTACAATTAAAAATGGCTTCAGGAGAGAGAAATTCTCCCCTTCCACACCAAATTTAACAGCCTAGAGCAACTAAGGCTAGAACAATGTTGTAAGAAGAAAATGATTCCCACCTTTCCTTAGCTCTTATTACAGCACTGATGGTTGCACCATTCATTCCTGCCTGGAAGGCAGCTCTGTCAGAGAAGAAAGAGCCTTTCCCTCTTCCTTTCTGGGCCTAGTCCCATGAGACACTGATTTCAGTAAGAGCTATCAGTACTTGGTGGGAATGGGCTTTTGTTAATAAATAGTGGAGAAATCCAATCCTAAATCGAGTAACTTTGCTGCCAACTAAGTGAAGGAATCAGCGAATCGATTCAATATATCCAGAGGAGCTGCATTTAAAGTGTCAGTCTGCTGGGACCTCCTGCCTTCTCCAAAACTCCACCTTTGATCCTAATCTGCCTTCTTAGCTGCCTCTCATATTTCTTCCCATCATTTTTAAGGTAAATCCTGCAGTGAAAAATCTGTTTCGCTCCTCCCATTTCATCTGCTGTTGCCAGCAATTTCGCAGCCGTCCCCTTTTACTGCTTTGGCTCTCATGGATGTCTCCAGCAATTCCTTCAAAATCAAGGCCATGACTTAATCTCTATCCCCCTTGGATGGTTTATGAGTTCCAACAGTTTATATCCAACACATCTTGATTCACACCATCTACTCTCATCCTCCTACTTCAGTGCCAGGGTCCTGTCCAATGATTCAGGGTGCATTTCTCTATAGACATCATGACCTCTCCTTTGCTTCCTCCGTTTCTTTCTTTACCCCTATTAAGTCTGGGATAAAAGGTGCCTCTTTTTAGGGATGCTTTGTAGCTGTCACAGGAATTCAGCAAGTATTAATGGCAAAGATTTGCCCTTCTTTTATAGTATCACAGTATCAGCAAGGTTGGAAGAGACCTCAAAGATCATCAAGTCCAACCCATTACCACAGACCTCGAGACTAGACCATGGCACCAAGTTTCACTATACAAACATTTACCTTCACCTAAAAATCAGATGGATACTTTCTAAGCCTCTATCCTGCACCTTGCTCATTAGATGAGCAGGATGTGAGGTTTTTACCCTCGCTGGCAGCAAAATTCTGAAGCTTCCTGGAGAAATTCTTGCAAATCCAGTATGGTAAATAAGTCACTTAGCTTTCTTGGTATGAATGGATTCATTATGTGCAGATGTTTGGTGCACTTCTACAAGTTTTTACAGAAGAACAAATCACATCATTATTGTGCTATCTGACCAGAAATGAAGCATGGCCTAATGCCATCTGCAGATCTAAGAGATACATGCAAAATAAGCAATAAGATACCTGGAGATGCTGGATGACTTCTGTCATGAATAGCAATTCATCAGAAAATAGCAAAATGAACTTTTCATTAGACTACTGACTATAACATCCTTTAATCTGCTTTGGCAATATCCAGAAAATCACTTTAAACTACATTCTAATAGAGTCTCTCCAAAACAAAGAAAAATGAGCACAAACTATTTCATTATAGCAAGCAAGAAAGCTGAGCATCCATGGCAATTTCCTAATTCCATTTATGCTTTGGATTAAAAAAAGTGACTCATGTGAGTACTTACATTGGCAACTACAGGGAGGAAAAAAGCTAATTATAAATTGCATCTCGATACTTTGACAAAGAGGTTCTTATTTTCAAATCTCAATGCAGCAGAGTGCAAAAATCCTCTTTCAGATACTACAGACATCCATGTAAGTTAGACAAAACAGTGACTTGAGAATCATCCCCACATACTAGCAGCTCACAACCATATATTTTCTAATTTCTCCAACCACAGGCATGGTCTAAACAGAAAATTAATTTGGGGTCAAATCCCTCAAACTCTGCAGAAGTGCCATGTAAGGCAGTGTATCTGTTGATAAAAATGCAATGTGGACCTAAAAAGCTGATTAATCAACAAGTCTTTTCCAAACAAAACAATTCCATGTTTCTACACCTCCAGCTCTAAGTTAGCAAGCAGCTATTAGGCTCTTCCTAACTACTTGAGACTTAGGTATATACTTAAAGCATTTATGGTATTAATACAGGGTGTAACTAGACAGGAGTGCAAATATGTCCACAGCACCATGCAGGCTGGCAAAGCCCCTCAGGATCACCAAGTCCAACCTAGAACCCTACTCTACAAGATTCACCTTAAACCACANTGTTTTACACAGATTTGTATTCTCAGATGAACTTTCAACTAGACTACAATGACCCAAAAGACAGAAAATTGTAAAGGCATACTCATTTCTAAATGACACATTGTAATGACTACCTAACAGGATTTTTTTCAGGCTGTGATGACTAATTAATGTCACTGTTTAGAGGAACACATGCTAACAGAAATTCTGCATCAGTGTATGTGCTAGTGTGATGCTCAAATTCAACTAACAGGTCTCTGCTAAAAATATGTCTGTACAACAAGAGAAAGCTAAGTGAAAACACAACCCCAGGCTTGACTGAAGAGGTAGTGAAAAGGATGAAGCTGTGGAAATGCAATGAAAACACAGGAAATTATTTTAACTCCAAGTAAATAAATCCTCGGAGCAGGGAGAACCCAGTAATAAATATTGTTACTGTTATCACTAGAGAGAAACTTTGCTTAAATTAATGACATAAAGGTAGAAAACAATGCTGTGCCTGAAAGGAAATATTGTGAAGTGAAGCTGGAGACAGATTCCCTGCATGTGGCACACAAGCTACTTGCACACTTATTACTCTCCTACACAAAAGCCAAAAGTGCATTCTTTGCACATCAGCCAAAAGAAAAAAATAAAATAAAATCACACCACAGGACATTCCAAACTGCACACAGGATTCAGATGATCATTTACATACATCTCAGCAGGAATTAGGTACCCTACTCCCTTACATTACTGTATTTTGTTATAAGTGGTTTTAATCAGTGGACAACTTAATAACAGACATCTGTCTACTGTAGTCCTGATTGCCATCATTAACTGCAACATTTAATATTCCACAGCTGATAGCCACCCAGAGCAGCTGTTAACCACTGACATGGCAGACATGGATATACCACCTGCTGCTCTGCTCCATCTTAAATACAGGTAAAACTATCATTACAAGTCTCTGATTCTATGATTATCCCCTGAAGAGTGACCCACAGATGACATTCATCTATGCTGTCTCATACCTTAACATTGCTTTTGGTTTGAGCTGTATTATATGTAAGAGAAGAATAAAAATTCCCTACCCCAATATATATCAGAACATATCTTGAGTTTAGGCTATTCTTACCCACATAGGTTAGATGAAAACACAGTACCAGGCTCCTGCTACCAAATCCTAGTTCTGAATTGGCAGCACAAGTCATTTGCTTTTTTCCATGTTGTAAATCAGGCAACTACCCAAAAAGCCTTAAAGTCACTCAGTCTTCTCCAAGACCACCAAAAACTTCAGCTATTATAACACTCTCTCTCCTCCTAATGAAATCTAAATGTGGCACACTCATTCTTTAAAGTGGTAATTGGGGCAAAATTCTATCAGCAAGAATCAGTTCAGAGATAACACAGCTTGTGCAGAAAAGCAGAATGATTAATGCTTGTCAATCATAACATAAATTGGAGGTCCATAGCTCCAAGAGTAAAAGCTACCCATGTTACCTGTTTGTGATGCACAGCTGGCCAGGTGATTTAGCTTCTAAGATCAAAACAATGCACTGACTTTTGATTTTGCTATAATGATCAAGTCTTCAGCATTCAATGTCCTGAACTACTTTGAGCCTAGAGCTAATCCTGCCCTTTCCCAGATGTGTTAGTTTAATGGTCATCTTCCTTCTTTCTTATTCTTACCTTCTTTTGCAGCTTTTGCTGAATTTCATGGAGGTCCTGACCCTGTGACATCAAGGTTTGACATCAAACCCTCAGCTCCATAGCACTTTCTTTGTCTCCAGCTACCTTTCTCTTTCCCAGATGGTTAGCAATCACTGCTAGCAAACTAAAGCTTCTGTCTAGAACACATGAAAAGAATGAAAGGGGGCTTCAAAATTCATGGGCTGGGGAGTGGGAACAAACTTAATGTTAAATTCCACCTGCAGTCTTCATGAAAAACACTCCAATGGCATTGTGGTAGAGATGACTTTTCCTCATCATAAAGAAACAAAGCTTTGTAAAATGAACACTACAAACTCAAAGAAAGGTAAAAATTACCACCTGATAAAATTTGAGATCTCTATTTTAAGGCTTATATTGCTTCTGTTATGCTGCTTCTGATTCTGCCCCTACTCTGCTCTCCTGAGACCCCACCTGGAGTCCTGTGTGTAGTTCTGGAGCCCCCAACACAAGCAGGACATGGAACTGTTGGAGCCAGTCCAGAGGAGGTCACGAAGATGCTCAGAGGGCTGCAGCAGCTCTGCTATGAGGACAGGCTNGTCAGGATAGCTCAGGGTCTGAACTCAACTCTGCTATGCTGAATGATGTCTGACACTGCAAAGACTCAAACAGAGCATTACAGGGTGCAAGCACAAGGTGTGGTTTCACCCAGTGGCACCACCCATGTGTGCTGCACTTCTAGAATACATCTAACTCACATACATAGGCCTAAAGGAATTAAATCTCAGAGCAGACACTAAGAATTGCTGCATATGAGCAGACTCCCAGCACAGAAGCCAATTTCAACAAACCCTGTCTGCAAAGAGCTCATCAAAAACTGTTTCTGGCAACAGGGAAGCAAATGCAGGGGAAAGATCAGGTTGACTTTGGTCAGGAAAGGGGCAAGGCCAGGTCCTGAGGGCAAAAAGGGAATTCTTAAGGAGTCTGGAGAAACCAATAATAGGCACCTCTCAGATAAGTGGGTGACCTGCATAACGATCATAGCACTTGGATTCTTGCTGCAAAAAAGCTATGCCTGACCAAGTGGAATTCAAATCACAACACAAAACCATTCAGGGCTTCCATCTCGTATCTCTGCCTTGTGGACTAGCTATGGACACATTTTCATGTCATTATCTGTGTTACTGACACAGAAAAAGGAACTGAACATTAGCACACACACTCTCTGCCACACAGGAGTGAGCAGAATCCTTCATGTGGCACTGCCAGCTCACTCCCTCAGACACCCAACAGCCACAGCACACAATTATGGGTCAGTACAATGAAACATGCAAAAACTCTTTGTATTGCTGCCACAGGTGGTACTCCAGAGAAATGAAATCTCGGGCAGCCTGACAAACAGAGAACCAGAGACAGTCAGCTAACAAAAAATGTCTTATCAGCGTCAGTGTGGTTAGTGCCTTCCATCCCAGACATTTAATACAGGGCAGAAAAGCAAAACACTAACAGATTGGCCTTTTTTTTTTTAAACTTCTCTAAATAGTTACATGAAAATAGAAGAAAAGACTTAAAGGGTAGCATTTTTCTTTTTTTTTTGTTTTGTTTTCAGGATACATGCCAGTGGTTCATTAAAGAATGCGTGCAGGGAACCGGACACAAAACATTCCTACTATGGCAGTAAGTGCACAGGAGCTAAGGTCTAGTAATTATATAGGACAAGGAGCCCTTTCACCTCTCCATTTCACAGCCCATTTTATGGCTTTGGTGTTACTTAGGATACTGCTAAAAGGAAGAGAGAAGTGGTTCTAACTACTGCTTAAAACAACCCAAGTTACCTACATAATAACTCAAGCCCTTATTTTCTCTCTGCTTGTTTTCCTGTTGACTAAACCTCTCCTACTCCAAATTCACATCAGGGTGTTCAGAGAGCTTTATATAGGAAAAAAATCAAGCCCCTACATATTGCACAGACTTTCAAACAACACTAAGAGATCATTTTATTTATAACAGTGGTAGAAAACTTTAGTGCTTGACATTTTGCTTCACAATTTAGTGGATTATCTGATCTGCAGTAATTATTTTGGAACATTATTGTTTTTCTGAGATCAACCCCCCCTGTTGTTAATCTATATACAAAACTCTCACTGTGCTCTCCTTACAGAGTGTAGAATTATACAGAATATTTATTCTGGAACAACTGTTTCAATAAGGCTTTGATTGGAGACAAACCCTTTTGCAACAACAGTGACTGCAACTCCCCAGGAAAGGTTTATTGGGGTGGGTTTTTTTGCTTTGGTTTTTTTTTTGCATACATTTAGTTTTTCAGCAATTAAGTGAACTGTAGCTTCAGCTGAAAGAACAAATAGGACAAACAGGGTACTGAAACTTTTCTAGCCTCAGAAGTGCTTCTCTGAAGCACAAGTGAAAGGAAAAAACCTTCTTTTCAAGTGACTGGTCAAAACTCTCCTTAACAGAGAACTTAAGGAGGGCCTCTTCTGCTGGCTGAAGATATCTCAAGCTCTATAACCTTTTAATTCATGCCTCAAATTCTCAACATCAGATCAGTCAAGATGAGCCAGCCCATAGCAGATAGCCAAACCAACTCACTGCACATGAGGTACTCACAAAAAAAGTTCAATTATCCCTATTTAATTTACCTTTAACACTTACTATGGTATAGGGAACAACCTTTGGAACATCTTCTCTGTATTTAAAGATCTCAGTGCTATGCAGGAAGGCCAGAAGGATACTGAGCATAGGACTCTGAAAGCACCCAACAATGCAAGGAACTGATCCTGGCAGCCACTTTCTTGCTTTAACTCTTATTGGAAGGCTCTTCTTTGTCTCAGTGCTCTAAAAACTGTTGCCAGTGGTCATGATAAGCACCAGCAGAGAACACAGCCTATTTTATATTGTTACATGCTTAAGACCCAAAAAATGAGCCTTATACAGCATAGCATCGTTACTAATGAGGCCAAATAAATCATATACAGCCAGAGGTACAATACTGAACAACTATGAAGTAATGGATACCATCAAAGGAGAAAAATGCTTCCTTTCGTGGTTCACATTTAACTTTCAACCTCATTTCAGTAGATGAAATTGTCCAGGCTGCTGTTTCATGCTAAGTTGATGTTTGACAACTTCATTCTTGAAAGCCACACATGTGAAAAAGAACAGCAAAGCTGCTGCTACTGCAAGTTATTGCTGCTGAAGGCACAATGCCTCAAGATGTTCATTTGCACCTATGGAACATTTACTCTGCACGTCTCCCATTCTGCAGGTTTGCTGAACACAGCCAAGCCCAAATCAGGGACTGAGTTGTGAGGCACAGCTACAGAGAAGAAGATGAATCCAAGAATCCATTCTCTGTGATATGAGTACAAGAGCAGCTCAAACTAAAGTAAAAACTTGGTTTGTTTTGTTATTTGAGACTAAATGTGCTAATTTACAGTCTTCTAAAGCTTTATGACCCACATAAATGAACATATTCTCACTTAACTTGCTAAAACTCAGAAATGACTGTGAAACACAAGAAAGCTACAAACTTTGGGAAGTTACCTTTTATTCCTCCCCCCACCCCAGACACCAGTATTTCTAAGCAAAGAGAAATATGAGAGTGAAAGATTGTTTCCCTGCAAGAACATCGCTGTTGAATACAGAGTGGAATTTCCAAAGGCAGAAAAGGCATCAAGGTGCCTGACTCTCACTGAAAGTCAACAGGAACTGAGTGCCAGTTTGTCATTTATGCTTTGCTGTAATGAAAAGCAATTACAGGTCATCATGGAACACCCTCAGCCTTCACACTGACTTCAACAGGAGCAGGAGAAGAGCCTGATCAGGCTTTTAAGTGATAACTGCCACCCCCAACACCGAAACCAAACAGCAAGAGTATTGGGTACAATGCAAACTAATTATTGCCAGGGAAAACTACTGTGACTCCAAGCAACAGCAATGGTCTCTTCATCAGAGAAACTCTGCCCTCCTCAAACCAACGGGGCACATGAAAGTAAACTGAATTTTAGCTACTGCAATGTGTAACTGACTTCCAGTGGCTAGAAATCATGCTCCACTGCAGTGTCTGCAGCAAGTACCACTGCCTTATATTCACAGGAAAAACCATATTACTGAACTTGGTTTTCAATAGCCACTGTCTCTCCCTGCAAGCAAGCAAAAGTGGTCAACATCAGACCTTTGTGACTCTCTTTTCTTTTTTCTGACACGCTATGAGCAACCCACAAAGCCTAAATTCTTGCACTAACACAGAGGCAGCAGTGCCAGCTCTCTACTCCAGTCAATAGGCAGGCAGGCTACTCTAAAGTCCCTGCACCAACCAATTTGAGATGCATGAGCTCCTGGCAGCAAAATAATTATTTCCTCAGAGGTTCCCATTGTCTCTAGCACGCCATGAATTCTGTTGGAGTTCAATGTCAATTTATCACTCTACATTACAGGCGGCAGCTGACATCATGGGTGCAATTGTTCAAGAAAAGGGAAATTATTTCTGCCCTCATACATTCAGATTCCCTCCCACCCCCCAAAGAAGCACAGCAGAGAGGAGAATCTTTGAGCAACGTGAAATCACAGAATGCCTCTTTGGATGACAGTGTTGCACTTGTCCAGCAAGTCTGCCTACCAGCACTGAGTAGTATCAGGTACTAGACAGACCTGCAAGGGGACAGACAGAAGCATGCCTTGCAAAAAGGTAGCATTTTGAGAGTACCACATAAGGTTTTCCCCTCTTAACATGAAACACTTTCTGTGGGCTTGCCACAGCAGGGTGCTGAGTGTGCTGGCCCCTCTCTAGCAACACATTGCACTATATACTCCTTATTCAGCACAAAATAAAATGCTCTGCTGAGGGGAGACCAAAGGGCCAGGACTTGACAGGCTGCACCCACCAGCCTCCATGTCATGATCCTGACACACTGCATGGGTCACCATTGTGCTTGCAAATGTGTATTTTGGGGGGTTGTTGCTGTTTTGTTGGCTTTGTGTTTCCTTGTTGGTTTGTGTTTTGGTTTTTTTTGTTTGTTGGTTTTCTTTTTTTCAAGTGGAGTAGCAAGTTTGCTTAAAACTAATGAGATTCCTTCAAAAAAGAAAAAAAAAATCAAAGGACTGTTTGCACAGTGTGGGCTACTGTCAGTTTAAAAGTGTTTTACCTTCATCTACCATGAATCTTCAACTCTTGAGATAAAAAGCAACACAAAAAAACCCCACCATTTCAACAGAAAGGAGAAAAAAAAGAAGAAAAAACCCCCACAAATATAGAAAAAAAACAACTGTGGGAGACAGAACTCATTTCAAATAACAATTGTGAAAGTCAGTATTACCATGCCTTTTTTTTTTTTTCCCCCAATGGAACTAAACTTCTAAGTTAAAGGAAAAGGAGGACTAAATGGGTATCAGACAGGTGTTTCTCCATTGAGTCCAAAAACCCTGCACCTGCCCTTGAAATGCTGCAACCTGCTTGGCACTGGGGAAACCTTCCAAAATGGTGTAAGCACACCCTGGCAGTGCACATGTTGTGAAAGGAACAAATACAGCAAACAGGCAGCCAACAGCCACTGATTTATTACAATTCCATCTGCTCTCCTTCCAACACAACACAATTACAGGTTTGGATGTTGGTTGGGAAAATACTGTTGTACAACCAGCTAAGCTATTAGACTGTTTGGAGATATGAACCAAAATGTGCACACAACTCACTCAGAAAAGGAAACTCCTCCATGGATACCCAGGACATAAATGCATCTATACCAAAAAGAGGGGCATGAGGTTCCTCAGGTTCCACTCTAAAGGGAAGAAGCTTTGAGCTGCTGAGGCTGCTTCTGTGGAGCAGGAGCAAGAGCCTCTCTCCCTAGCAGAACTCCATTTAGGCACCTGATGGCTTGGCTGTGGTCAATAGCTCCAACAGTTGGAGAAGTGATTTCTCCAAGCAACCCTAGAGAAAAAACTGATAAAGACCAGCTCCTCCAAAGTCTCACCTGGAAGTCTGTCCTGAGCTGGAGCGGTTGCAACTGTCACAGTAGGAGGCAGAGGGAGGGTAAAAATGCCAAACTTGAATTTTAGCAACCACTAAATGGGAAAACACCTATTTAATTCAGAGTGCTGGAACCTGCAGTCTGTGCAGCCAACTCCACCTGCAAGCAAGCAGGCACAGCCCAGCTGGTGGTAGTAATTCTTCCTAACAGTGCCCAGTTCCAGGACAATAGGCAGTGAGCAGCTACTGAAATATATGGGAAAAATGAAGATGAGACAAGTTGTTTGCTTGTTTGTTTGTTTTTAAACTGCAAAAGTGAACCAGGTTGTGCAGAGAGGTTTTGGAGACCTGACAGCATAACAGGCTCACATGCCTACTTGCAGAATTATTAAAATTTGATCAAAGGATAAAGTTTTCTCTTTATCTTTCTGTACTGGATAATGCTACAAATGGCACAGAAATTCTCTTCTGTTAGGAAATTAACCTCCACCGTTTTAGAAACTTCAAAGATGCTTTGTTATTGATTACTTAACCTGACTTTTCTGTGGCCTGAAGGCATTTTTCCCCTTTTTTCTTTAATACATTAACTCTAGGCAGATTCTTAAACAACTTAGCCTGCAAGCAGCAAGTTTTAATAGCCTAACAGATGTCCACCACTCTGCATTTAGCCTGACTAGCTAAAATGTTAAACCCATAACTACTTGAATGCTTGCTACTTGAACCCTTCAAGGCAGTCTCTGACACCTCAAAACTGTTGAGACATTCCTCTGCCATCCTGCAATTCCCTCTTTTGCTGCATGTGGTTCAGCTTCTGATACTGGGTAGCAGCAAAGCAGTAGTACAGTATCTCACATGGTAGGAGATTGACAGCACAGGCTGCACCTCTGCCCCTGTGGTTCAGGTTTTCTATTCACATTCTGGAGAGACAAATGGGTTTTAAGCAGGTTTGATGTTTTAAACAAAGCCAAAAAATGAGGGAATGAAGGTGGAAAATACATTGCCTAGGGTAGGACAGGCTCACCCTGGGGCAGCAAGGCACATCAGAAGGCAGCAAGTCAAAGAGGGGCAGTGCCACGTTCCTATCACAGGCAGAGATGTCAGTCCCCACCAGTAACACTCCTCCAGTCATTCCAGTGCACCTGCAGCCTCTCCCCATCACGGAACCCCAGCTGGAACCTGCCTGCTAAAAATAACCTTTCTTTGCTCATTTTTTTCCCTCTTCATAATGTGTGCTAGTTACAGCCAACAGCTTGAGATGAAGGAGCAGAGCTGTGTTCAAACAGTAAAGGCATTCACTGGAGCAGTGTGCTGGGGAGCTGAAGGACAGCCTTAGGGTTCAGGATTCTTATGCAAATGCAGTGGCAAAATGGAAGATTTATCTGCATTTCTAGAAGTAAATGGATAGTCCCTCATTATGAGAGCATTGCTGCATACTCCTCAAATCCAGACATGTAGGGCTTTGCTTTGTCACAGAATATAAAATCCAGGTGTTTTTTCTTCTCACTAGCTAGTCACTGATACTATGGCATATTAGAAATACAGCAATACAAGTAATGTAGACAAAATTTAAATGCATATATGCTGTTGTAGCAACTATTCTTGAAGTAGGTTGCACGAAGTTGCTGGGGAATTTCACATTCCCCACCAAATCAAGGCTTTTGCTGTATCAATTTAGTTTAGTCATAGCCAAGCCTAAAAGTTGCAGAGAGACAACTGCATAAAGAAGGTGAATCAATGTCACAGAGAAGTTAATTTGCAGTTATGTGATGGAAGAATTCTACCTTGGAGATGAAAATGAAATTACAAAACCATCAGCACCCTGAGAAGGCTGCAAGTCAGCAAAGATGTAGTAAAGAAAAGTTAAATCTTCATAATGAGAGCTAGCTGCCTTCTGAAGAATAAACTGTACCTCTGCTACAGACAGGGGAAAAAAAAAAAAAGACAAAGAGTTTTTTTACTTCAAAAAGTTTATTTGAAAACTTGAGGTCTGGTCCAATGGAACACTGTCCTTACTGTTTTTAAAGGCAGGGCAATACAAAGGTCAGTCTGTAAAAAGATATGTCCACTGCAAAGAAAGGGAGCTAAAAATCACATCTCCATTAAATCATAGAATGGTTTAGGTCAGAAGGGATGTCAAAGCTCATGCGGTTCCAACCCCCTGCCATAGGCAGGGACACCTCCTGCTAGAACAGGTTGCTCAAGGCTTCATCCGATCTGGCCTTGAACACCTCCAGGGTGCAGGAGCNTTACTTTAAAAAGTTTATTTGAAAACTTGAGGTCTGGTCCAATGGAACACTGTCCTTACTGTTTTTAAAGGCAGGGCAATACAAAGGTCAGTCTGTAAAAAGATACGTCCACTGCAAAGAAAGGGAGCTAAAAATCACATCTCCATTAAATCATAGAATGGTTTAGGNTACACACAGTTATGCATATTATATACACAGATATTGTATTTCTCTGCCTTTTTTCACCCAAATAAAACTAAAACACAAGGAAAAAAGTGAAATACAGGATAAACAATAAATTCCTCAAACTGCAGGATATATTTAATATGTACTCCTGCAAAATCTCTTGCTTCTCACCACGGCCTTTGACATGCATTTGCAATATACATGGATAAAACATTTTGGTAGTGAAAGAAAAGGTCACACCAAAGGAAGCACTAAAGGAACACATACTTAATGCAACTTTTTCAGCTCCTGGTTAAAACAACACGAGAGGCCCACAAGGAACTTGAATCCATGTAAATCAGCTTTGTATTGTGGTTTGTGCAACCCTTTAGTGTATATTTAAGGGGAGAAAAGAATCCCATTATTTTCACCAGATGTCTTAAACCATGGTTTAAGACAATTCTGAGATGAAAGAATCTCAAGTCTTCATTTGATATTGTCAGCTGTGGGTTTAAAGATGTATAGGGAAAATCTCCAGCTGCATGGATGCAGCCAGCAAGGGACACTGGAAGTGCAAGCACTTGTCTAAAGTGGATTGTGTGACAGCTGGCTACACCTATTCCTAATGCTCCTCAGAGATAAAATACCAAATCTCCCAATTACTCATGGTCATTAAAGCAAGCATATAATCCAGGGATTCAATAGTCTGTTGACTTGGAGTTCTGACTAAAATACTGCTTCATTAGATCACTTGAAGATGCATACTGTTGCCCTCAAGCTGCATTCAGCAATATTGTTTTTATTTTCCTCCCTATGGTTAAAGAGAAGATGGTGTAAATTTTGTCTGTGCCTGAGCACTCTCAAAAGAGAACTTCAGTAAAGTTCTACACAGGAAGACTATCCATCAAATCCAGAAATAACAAAAATATTGATTAACTCCGTATCAATGATTATCATTAGTTTTCCTTAATTTGACAGAGTAACACAGGCTGGGTGACAGCTCTAGCTGCTGCTGGTGGCTTCTCAATGCTCCCAGGCGGACAGGGATTATATTTGTAATCCAGATCAATGGGGGAAAAAAAAAGAGAAACCATTTTTCTCACCTGTGGTGAGAAAAGCTACATTCTTCAAATGCAGACCAGGTAGTTTGGAGTGTCTCTGTGTGCATTTTAAATGAGCTGCAGTTCTGGGAATCCTGCATCATGAAGATGCACAGGAAAGACTGGTTGTTTATTGTTTTGTTTAGAAATTGTTCTTCTTAAAACAGTTTGGGTTTGGTACAGCAATAGACATGTAGGAGTATGGGAGTAACAGGATTAGTGAAAGGAGAAGTGTGAAAACAAGCATGCACATGCAAGGTGGTCAAGAAGTATGCTGGAAAGGACCAGAGAAACCAGTAAGTCAAAAGTCAGGCACAAAGGTAGAAGAAGAGCATGTGGAAAGCAGGTCAGGATTAGAAGTTCACAAGATAGCCAAAATGTATCATATTTGAAAGAAAAATCAGAGACTGACCATGGTGCCCCACACTGCCTCCACCTTACCACTGAGCCAAGATGACCCCCATGGAAGGTTCTCTTCATTGACCACTGGGCAAGCTTCTCCCTCAGCAGGTGGGTTTCTCTCTGACAGGTGAATAACCTAAATGACTGATCCAGTCTTATTTATTAGCACTCTTAACAAAAGGACATCCAGCACTTGGACCCAGGGTGCAAGATTGTTTCTTATGCTGCAGTCACTGCTGGAAGAGCAAATCTCTCTGTACCTGGCCCAAACTCCACTAAAGTTGAATACTTCTGTTGATCCCTGGAGTGTTATCATCCTAACAAACAAAATCTGGAAAGCACAAGAAAAAACAGGACACTGACTCAGATCCTGCCCTGGGCTCCTATCTGGGCTATGTGGCCATGCCCTACCCCAGCTACCTGCCCCCCAGCACCGCTTGTGCCACCCTTGCAAGCTGCAAGAGCTTCAACCTCTTACTTTATACAAAAAATAAGACATAAAAGGCCTTCTCAAATCATCTTGTCTTGAAAGAGAACTGCAGGCCATTTTATAATTAGCTTCTATCCCAGGAAGCCAATGCTGCTGTACATCCAGGCAAACAGGGCTTTGTGAAAAGGCCACCTGTTGGGAAATGGTATCAACTAGAATAAATCACCATTCCCCATTGCTGCAGGCTGATTATCCCAGTGCCTCAGGATTTGCAGGAGCCTGAAGACCTCCATTAGCTGCAGTCCAAGCAACCCCAGTGCCTAATAGCTTTAATACTGAAGTAGCAGCACTCAGCATTACTTTGGCCGTAGCAAACACAGCTTTGGAGAGCTCCCAGGACAAAGGAGGATACTGGACAAGCAAAGAAATACCAAGTTCATAAGGGTTTATGAACTGTATTTATCAATGACAGCTACTGCAATATGGCCAAGTCTTCATGCACACATAGTCTTTGTTTAAACTCCAAGTCTAGCTTCTTTGCTGCAAACTACAAAATTAAACATAGGAAGAAACATTAAGGGGAAGACACAATTGTCTTTTGAGATTACAACTGGTTTTGACATGGTCATCTATTAGATTTTAATAATATCAAACACAGCAAATCGCTTCTGCCACCAAAAATTCCACAAACATTTTTTGGGTGTGCAATACTTCTTAGTTATTATTTGTCTTTTATTCCTCTGTCAGCAAGTGTTATGACTTCTTTAGCTTCCCTCTGATTTCTTTTCCCTCTAGAAGGGAGCACTTCCTGCCTTGCCCTAGGAAGTATGAACCTTTGGAAGCAAAAAAGCTTGGATTTTTTTTTTTCCCCACTTCATCAGATGCTGCTGCTGTTCAAACTCCTCTCAAGAAATACTGCCTGTGTTCATGATCTGCACACTCTCTCATTTTTCCATGCCAAGAAATCAGCTGTAAATGCCAAAGACAGAATTTCTTCCTGCTTCTGTCCAGTTCACGTGAAAGTCATCTGGAAACCACCACTGTGGTTGCTGTGGAAAATCACGTAGGAAGCAGTAAAAAAAAAATAAAAAGGGTGATGCCAACTTCAGTAAAAAGAATCTCTGTTCTCTTATGTAGGTCTTTGAGATTTAAAAAAAAAGAAAAGAAAAAAAGAAAAAAGAAGAAATAAAAGCAGCTGCAGCGAAGTAATTTTAAATTGCATGTATAAATCAGATTCAGAATCCAATATAACCCAGAGCCCACTTATGCCTAACATCAAAGGCTCCGTCCACTTGGTTATTTTACTGCTTTTCACTAGGGATGCTGCCTAGAACAGTTTCACAGGTGCTCACCCACTGGTTTGTTCCATCTGTACCAGTGCATGCCTGCTCACAGCATCAAACTCCAGCTCCCGCTATAGATCCTGGGCACTGACAGCTTTCCTGAGCAGAACTGGAAGATACATTTGCCTGCAGGAACTGGACCCCATACACCAGCACTGGAACCTGGCAGCATGTGACTCCCCAACTTGGACCCATCTGTTGATTCACTACAATCAAAAGACAAAAATAAAAGACATGAAAAGCATGGGGGAGGAAGTTCAAGCCACACCTGGTTTCCACTTGAGCAGAAAAAGCTTGGAGAAAGCACTTCAAAACATGTGCATGTGGAGTCCAGATGGAAGCAGCAGCCAGTTTCATCTGGTTAAACCCCCTTGGGGGAATGCTGATCCCCAAAATGATGCACTGGATTACTTAGGCTTGGTTTTTGATCTTTAGAGTACCCAAACCTTTTATGCAGGCACAGAGGTAGAGGTGTCTGTAGTTCACACACCCTTCAGGGACAAGTCTAACATGCAACAACTTGCTTCTCAGCAAACTTTACATCACACACTCTGTATTCAGCAGATAAGAGCCAACAAGTGGGCTGAGTTACAGTCCTCCTCCTGAAAATCACAGCTTTCTACTTAGGATACTTAGATAACATAGACAGGGTTTGATCTGTTATGCCTTTTTCCTCAAAACACGCAAGAACCCCACACTAGAGAAGCAGCCAAGCCAAGGGAATGCTCCAAAGCTGCTGGTATCACCAAGCCTCTTTGCAGGCTAAAGAGTAGTCAGTACAGATAGAAGCTGCTGCTCTCACTGTTCTGGTAGGTATAGCAACAACCATGTTTTACAGGTTCACTGTGCAAAGCTGTAAATGAAGCTTTAAGCTTATTCACTAAATTTAATGCTTAAGATTTTTAGCAGTTGATGGGTTTGGGTTTTTGTTTTGGGATTTTTTTTTTGGGGTTTTGTTTTGTAGTCTGATTCATTATTTGATTGATTGGTCGGTGTGGTAGTTTGGGAGGTTCCCTCCCTGCCATGAATTCACCAGACTAACTCAGCTGGCTAGAAGTTAAGGAATGAAGCTGTATTTACAGTGTGGCACAATTTACAGGAATATATACACAATATATACAGATATTTACAACTGTATACAATTATATGCAAGTTCAAAATAATACAGAAATACAAACCCCCTCCTGAACAGCAGAACCAACTCCCCTCCTCCTTTCCACCCCTCTCCCTTATCACAGAATCTCTTATATGCAAGGAGTGAGATGGGGGAAGCCAGATAAGGAGTTTGAGTAATTAGTTTGAGTTATACAGGTCCAGGCAGAGGAATTAGTGAAGCGAGTGGCAGTCAGACAGAGATTGACTTTGTTTCTTGTTTTTATCTCTCTCTGATGAACAAATGAGTGATGTAGACATCACTGTTATTTCCTTTTCACAGCCAATGATCTAATTGATTAAGATATTTCAATTAGCCTTAAACCAGCACAGTTGGTTTGCTTTGTTGGTTGGGGTTTGGGGGTATTTTTTGCCTTCAAGTCAAGGGTTAAAGAAAAATCCCATCTGTAACACTGGAATACTCATATTGGGATGTAAAGAGAGTCCATAGCACTCAAGATTTCTCTAGATCTAAGAAGAGAATTATTCTCAGCCCTGAAACACATGTCAGGGTTTGCAGAGTCTCAGTGTTTTTTCTCTAGTCATCAAGATTTGCAGTCACTACAGTATCAGAGAGCAAAAGACCTCCCCTCAACTGCCTGGCAGAATTAATTTGAGTAACTTACTTATTGATTGCACATCTTATTGTCTTCAGAGGTTGTGCAGAGTCTTTTTTTTTTCCTAGAAGGGACACCAAACTATTAGAAAACCTTTTCCTAAATGCTTTTGGTGAGATAAACTCTCATTAGAATTAGCTGTTATTGCAGCTAAAGACAAGGGAGGTCCTTCCTTTCCCAGATTTATAGTTTTATAATGGAGTGTGTCAATTAAGATCTAACCAAGATTTTCCTGGCAGTAACTGAGGGTAATTACTGAAAAGTCAATGAGGGAGAGATGTATGACTATTTTTCTGAAGCTGAATTAATTTTATCTAGCAATTTTGTAGAGTAGCCATCTTCTTTATGCAACTTTGCTGCTTATTTGCAAGATATGAGACTTTACATTAGCAGGGCAGACCACAGCAGTGCAACACCATGAGAAATTTCATCTTCTTCATTGTTAAAAAACTCCACCTTTGGTTTGGCCATGGGAAATCTGAATGTATCTTTTTTTTTTTCCCTCCCAACTTTGATGTTTATAGTGGCACAACTCCATGTTAGATTTCCCAAGCTCAGATCTTGTCCCAGAAGACAGGAGTATATTTACACTAGAAAACATTTCTGAGGGTTCTAGATAATGTCCAGAGCAGGGCACCAAGGCTGGTGAGAGGGCTGGCTGGAGCACAAACCCTATGAGGAGAGGCTGAGGGAGCTAGGGTTGTTGAGACTGAATAGGAGGCAGCTCAGGAGAGACTTTATTGCTGTCTACAACTACCTGAAGGGAGATTGTAGCCAGGTGGGGTTGGTTTCTTCTCCCAGGCACACAGTGACAGAACAAGAGGACACAGTTTCAAGCTGTGCCAGGGCAGGTTTAGGCTGGATGTTAGGGAGAAATTCTTTACAGAAAGCATAATCGGCATTGGAATGGGCTGCCCAGGGAGGTGGTGGAGTCATCATCTCTGGAAGTGACTGCATGAGACACTTGGTGCCATGGTTTAGGTAATTAGAAGGTATTAGGTGATAGTTGGACTCAATTATCTCAAAGGTCTTTTCCAACCTGGTTAATTCTGTGATTCACAGAATACAGCTTTTTAAAGGCTTTGTCCTTAAAGGTGATCCTTGCTCTCCCTGAACTGGAGTTTGATAATCTGACACGTTTCTGAGCAAGACAACTGCACCTCAATGCTTACAAGTCAGGCAACTATCAAACACATTGATATCAAGGTGATAGCATCGAATCGTGCTGACACATTAGTAACATCTTGACAACGAAGACAGTAAGACAGAGAATCTGTGGGTTGCTATCCACACTCAGTACTACCTCCCCCCAATGTCAACAAGTATTTTGACAGTGAAAAGCAAAAGGAGAGAGGAAGAGAACACTTTTCCTCATGCTCCATTGGGTAGCTTCATGACAAAATTACATCACTGAAGTCAGAGGTATATCTGCACCTTATTAGAGCAACACTTAAGTCTGGCACATTGCCAGACACAAGCTGCATGATAGGGTATCTGTATGAGGTTTGTGGGCTTTTTTCAGAAGTGCAACACTTTGCCAGATGAGAGCAAGTTTTCATACAGCAAGTAGAATGACACCATCCACCTCAGCCTCCATACCCCCTGAGTATTAAGATTTCACTGACAGCTGTGCTGATAGGAAGAATTATTAAATTAGAAAAGCACTCACTGTTGCTTCTCCATAGCACAGAGGCTCACCTGCAATTACCCCAAACTGACAGAAATTAAAGCTGAAGGAGCACATTACACACTAGCAACAAGGATTAGTTAGGTCTGACAGCCCTCCGCGACTCTTCACTCACTAGCACGAATGCTGTGGAATGCCCTGGCAGTATCCAGGTGAGCATCTTTCCAGTGCTGTCTCCAAGTATGAGGCAAAATATGAGGTTATTTTTGCAACTGTTCCGAGTGATGAGACTCTATTAGCTGTACAACAGCCCAGGATTACCACACAGCATGGCAGCATGAAATACAGCAGAAGGACAGGGGCAGGGAGAAGGAAATTGATGGGTATTTAAAGCACCACTTAGTTGATTTACCTATAGCACGAAGCACAGTCATTTAAAAATCTCTTGCAGAGATGTCTCTCCTCCAAATAAGTGTCTGTACAGAGGAGATTCTGTACTGAAAGGTTTTTAAATATTGCCATTAAAAGCAACATATTAAAATCAATTAAATGATTTCACAACACACTCATCTTCTCTCTCATCTCCTATGCTCTGGCCAGCACATTCCACTTTTTCATACTGAAAGAAACAAGGTGTTCTTCATGGTACAAATAGCAGAGAAGTGACCATATTCCAGTCATTACAACATGACATCAGAGTTGTTCTTCTAGGCACCAAACATGCCCAGATACATGGCACTTGCTCTGAACTCTAGTGCTCTCCTGCAGATCAGTTTTACCTTCTGTATGTGCTGGGGAGAGGGTAGACTGAGTCTCATCAGCTAGTGCTTGTCAAAGATTTTTGATTCCCTCAAAGAGAGCAACCTATTAACTATTAATTAATAGTTAACCTAATTAACCTATTAATTTAGGGGTGGAATCTCTCCCATCTACCTTAAGCCATCAAAAACTACCTAGGGGGAAAGCACTTTCAGAAAACAAGGATCACATTTAAGACAGGACAAGACATGCTCTGGGAGGGCTCATCTTCCTCGACTGAACACCAAGAGAATGTGGATTACCAAAGCCCAGCCCACACATCATAGAATTAGAGAATATTAGGGGTTGGAAGGGACCTCTAGAGATCATCCAGTCCAGCCATCCTGCTAACACAGGCTCACATAGGGCAGGTCACACAAGAATGCATCCAGGTAGGTTTTGCAAGTCTCTAGTGAAGGAAATCCTACCACCTCTCTGGGCAGCCTGTCCCAGTGCTCGGTCACCCTCACAGTAAAGAAGTTTCTCCCCATACTGAGGTGCAATTTTCTGTGTTCTAGCTTATACCCACTGCTCCTTGTCCTGTTACTGGGCACCAACCAAAAAGATGGCCAACATCAGAGAAAACAAACCTCCACCTAAATTATGATTAATAAACCATTCCTTGTGCATGGGTACACCATCAAATCTATAACCCTGTGTCCATGAAACCTGGTGACACTTGACGATCATTGAAGTCTAGGAGCAAAACTTGGAGAGCAGCATAAATCTCTTGGGACTTTTAACACCATTTTGGAAAGGCTATAGTGCTGCTTAAGTTCCCACAGGGAGAACACAGAAAGCTGCCCAGATGGGATCTGTGACCTGCCCACAGATAGATGTAGTTTCCTACATTTGAGAAGAGCACGTATTTACTAAAGACAAACTGAAAGCCTGAAGTATAAACAAAATAAAGTAAAATGAAACAAGATCACACTGGCAATTTATCAGTGAAAATTGCAAACTTTTGAACATTTTCCAGCTTGTAAAACAATTCAGGCTCCTGGATGTGACAAGCCTGCTCCAAGTGAAAAACACATCTGCACCAAGAAGAAAGGATGGCCAGCTGATGGCTGCAGGCATCTTGAGAAAGCCAAAAAGTGAGCTTGTTATCCCTTCTATTCCTCCTCTCTTCCAGCAAGATAACTACTCTAACCAGCAGCTCTCTCCTTCCAAGAAAAAAATGGCTACTAGGAAAACTGTTCAAGCCTGCATCCATCAGCATCAGAGAGCTGAAGGTCAAAGCAGCATCATGCTTGTAGGCACTACAGCAAAGGAAAAAAAACAAACTCAAGGAAAAAAAAAAAACCACAAGGTGCAAGCACTGCATTATTTTTCTGCTTAGCCCAAGAAAAAGAAGCAGCCAGAGAATTCTCAGGGGAGCAAAATTTAAAATTCATTTCAAATCAAACTAATTTACCAGTTCCACTTGCAAGTCTTGGGGAAAAAAAGATCATTATGTGCTCAGAGTTTGTGTAGTAATTTGAAAGACATGCCATTCCCCATTCATAGCCCAGCAGTTGGATTATCTGCTTTAGAAAAAAAAAAAAATTGCCCTCATTCACAGCCTCAGAGCGTGACTGAGGCTTCCATAAGAAATAATAATTAGAGTGGGGAGAGCACTACCTCCAGCCAGTGCTACTCCAGTAACTCAGTGGCATTTCACTCATTTATTCTGGATGTCATATTCCTTCTCATACCAGTAGGCAGCCAAACATGCACCTCAGTTGATTTGATGGTTGGCTACCAGGAGGTAGCTGCTGCTTCACCTCTGTGTCTGGGGGGGGGGAAAAATTACCCACCTTGCCATTTGTTTGGATGTTTCATTTCTTAAAACAGCCTACAAAGTGCTGTTTCACCTCCTTATATAGCAGGTCTCAGCTTCCAAAATGTTTGCATTCCTATGGAAAAGTCAAGATGCTGAATTCATGCTTCATTTTCTGTTGCTACCTTATTTTTAATGCCAGAGATGTAAAACCTCAGAGTGGGTCCCAAGAGACAACTTCCCAGCAGCTTGGATTAAGTGACAGAGGGGGCTCGGGTGGCAGAAGCTGGCGGCAGCCAGCCTGTTGAAGAGGCCTGGATGCACTCGCACAAAGGCATCATCATTCTTTCAGCCTTGGGTTTTATCAATGAACTGAGCAGATTCCAGGCGCTGTTCCTCCGTTGCCTAGCGGAGGGACACTCATTGAGTCTTTAATCACAGTTTAGGTGCCACAAAGGAGGGGAGCAGAAGACTGCACCACACAAAGCAGCCCAGCAGCACATCAAAGAGGCAGGAGCTATAGCAGCGCTGGATCTCCCACCCCACAGCAGCCACCAAGGATGGTGTTGCTCTCCCACTCATCATGGGAAACCCCCGTAGGGGGAGAGCAGCCTCAGCCTGGGATGCTGCTCTGGTTCTCATTGCTGCTCAGAGGGAGAGGGTATGGGGAGGCTTGGCAAAGAGACCACCAGAGCCCACTGCTCAGGGTCTTATGCACAGGTTGGATGCCTGGACAAATTCTAGCTAGCTGTATCTACATCCATCCAACAGAAACCATTAGAAAATGACACAGCACAGTGATGCTACAAGCCTCAGGTCTGAATGCCAAACCCCTCGTTCCTCATTTTAATAACTGAAACCACAGCTTTGACAAAGAACTCTGAAAGAAAAACACAATAAAAGCAAAAAAAAAACCACCATCCCAAAAATCACAGAAACTAGAGATACAAACATGTTTTAGATTATCTGTGGCTTCCTCTTCCTCCGATCAACAGAGAACCATTTCACCCATGTGGTTTTGGAAGGGCTTGCTGTGATTTTGTTTGGATGGTATCTCTTTTTCCATGAAAGATCAGTCCATAGTCACACAACTGAGTGCCATTTTCCATTACACAGCTTTTGCATCTATCCCATTAGTCCTAATATTTAGGTTTTTTGAGATATCTCAAATGCGTTCTGCTGCAGCACAGAAAATAAGGAAGACTATCAAATTTTGCACATAAAAGGTTAGCCAGCACATGTTCTTTCACATCCTTCAACATTCCTACCCTAAAATGAATAAGACTTCTAGGAGCACACTGCAAGACAACATAGAGCTAGGACTTAACAGAAAAAAAAAAAAAACATGAAATCACAAAAGCTTCTAGAAAAGACAGCAAGGAGAAGATTTGATTAAAAACTAGGGAGCTCTTTAGGGCTATATCAGTCTTTGACATATCAGAAGGTGCAGATCTCCTTCAATGCACATTGGGGCTATTTTTTTTTTTCTAAATCAGGCAGCAAAATATGTTTTATTTAGGCAGTTAATAAGTCTTTTAAGCTGATCACTCTAAACCAGGGTGAACAGGCAGAGTTTGTGTTAAAGCTGGTTGTCTTGATTATGCCACACCACCCAGTACAGGCACTAAAACACTTCATTATATTCTTTGATTTCTTTAGCTTTTTCAGACACCACACAAGATGAAACTGTCAATTTTCCCTACTTCTGTAGGGCCAAACTCTACGAGGTTTATAGGAGAGCACCTATTTTTCTAACACACTCCACAGTGCCCTTTCTTTTCCACATGCAAATATTTAAGATGGAAATTTCCAGTTCATTAACTGCAGCTAACAGTAGCTTGTCAACAGTTGCATCTTCATCCAAATAACACTTCGCTGCGGATTTCTGTAGCCTAAAACTTCAATCTCAATTTTTTTTGCTCATCTGGGTTTATGAGTGCATATATCAGGCTATCATATCACAGCCAGACCACAGCATTTGTAGATAGCTGTTCTGGCTCTGATAGGGGAGAAATGTGTGTTCCATCACTCAAGCAGCCAAGATACCAGTGCCTCTGAGACACAGAGCTGAGATACGGAACAGAAGTTTCCGCAAGTTAAGGAGGATGCGGACGTGCTGCAAAGTAGGCGAGCTGCAAAGCAGGCAAAGAAATGTACTCGCAGACACATTTGGATCTGAGGCTGGACAAAAACCTTCTGCCCAGGTTTCTTATTACTGTTTCCAGGTCAACTTCAAAACATAAAAAGTACTATGCTCATGAGTTATTTTAGTGCCTCTCAGTTTCACCTCTGTTGAGAAGGTACAATCTATTTAACTACGTTGGAGGCTGTTCTTATTTTGACATGCAACTCCACTGCTAAAAAAACTGAAGGTAGGCAATGAAGCTGTCAGCAAAATGGCTTTTCCCGTTTTGAGGGTAGAAGCATGTGCATTTATGTGGTCAGTTAAAGCAGTCAAGTATTTCAGATGCAATCCTAGAATCCCTATCCAGCTGAGCTCAGTATTAATTTATAAAGTCATAACAGTCAAAGGATAATTGTATATCATCAGGCCGTGCAAGTAAATGAGGAGGCAGCTTATTTACAGAGATTATTCTGTTGGCAAGAAAAAAAGCATTACCAAAATGAAACTAATAGAGAACTCAATGCCAATATTATACATAATTCAACAGCATCCCAATTACACTGCCCCTGTATGTTTTCTAGAGTTGCAGAAAGAGATGGAAGAGGCTCTTCCACATCTGTGCCATGGCCTTTATAGCCTCTTACTCTCCTTCACCATGGCTGCTCCTCTCTCTCCAGCCTCCAGTTAAAATACAAATTGGAAGCATTTACAAATATCTTTCCTGTTTTGTCATTAAACAATCCAAGTCTCCTCAGCAGGGCTAGTGTTTGCATCCAAAGGGGAAAAAAAACAGAAGCAAACCAGGGAAATGCCTTCTTGAGAGGCAGGGACTGCATGTCAGAACGTGGGTAAAAATAAAGAGGTTTTGTTCTATGTTCATACCCTACATTGTCATTATCCCCCTACAGCATTAATCTTGGAAGCTAAAAATAACATAACAAAAGGTGTATGTGAAACCAGCTAAAACTGCTCTTCCACTAAAGGAGATCCTGTGCCTTACTTCATTTGCTCTGTGACTGGAAGATCCATAGCCCTGACAGCACAACACCGGAACAGCAACTCAAAGCCCTGCAGATGGTGATGGTTATTGGGACACAAAACAATATAAACCATAGCACTCAAATCTTAACCTAAGTTTGTATTTCATCAGGCACGTTGCTTTTATAGGGCATGCTAAACCATGATTAAAGCCATGGGAAGACAGACCCAGCTCACTTCTGGTCCTCAAAGCCTTCTCAAGCATGTGCAAAGTACAGCCCACGGAAGTCAGGGCAGAGAGGAGACAGACTAGTGACTCCTCTCAGCAGGCACCAAAAAGCAGCTTTGAGACTGAAATAGAACCACCCTGAACTACTTTCCACCAAGAGACCCAAGCATCTGACCCTTGCCTAAGAATATCTACTTCTGTGGGAAGGACAAGAAGAGGAGGCAGCCAAGCTGGGGAGAAGAAAGAAAGAGAAGCTGCAGGTGAGGGGGTGAAGGGAGCAGGAGCCACTCAGGGAAGAGAGGGAAAGAGGAAACTGACTAATGCTTCCCAAAAAGGACAGCAATAAAACACAACAGCTGCGCAGCACCAGCCCCAGGGCAGACGGAACAGGCACAATGCTGCAGGGCTCCAGCAAAAGCTGCCCTGTGTGAGCAGCACAGGACATGGCCAGCAGCAGCTCCCACCATGCTCCACTGGCTCCTGACAGCTGTCTGGTGGCCCAGAGGTAGTGAGGACTCAGGGCTTTTAGCAAGAAAAACTCAGGTATAGACCACTCAACACATGACAGAGAGGTCTTCCTTACCACCCCACTAGCTGCACAGTTCAGTATTGCCAGTGCAGCTCAGCTTTGGCAGGGAGGAGACTGGGAGGACAGTCCAGCTAGCAAGCTGGCAGCTGAGTGGCTTTACCTCACAATTCCAGCTGATTTTCCCCATTATACGTTTTTTTCTTAAAACAGGACAGGGATCTGTCAGCTTGACTACATCCAACAAACATGCTCTTCACAAAGCAGCTTGCTGGTGTGAGAGATGTGAGCCAGGTCCTCCTCCTCAGATACACCCATCTGGAGAAGCTCATGCACAGACCTGACATTATGTCAGGTCCTGCCGGCTGTGCTCCTGGGAGTAACCAGGCTGGAGAGCACAGGATGCTATCTGCTGCTTTCAAACAAAAAAAACTTCTTTATTACCTCCTCTGGCCATGCACAAACCTGTGACATGTCATTCTGCTGGGCTTTCTGCCATTCTTCTACAGTACCTAGAGATACTGTAACTGGCAAGAGCAGCCTCAGCTTTCCGCTGTCATGCTAGGCTATCACCTCCTAGCCTCCACCAGCCTCTCTGAACAGTCCCCCTGGGACCTGGGCAGGGTTTCCCTCTAAGAAACCCCTTAAGAATCTGGCCCACCATTTTCACACTACAAGAGATGGAGAAGGATGAAAGGAAGTTTCCAGGGCTTCTGAAAGAACAGTGGATGACTGCTAAATAAAATGCACTGCAGAACACCAGAACCTGTATAATCACACAGGCATATTCAAGATGAGTACAGCTCAGGTATGCAGGGGTGCCCAGAATCTTTTCAGTGAAGCAATAAATACCATCATAGCATTGTATTGCATTAGAGAGGGGAAACAAACAAACCAAACTCATACAACATAACATTGTATTAAAGGAAAAAAGAAAAATACTGGTTTCAGCAGAATTTCTTGGGAAGAACAGGGCAAGAATTAGTTCTGGCAGCAGCATGGATATGAGCATATCCAAGTTCAAATCCTTGTTCTGTTGGATCATCAGAACTATCCTGAAGAGCTGCTACAAGTAGGAACTGAAACTCACT
This sequence comes from Ramphastos sulfuratus, assembly GCA_013399055.1. Lineage (NCBI taxonomy): Eukaryota > Metazoa > Chordata > Aves > Piciformes > Ramphastidae > Ramphastos > Ramphastos sulfuratus. Next base: position 139,946 of record WBNM01003324.1, read on the forward strand.
GTCTCACTTTCCTTGCAAGCCCTCTCCATGCAGATGCCAAGAGAGGGCTCTGACTGTCAAAGGCAAGATAAGACAGGTGGATGTTACCTTCTGTAACTACTATCTCTAAGAAATACAGCTATTACCCTGAAAATGTCATCTGTCTCAAGGCCTTTCACGAGCCTTTGCTGACTAAGTGCAATGCAGACCTAGGAAAGGGATTCCCACAGGTCCACAAAAAAGGCAGGATGCAAGGATGCTTCAATTCTTACCCTTCCACACAGGAAAGCTGATTCTGAGGAACACAAACTGAATAAACAAGACCTTAGCCTGCAGCCCTTGAGCAGCAATCTCATACACTTTCAGTCTGAAAGTCTTTGATAAGGAGAAGAGGCAGTGGCTGCAAAGCCACACACTATGGGTTGGAGCCACTGTGATTACTTTTCCTCTAGCTGCTCCAGCTTGACCAGTTCCAAAAGATCACACTGATTGGCAATACATGACATGAAACAGGACTAGTTCTTCAGCCACAGTTTAATTATCATCAGTAGTGCCTGCTGCTTCTCAAGTACTGACATGCAAAAAATAAAGCAAGCCAATACTGTGTTCCTATGGTCCTTTAAATTGTGTATTCTGGTGTCTGGGTCTAACCTAATCACCCAAAGCCAGGATATAGAGCAGGCATTCTGCATGAACAGCTATTAATGTTACTGGTAAAAGTCTATTTTATCACAAGCTTTGGCTCTGATCTAGGATACCAGAGAATACTAACATCTTACCCACTGTCTACAGTAAAAGTAATTACACATTTCCACACACACAGAAGCTGTGTATACCAACGTGTGTGTGTGTCAAGGTGACATTCATTAAGAGACTGTGCTGAGTTGCACCCATGTCTTTGTTTAAGGCTAAGAGAGAATATTGTGCATTTGATAACTTATCCCTTTAAACTTGTTTCCCTACACAGGATTTGGTAGGTATTGTTTCTTTCTCCAAGAAGCAGTATTAAAGGTTAACAGAGACTTAAATGCCTCCAAGGTATACAAAAATAAAAACAAACCAAAACAAAACTACTTCTGAAACTTCTAGACAGCTTTTCCAGCCATTCTAATAGCATACAGAAGACATTAAGACTGTCTTTCAAAGGGATGGGGCTTTAACCTACAGAAGACTTTTATAAGAATATGGTGTCCCTGCCCATGACATGCAGGTTGGAACTAGATCATCTTTAAGGTCCCTAACCACCCAAAACATTCTCTGATTCTGTGTGTTCACCACTGTCCCTGTTTCTGGAATAATGACATAACTACCATCTTCTATTTCCCTCCCATTACACAGGCAAACAGACAGATACAGAGTACAGTCATCTTACAGCTGGTTTTCCTTGCCATCATAGTCACATAAATTAATACAAACAGCACAATAATTCCCAGGTGCTCTTTTTAAGGCACAAAGGAAAGCCAAAGCCATACACTGGTGTAAATTTGCCAACGATACAACAAAACTCCACACACAGTTCTCAAAGCCTATGCTAAGTACCTCTCCAGGCATGCAGGATCTGCTGCTCACATGAAGATAGAAACACAGAGCTGGAAGCCACCACATCCTCTCCTGTTTGATATTTGTTCCTCAGAGAAGTTCCCCACGTCTCAGTAAGCCCACAGAGGTGAACGGAAGTACAACAGCACAGCCCAGGTGATTCTGGCTTTTTTCACAAGTAGGAAAACAAAAAAAAAAAGCCCTCTCCAGGTCATATCTTGGGGTATAATCAAATAGAAAGGCGCCAAGGAGCAGCTTTAACTAGCGTTTGAGGCAGTTTACAGGGATTTGTAGTCGACACCAACCCTTAAAAGCTGCTATGGCAACCAAGGCATCAGACCAGAGGCACTGGGCTGGGATACAGGGACTGCAGTGTGCCCTCTTACCCACACATGCAGCTCAAAAGGGTCAGGGGCTTCTCGAGGGGCTGCATTGTCTGGGCACAATTAATCCTGTAGAATAGACTCTCTCCACTGGGGCTGAGGGATTCTGCCCATGCTGCCCCTGCCTTGACAGGAAAGTTTGCAACTGTGGTGCTGCCCTTGGCTTTGGAGGGAGCCAAGCCAATGAGGGGAGGGAAGAGGGGAACTTTGGACACTGTGGGTATGAAGTATTTTGGGATCCATGTAGCAATGCATCTTAAGAACCACTTTTTCCTGCACTGCCCTTGTATTTTATTTACTCATAGCATAGGTTTTTCCACACAAAAGAGGTGCTGCACCTCTTACAGTGCATCACCATCCATGTGTTTATAAAAATGACCAGTCTCTCTTCTCTCCACATCCTCTGCTCCTCCCTGTCCCTGCTCACAGGCTCCTTCCTTGCATCACTCCAGGCACCAGTCTGATCAAAAGTTAAAGACCCAGCAACAACAGTCACTCTTTTCAGCCAGGTTAATTCTCTGCTATTGTAGTGAGCTGACTATGAGACATGACAGGAACTAGATCTGGCTTAGCAAAAGCAGGAGTAATTTTGCTGAGTGCAAGGGAGAAAAAGAAGTGAGACCTCCTTTTGGCACTATGACTTAAACTCTATCCTGAGCCTTAACTCACATTTATCTCACCCAGTTCTGTGAAATGGTTATGGCTGACTCACTACTCTATCAAAAGCTTTCAGATGTGAATTCAGAAGAAGCAGATTAGGAAGTGGATTCCTCACATCACCAGCACCTTCTTGTTGAGTGTCCTATTGAAGGAAATCAATCTCTGTGTGAATGTGTGTTGGTTACACAGTGCTATATATATTCACATCACAATTACCGCAAATACCAGCATCGAGATGCAAACCTCAGAAATTACAACAGGCTCATCTCTAGCACATATTCAGCTCCTTCCTCCACAGTAGCAGTTTCTCACACAGCACAATAGGCTTCAGCCAGGATCAGCTCTTCACCAAAGCTCTCTTGCACTGCCATACATACATCTCAAATGCAATCAGTGAAACATGTCTTAGAAGGCAGGAGAGGTTAGCTCACCAAACTAACTTCAAACCCTCATGATGGCAGTGTCTTCTGTATTGAGGTAAAGCAATTTCTGGCATCACGTTGAGTGTCAGGGGAGCTTGAGCAGTCCCAGACTTCTTGCCCTCCAGACACTTGTTCTCACCCATGTACCAGCCTCTTCACTGTGCTAGTCCATGTGTTTGTAGCCACATGCTAAACTACACTGGAGAGAAGATTCATCTGGAAATACAAATCAACAACAATTTTTTCCCCCCTCTTTCCCCGCCCCCCCCCAAAATCTGGATCAAGCCATCAACCTTGTCATCAACCTTGTTCTGCATGCCAGCATTCAAACAGCTCCACCAACACAACAAAGCGGAATAAGGCTGAGGATAGGGATGAAAATCAGAATGAGCAGCTGGAGGTGGAGCAAGAAGCTCTTCTGCCAGCTGCCAGAGTGCCCCTCTGCAATTCCAGCCTCATCTGACACCAATTTCAGTGCCATGCCACTGCAAGTGCTCTTGGGACAGCTCCTCTTGTATGCTGACAGTAGGTACCCCAGACATCAAACATCAGAAAAGATGCCACCCCCTCATCTCCCAGAGCCCACCTGTGCTGCACACGAGTCAATATGCTTCCTGGCAAACATATGACCGTAAAGTTTCAGAGAAGCACTACAGTAACTGCAGACCAGATGCTTCCGAGTACCACACTGTATTTTATGGCACTCTACAGCATTTTACAAGCATTAACTAATCAACAGCTCTTACATGTGGTTAAGCTTAATTATCTCAATTTCACAGGTGCTCAACCTGACCCAGGGAGGTTCAGAGATTTGCCCAAGGCTTAAAAACCAACTGGTGTCTAATCCTGGACTGTAAATCAGGAGCAACTGTTGATAATTTCTTCACAAGTCCTTTAAAACACCATTATTTCCCCTCAACAGCAGAAGCAATACAAGCTTCTCCTGCCAATGAAGCAGGCTGAAGCCCACCCCTACCTGGCCTTCACTGCAGCAGACTGGTGGAGCTGCATTTGTCCACCAGCTGTCCTGTAACTTTTAGTCTAGCAGAGTCAGGATGACATCATGCTCTGGCTTTGGTTCCAGACCCCATGACTGAGTCAGGCAGGCAGTATTCACAGGGCATGTCCCCATCTTTCCAGCTCTGATGCTTAATTCTCCTTCATTCCTATTTATGATGGGTGTGGAGGTGGGCTTTTTCCCCCCTCAGTTTATCACCTGACTGCTTTTGTGCATCCTGGGTTACCAGGCTTGAGCTTATGCACTAACACAATAGCTGAGTATTACAAGCGGCAGCTACAGTTAAGCGTCCTGCTTTATGGTCTGTGCTGAGTGCCACCGAGGGCACAGCAAGGTCTGTTGCAACACAACAGAGAAAGGCTGGCTGGGAAAGAGTCAGCTCTAAGGAGCTTCACCTTACAGAGCACTGGATGAAACATGCTGGCTGTGCAACTTGCAGCTCCTGGAGACTTTTCCACAGAACCTTTTCGTGAGCTGCTTTGGATTGCATTTAAAGGTTGGGCTAACGTCTGCTGGTCTCCACAGTTCTCTTCCCAAGAGTTACAGAACACTTCTGGTCCACGCCAAAGTGATGTGGGTTTGGGAGTTCCACCCCCCCACACTTTGTAAAATGACCCAGACNGAAGCAAGGATGGTATCTCCAAGCACTTCTGGTGCTGCAATGAGGACAGGTGTTAGGACTGCTTGAAGGCTGGTGTCTCCCTACCATCAAGCATTGTCTACCAGTCTTCAGCTGGCTGTATGGGCAGATGTAACCAATTTCTTGCCCCATTCTTGCTCTGGCCCCTGCCTTCCTCACTTCCCACCACAAACCTTCAGTAAGTCCTGTCTGATGCTCATGTTCTGGAAGTAAGCAAAAAAGCCCCACATCAGCTGGCTTCTGCTACTGCTCCTTGGCCAAACACCGCAGCTTCTGGCTGATGAAGGCATGCATGGCTGCTGCTCAAAGGACAACTCAGATACGTGATTGACAGGCAACTTCATTGTAGGTTTCACTTACACCTTTGTTCCCTCTCCTGCTTTGGACCTGCAACACAGAACAGCAACCAAAAGGCATCACAAAGATTAGGTCTGCTCTCAGTTGCTCACTAGTCCCAGTGACTACATCATGACTGTGACACATTTGATGCTTGACATATGGCACTCTGCTTAAATAGAGCCCACATGAGAAAAAAGAAGTAATCATTAAAAGGACAAAGAAGAAAGGCAGAGTTAAAACTCTTGGAGTGTATGTTTCAAAGTAAATTGCAGCAAAACACTCTCATGTGTAACAGCATTTTGGATCTTAGTAAGACCACTCATAAATGAGAAAAGAAATTGGTATTGATTCTGCGGGCTCATGTCTCAATACATCTATAGGTTGTAAAAGCATAGGAATAAATCTAATAAATTAATCTAACTGAGTAATAATAAGTTTCATTAACACAGTAATACCTACCAAATCAATATGTATGAACAATTTCAGACATCACATTTAACAGAAATTCTTCTACGAGTTCGAATGTGATAGAATTTATTTATTTCTAATGGGACATTAAATTTGAGTAACTTGTACTCCATCCTAAGAGATCTCACATGCTTACATACATAGAGACACAGTCACCTAATAACAGTGAATTATCTGGGAATTACGTGGTGCCTAAATCTCAAGTAAGCTCTTTAGAGCAAGAGAAACCCTCAATCACAGAGATTTTGCTTGGTTAATACAGATGTAACATAATTCTTCCATTTATGGCATCCCTCCAGCCACCCCATGGCACTGCATCTCACCCTCACCACTTAACCTAACTCCCTGAGTGCGTTTCTGTTACTTACTGGTTGTTCTATTTCGTTTAAATAAGAGAAAACTTGGAATTCTCTTTTTCAATGCCAGCAAGCAGTTCCCTCATACATGTACAACAACCATCACACCACCTTGCCCCTGTGGTTCTAGATAAAGTCTCACAAATGCCCTGGTCCCCTATGCCTCCTCAAAGATGTGATCCTCCCCATCAAAAACCAGACCCAAAAAAGCACAAGTATACTGTCCAAAAAAAATGTTGGCAAGTACTAAAGCAAAGCAGTGTTGGTAGAAGACCCTGAAGAAGAGGCAACAAAGTGCAGTCTCCAAGGCTGCACACAGGCGTTGTCTACTCTGGGCTAAGCCAGACACACTTCTGCAAATATGATCCCTAAAGCCCAGAAAAACAGTTAGGTCTCTACAAAGCAACCCCCTCAGCACATCACACACCCCACAGTAGGGTCAGGTATCCAAAATGTGGCTGGAAGATACCTGTGTATAGCCTAAAATGGTTTGGGGTGGAAGGGACCTTAAAGATCGCCTAGTTCCAGCCATGGGCAGGGGCACCTTCCACTACAGCAGGTGGCTCAAAGGTGGGTGACATAGGTCAAGAGGACATTTGGGTCTGGTCACATGTATTTGGGTGCTGGATTTTCACTCACCAGGTCGGATGAAGCTGAAAAGTTTTCCTGCAACACAGCACTTAATCCTCATGGCCAGCCTGATGAAAATTATATCTACAATATTAAAGCTTTATTTCCTTCAGGTATCAAATCCCATACCCATTAAAATATTTTCCAGCTCACTGCTCAACTCTTCCCAACCTTGTTGCTATTTGCTGCCCTTCCTCACTTTCAATCTACCAAGGACAGTCCCTACAGAACTCAATATTCTGGCAGCAAGGAGTTAAAAGGTCATAATCAAAAGCATTTCTTGTCTGTAGCAGCACCAGAGAGAAAAAAGGAAAGGAGCCACAGAAAAGCAGAACTTGTTCAGTTTCATTACTGTGCTCAGCTTCCAGGAATTAAGATATTTTGGAAGGTAAATGGCTCAAAAAACAGGCTGCAGAAAGCACTGGAAACACAAAGCTATTCAAACTCCATAAAATATTTGGAATTGGAATAATCACAGGGTCATTTTATTAACTATTTTTCAGTACTTTTCTAATCATCATAGCAGGAGAAAAGCAAAAGATGAAAAGCAGAGAAGCAACAAAGAAAAGCAACAGAAGAATACAGCACCCTGGGACAGCCACAGAAGCACCTGGCTAGACAAAGATCCAAATCTTGTTAAAAAACAGATAGCACAGGACCAAACACAGCTTATGCCACAGCCCTGTCAGTGCCTCACTTCAGGCCTCAGGAAGAGTTAGACATCTCCCTTCTCTCCTCAAATAAAGACAGAGACAAGTCCCCAGGTTCTACCTCATAGCCACCACTCATTCAGCCCATCTCCCTCCAACTCCTCCTTCTACTGCAAGGGTATGAGCCAGCAGCAGAATCAGTGTTTTAGCTATTGGGCTGGAGAGAACAAGGAGTGGAGCTGCAGAGCTCTCTTCAGTCAAGTTGATGAAGAGGTATCAGGGCAAGAACAAACTGGCATCACTCTCTCATGCTGCAGGTGGGTTTCCCACCATTTCATCACACTGTAAGGGGGGCTGGAAGGAGAGGAAACTTAGTCCCCTCTTACCACATTTTCTATTTCTACAAATAGAAACCAGAATAAGTCAGGTCACATCAAAACCAGGTGAGAAAAGAAATCAGAAGGAATGCAGTACAGAAGACAGCACCATTTTAAAACCAGTGTAGCCCAGTAACAGCCAGAGGAGAAGGCTTCTGGAGACACAGGCAATGATTTCTTTGACAAATAAACACAGGGAGGGCTAGGTAAACTAATAGCCATCACTATAAATGTTTCACATTTTTAATCTGTTCTGTCATCAGCTAATACTGGCTTACAGGTTGCAATTAACACTAGGGCTTAGGAGATAATAATTATGGTCTTGCTACTGGACAGATATTACCTCATCTATCTGCATTAGGGACACAGTGATCTGTTTTGAGCATAGTGTGCTTTTGGAAATGAACATCTTGAATTCTGAAATGCCTTGGGAGATGAGCTGAGCAAAAAAAAAAAAAAAAGGCATCTTCTAGTTTCAAACTTCTAATGCTCAAAACTTTTCCCATATTTCATTAGTACAAAGCCAGGACCTTTTGAGATTCTTCATCTCAAGGGAACTTCCCACTCCGCACAATTGCAGCAGCCATCAGGGGTGCAACAAAGCAGGGTTAAACCTGGTCTCCTACAAAAGCAGTCCCAGCACCAGAGTGCCATGAAGTCTTATTCACTCTATTAAAAAAAAAAAAAAAAAAAAAAAAACAAGAAAAAACAAGTCTGGATATAAGAAATCTTGCTGAACATACAGTCTTGAGAAAATTCAATCCTTCTTGCCAAGGTTTTGAGTCATCTACATTTTCTGATAAAGAAGATTTGCTACCTGGCTCCTGTATTCACATGAGCCACCACAGGTTAGACTTCTGAAGGTGGACCACAGCCCCTCACATCCCTACAAGGAAAAAACAGTGTGAGGAATCAACTGACCATCACAATAAGGGGAAACCAAAGGTCAAAATGGCTGCAGTGGCTACAAACAGCAGGCTATGGAAACCAAGGGATTAGCTAATGGCTTCATGTCTGTGTGGGGCCCTGGAGTGTGATGAGAGATGTTATACCCCAAACCCTGCCAGAGGAACGGGAGTAAAAAATAGTCAAGTACTGTATCCTTGATGAGAAAGGCAATGGGGAGAACAGCAGCAAATAAAGACAAGGCAGACAGCTTAACAGGGGTAGGCTGTGGAGAAGTGGAATTGTACCATGCATGAACTCCTCAATAAATAGCCACTGGCTTGGCAGATCAGGGCCCTTCTGCCCACTCTGCAACTATGGTCACCTCCTCACCTTCTGGTCTGTCAGTTTTGTGATGGGTTTAGGAGTTACCCGCCCCCCCACACTTTGTAAAATGACCCAGACTAGAACTCAGCCGGCTGGAAGTTTAGATGAAGCTCTATTTACAGCTCAGCACAATGTACAAGCAGATATATACACTATATACAGCAATATTTACAGAAATATACAAGGTAAAGGTAATACAGAAACACAACACCCCTCCCAGAAATCAGAGACCCCAGGAGGGGCTCCCAACCACCCTTCCACCTTCTCCCCACCCCTATACCTTACCCCAAGGTTTTGAGGATCGGCCAGAGGAGGAGTTAGAAGAAAAGTGATTAGTGAAATTAATTTGTCGGAGAGAAGAAGCCAGAAGTTGCAGGATAGCCCCAGACAGTGTATCCCAGAGAGTGCCCCAAGCCCGACTGTCTTATCTAATGTTTATGTACTTATTCCTAAACATCACAGCAAGCCTATGAGTGAAGTAGACATCACCATTGTTTTCTTTTCACAGCCTATAATATAATTTTCTCTATTAAAATATTCCAATTAGCCTTAAACCAGCACAAGTTTGCACTTGAGCTCACCATGGTGGGACCAGCCGGATTAGGGCCACTCCATTTTTCACAGTTCTCATGAACCACCCTAGTCACTGTCACTACATGGTGTCATTTGTGAACAGGTCTTTCCAGGGAGCTCAAGGGTCACCTCCACTCCATCTAGAAAATCACTTGGCTAGCACTGTGTACTGTGGCACATCCCAAAGTGCAGGCATGCTTCCCACAGAAGTACAGCACAGCATTGCTGCACAACTGCTCTGACCAGGCTATGGGGATGCTCTCTCCTCACATATATTGCTCTTTACTTCAGCTGTAATGAGACAGGAGACTGGGATGCAGGGGAGTCAAACCCCCTGCCTCAATCATCTGGTGTCTCTCAGAATGACAGAGAGTGAACATGCATTAAAGAAATGTGGGCTAAAAAAAAAAAAAAAAAAAAAAGAGATCCTGCTCTGGCAGGGGGGTTGGACTGGATGAGCTTTTGAAGTCCCTTCCAGCCTCTGCATTCTGTGAAACCTGAAAATGAGTAATTGAAGACAAGAATAAGTCCAGTATTTATTCTTACTAGTATCAGGTGCTAGAATGAGGGGAAAATAGCCTTAAATTGTGCCAAGGAAGGTTTAGGTTGGACATGAGGAACAATTTCTTCACTGTAAAAGCAGTCAGGCATTGCAACAGGCCGTCCAGAAAGGTGGTGGACTTACCAGCCCTAGAAGCGTTCAAGCAATGTGTGGCCATAGCACTTTGGGACACAGTTTAATGGCCACGGTGGTGTTGGGCTGAAGGTTGGGCTTGATGACATTGGAGAACTTGTCCAACCAAAACAATTGTATGACAACACAAAACTACTCACCCAGGAGCTTCCAGTTCTGCCAACTATTCCAGCTAACGGTGAGTGAGCAAAAAGAAACAGCTGAACACAGAGGAGCTCATCCTAAGTAAAAAGGCCTAACCAGCACCCGTGGATGATCTCAATGTTAGAGCAATCATGATGTAACTACCCTAGCTAGCCGGGGGGCCACCAGGCCCCCCGGCCTTTGAAATCCCCTCCACCATACACCCAGTGCACACCATAAGAAATGGGTACTCACCAGTGATGATCCGAGGAGGATCCCTCTGCCCGCAATGGGCAAGCTTGGGGCTTGCTTCTCCTGGGGCCAAATATAAAGGGGAGTGAGCAGGGAGGGCAAAGTGGTCACACCTGGGGTGGGAGGCGACTCCAACAGAACCCAGGTGCTCTGGGTTTGGGGGAGAAAAGGGTAAAATGCACAGGTTGAAAAAGGATAGATATGGTGGTGGAGATGAAAAGGGGGAAAGGAAGGAAATGGAGAGAAAAGGGATTAAAAACAACTAATAAAAATGAAAACTGGACTGTGGAAAATAAAAAAAGAAGGGGGTCCTGCTCTAGCAGGGGGGTTGGACCAAGTGATCTTTCGACGTCCCTTTCAGCCCCTAACACTCTCTGATTCTGTTAAATGCTTTCTTAAGTCATGAGAGAAACCAAGTCAAAGAAAGCTGAAAAACAAGCTTCAAAAGTGCCATGTTTTCATAAAAATCCCAGCGAGACAGATGACAGGCATAAATAATCATCGACAGGTAGATTAGGTGGTTCACAGCACGAATTTCACAACCACCAATACTTAAGACACTTTACAGCCCCAGCAATTTAGGAGTCCCCATCCAGATGTTCTTGCAACAGGTGATTCCAGCTGAGTTTTCTGATGTTTTTAGGTTTGGGAGCGATTTCTTTTGTAGTTTTTTTAAGTCGAGCTTCTTCAGCAAGTTCTTTTTCCTAAGCTTTCCTGGTAATTAGCCCTAATCTGTATTCAAGTGCTGCTCTGCAAGGCTATCTGCTGACTTAAAGGAAGGGAACACCTCACTAATAGCCCCAGTGTTTCCCTCTGCCTGCAGAAACGGCAGCGATAAGGACAGAGACTCCAGCCAGCTCCGAAGAGACAGAGCCACAAAGAGCCCTTCTGATGGCTGCTGGCATCTGGCCTTCCCCTCATTAGCACATTAAAGCTGCTCTGTCCATCCCATAAGAGCCACTCTGTCCATTCCTCCAGCTTTCTCTATGGAGCCATTGACAGTGCTGCTCCTTTGAAACCCCCCCGGTTCAAGAGGCGGTAACCCCTTCCCGAAGCCCACGGCACAGCCGGTGTCAAAAATGCCCACTCGCAGACAGGCACCCACTAAGTGCCGGCCAGCTGAATGGCACAGGTAGGCAGAAGACACCCAGATAGCTCTCCTGGCCAAACTGCCCCTCCTGGGGAAGGTCTTGCCCCAGCCAGCGTGTGGCACGCTGGGTTTAGGTTACCTTCCACTTGCCGTAGCAAATCACTCCAAACTATTCCCGTTTCACAAAAGGACCAACAGGGTTTGCATCGCCTACAGTGCAAATCCTCGGCAGCAAAAACAAGGCAACAGAGACTAAGATTTCCAGCGCTGACTCAGAAACATGTTTAGGAAACCATGCTCTGACATTCTGAAACCACACTCGGGCAGCTCCCAGCAACTACTGCAGCAGCAATGTGGATGTTTTGTGTACTTTAGCTCACCTTCACTCCCGGATCAACGCGTTCCTAGTGTCCTAAGGCGTGGCAGTGAGTGTGCACTGAAACAACTTGGAGGAGAAGGAGAAGGGCATTTTTTAATCCCATTTTACAGGCATTTCCCTTATGCACCCCATTTATTGGGAATATAGCTAATTGGCAGAGCCCACTTGCTTTTAAAATGCCGATTACAAGTAAACTAATGTGAAAAGAAACCAGAGGGCAATTTTTCCTCAGTTGATTTCTATATCCTCTACCAGGATGCTTTCCTACAGGCAGATACGACCTTCACACTTCCCCAACCAAAAAGAATACTACTTACAGGTACAAAGACAGAGCAATTGCTTTATCTACACTCTGAAGAATTTTTCTTTGACTTAGAATGGCATCAATATTTTTATCTAAAAGGTGAGCTACAGCTACCTGAATTCATCTCAGGCTCATTCTTCTACAGTCACTGCTATTCTGGGTGGGCTTTGAGCAGGTATTTGTACTTTTTAAGAATAAAAAATCCCTAAGGAATACAATTCCTTTGTTTTGAAGAAGAAAGCGAAGCAACTGAAGGTTATGAATACTCAACTCTTTTTTTCTTTCTTTTTGGATTCCAAAAATGCTGTGTTTGATCCTTGACTTGCTTTTCATACAGGAAAAATGCCATAAATTATTTGGTTTGTTTGCCTCTCTGATCAGTCGACTGAAAGACATTATTGCTTTGGGGCAATGAAATATGTGGCCTCTATTTCATTATTATTCATCGAATCATAGAATCAACCAGGTTGGTAGAGACCTGCAAGCTCATCCAGCCCAACCTAGCACCCAGCCCTAGCCAATCAACCAGACCATGGCACTAAGTGCCCCATCCAGTCTCTTCTTTAACACCTCCAGGGACGATGACTCCACCACCTCCCTGGGCAGCNTCAAGTTCTTTTATTACATTAACTCCCTCTGTCTGATTTACTATGTGGGTGTGTTAATAGGTTTTTTAAAAGTTTTTTAAAATATCTAATGGGTTATAGCCTTTGATACTTGCAGTGTCACTTAAACAGCTCTCATCTTTGAAGAGTTAGCAGCCTTGACACATGGTTCAAGTTCAAAGTTACATGGCTAGTGGGGCAAATTCTTTCTTAACTCTACTACCAGGGATGAGTTGGGTCTGTAACATACTAAAAAGGCAAAAGTTTTACTCAGTCTGTGCCCAGGCAGCCAGGCTTTCTGACAAGCAGAATCCAAATTGCTTTTCTTCATAGAATTTTTCTCAATAAATCACTGCCTCGTTTAATGAAATTATACTTATTGGCAGTATTATTTTTAATTCCTTTTCCTAAGAAAGACCATTAATTAATTATGGTAATTAGACCATGCGCCGGCTTTATGCACAAGGCTAAAATTAAGCTGGTAAAGTGAGTAAGTGAGCAAAGAAGCAGAAAAAGCCTCAACATTGCTCCAGAAAAAGCTTTTGCAATTCACTAGTGTGGAGAACATAGCTACAAAGCTCTTTAAAAGATGGCATGGGACTGTGTGCCTGAAATTACTCCATTTTCTGATCTCAAGTTGAATGTGCCTCTAATATTCTGATGTGATTTTTTAGGAAACTTGTGAAAAATTCCAAGTGTCATTTGGCAACAGAGAGCAAGAAAAAGCTCATGAACTTCAAAAAGCAAGATAAGGCACAGCAAGCATTCCTTAAGTACTAAAAGATAGAAGTGGGTAAACCCAGAACAAGGAATGTGCCATCCAGCTTTCTAAAAAAGTCCTCAGCAAGGAAAGTAGTACAACAGCAGGACCTTAAACACCACTTTGGAGACCTAAGTTCATTGACACAGCTATGGCATTCTTGGTTTCCCAGAATAAGCTCATTTATTTGGGTAAGACAACTTTGCCAACTAGTACCTAAAGATACTAACTCATTTTCCTTGCAGAAAGTACCTTTCCCCTCCTTGCCCCAGTGCCTAGGACTGCAGGGATCATGTCCATGTATAAACAGGTACCTCATTTATTTGCTTTCATTTAGATGACTTGCAAGAATCCCCCACAGACAGCACCTGGCAACCTGTTCCTCCAGTGTTTCAACAAAGTTTATTCTCTTCCTAGCTCTTCTAAGAGGTCTTTCAGGCTTCCCAACTTGAGATCCACCTATAAATTATTTCAAAAAGCTTCAGGGGCCACAGGCAATGTTCGGCAGATGATTCTGTCCTTGACACTTCAGGTCACCCGGGAAGTACAAAGAAGAGAGTCAAGCCACCCCTCTGTGCTGAGATACAGCCAGACAGAGCAGGTTCAGACCTACCAGCGGGTATGTCTGAAATGTGGCAGGGTAGAGGCATGGAGAACCACAGAACTCAAAAAAACCTCCAAATGCACGACTTTCTCCTTTTTATTTTGCTTCCCGCTATAGGTGGGAGGCAACATGGAGCAGGTGAGTCATTGCTTATTAAGTGGTCCTCTACAAGCAGACAGAGTTGGTGGAGTCCAATTTTGGCTTTGCAGAGGCTGTGGGGAAGCAAGCAAGCAATCAAGCAGATACCATTATTCTTTCTCTCCCCTGTGGTACAGCAAAGCAGGGTCAGCCAGGGATACCTGCTCAGCAAATGTCACAAGGAAGGTACCAGGCAGGGCCCTGCAGCTGGGATCCATGGACCATGGGTGTGAGTCACAGGTCCAGGAATATATTTGCTGTATGTATTCACCACAACAATTTCCCTTAATGCAAGAGGAATTCAAAGTCATCTTCAGACTTCAAAGAAGACTGTTCCTGTTGCCACAAGTCCTGTTCACGATGCCTGGCAGCTCCAAATTTATACCCAATCTATTCCAGTCAGCTCCATCATTTCATTGAGCAGCTCCTGTCCTCCTTGATTCTGATCTTCAGTTTTGTGTTTTACTCTGGTTTTCTGTTGTGACAAACTTTTTCACAGAGTGCAGTATTTGCTGTGATCACTGAAATAGATCTTTCCAGTCAACCAGCTCTGATTTCAGTGGGTTCTCTCTAGCACCCTGGAGGGGGTGTTACAGTGTTTGTCTATTACCTCAGGATCTATTGAGTGGCTAGGGAGGAGGCGTTGGAAGGTGATGATCAAAGAAGTTTCCATAGCTTGTAAAGCAATTTTAAGAGAAGCCTTCCAAGGCAATTCAGGAATCACCAAGTGCCTGGTGATCAAACTACTACACGTAAAGCAAGGGAGAAATAATGCTCAGCTCCTGCCAGTGTCTGTCACCATTCTCCTGCTGTCTTGTTTCCTCCTTTACTATACCAGACTGTGCCCCCTCCCTGGGGACAGACTTTTAGTAGGGCATGTAGTGATAGGACAAGAGGCAATGGTTTTAAACTAAAAGACAGTAGATTCAGTCTAGATACAAGAAAGAAAATTTTCTTATTATGAGAGTGGTGAGACACTGGAACAGGCTGCCCAGAGAGGTGCTGGATGCCCTGCCCCTAGAAACACTGAAGACCAGTTGGACAGGGCTCTGAGCAACCTGATCTAGTTACAGATGTCTCTGCTCATTGCAGGGAGGGGAAACGAGATGACCTTTAAAAGTCCCCTCTGACCCAAACCATTATACGATGCTACCAGCAGGTTTCTGACAATACCAGCTATTGTCAGTCTTCTTATTTTCTTCACCTGCTTGAGGACCTCCAAGTTTGTCTCAGAAAACAGAAGCAGTTAAGTTCATCTCAATGAGTCAATGAGGAACCTTTGCAAATGAGTCTCAAGCAAATGGTGCACATAAAGTACAGACAGCCTGAAGAAAGCACCACTACTTTCCCATAGAAAAACATTAATGAAAGAAGCCAAAGCTTGGTTTGTTCTGCACCCCTACCTCTCTAGGGTTATGGCATGTGTATTTCTTCCTTTCCCTTACACATTTGCATGCTGTTGTTTCCACAGAAGACAAAAACATAAGCATTGTGTCAGGATTCATTTCACTGTATCAACAGAAATACTGCATGACAGCCTATGATGTTACATGGGCCGAGTCTTCAGTTCCCATGTAAAGTCCAAGGAAACCTAACTCAGGCAACATTTCCTTTGCTACAGGCTTTGGGATGGGCTCTCACACACAAAGGAAAGGTTGCCTTAAAACATTCCAGTAAGAAATCTTCTCCCTCTCCATAAATCACAGGAATTTGGAATTTTTTGCTCTTTTTTTTTATTTTTGAGGAGAAAAGAATATGTTCACCAAAAAGTACATGGGCTCCTGTTCATTGGGATGCTCCTCTGGAGTGACAGAAGATCTCATTGTGAATTAGAACAGGGATTTGAATTTTGGTCGCTAGACTCAATTTCTATCTCCTTTTCCTTTCAGAAAAATAAAGTAGATATTATCAATTCAATTATATATAGATAACAATAAACACTGATTTGACCTTTTCTCTATGGCAGAGAGTCATATATATGCATAAGCATGGTAACTGCTTGAACTATATGAATTAATCCAGCACCTCCTAGTTATGACAACCATGGTCAATTCCTTGGCTCCCCAGAGGTCGCTGTTATCACCCCTGAGGAGTACCTATTGCTTCTTTATCTGATCCCCTCACCATACTGTCAGAAGTCTCCTGCTGCCCCTGAGAAAACTTAGTTACTCTATTGTCTTATTTCAGGGCTGACACACAGCTCCGGGTGACCAAGCAGAAGGAGAGCTGGATTATGCAAGCACAGGACACCTAAGATGACAGATGGTGGAGTTGAGGAACTGAGAGTCACAAATGCACATGTACAATAAAATGATCAATTGAGTTTGAGCTGAAGCAACTCTTACTTGTTCCAACTTTTTCTCATGCTCAAAGGGTAAATATTTCCTCCTTTACTGATGCTTTTGAGGCTACTCCTGGAATTCTAACATTTAATTAACGGCATACAGCAGCAATGATCTGTGAGCAATTAAATACTTTCAGGTATTTGTAACAAAGATGAGTTCCTAGTGCTTAGAAGCTTGAGTCAAAGCCCTTCCTCTTCAAAACTAGTAGCCAGTGCCTCCACAGAGAAGAGCTGTTTCTCAGCAGCTCATCCATGTTACGGGTGTCTGAAACTAACGCGGGGACAATAAAGCTGACACTGTAGGCACCATCCCATTGCCGCTCACGCTGCAACTGCTCTGTTCAGCACGTAGAAGTCATTAGGCAGAAGTGATGGATTCGGCCGGCTTCAAATACCGGAGCTCAGAGACTCCGCCTGGAGAAATGCAACCAGTACGGCTCTGGACAGACTGCTTCCTTGTAAAAACCTTAGCCCTAGTCAAATGCAGCGCAGAAGAAACAAGTGACAAAGAGGAAAGCGTGAGCGAGTTCAGTAAGATGGTTCCAGCGTTTTCTTGTGCGTTCGGTGCAAGGATTTACCGGGAGCAGGCTGCAGTTCTCCCTGTCTTTGCACTGACAATCCCGAGCCACACGCACGGGCGGCCCGACCAGCTCGGCAGCAACTCGCTGCTGCAGCCGGAGGAGCCCCGGCCAGGGGAGCTGGTGGGAAACCGGGCAAAAATCCCACACGGGGCCACTGGGCACCGGGGAGCATCAGGCCGCACCTGGCCGGTGCCATGGGCTCTCACCGCGGAGCCGCCCCGTCCCCGCCGCTCCCCTCGCCCGGCTACCACGCTCCAACTTCCCCGGCGGTACCGCAGCCACCGGCCGGCCTGCGGCAGCAGGGACGCCGCTTCCCTCCCCTCCGCCGTCCCTTCCCGGCTCCGCGACGGGCCGGGAAATCTGGTGGAGGCGGGAGGCGCTGGGAGCCCGCTGTGGGTGTGTGCCTGTGGGCAGGGCAGGCGTGACCGGCACCGGAGCTGGCACGGGCAAGGAGGGAGCTGCGGCTGGAGCCGCACCTGACGCCGCCGCCGCCTCGGAGGCAACAATGGACCGGGGGAGGCTCAGCGCCGCCGCCCCCTGCCTTCGGCTGCAGCGGGGAAAGGCGCTGCCAGCCGAGCCGATCGGAGCCGAGCTGAGCGAACCGCCCCGCCGGAACCTTTGTGCCCCCCGCCCTTCTCCACCCCGCCGAGAGGCCGCCCCGACGGCCGCCCCCTGGACCTGCGAGACCCAGGATGAGCGGCTGCAGGGTGGGGAGCCGCGGTGTGCTCTGCCGTGCCGCTGGAGCCCCGTTCCATCCCCTGGCCTCACCTGTTCAGCACTTTCCTGATCCTCTGGCGCACGCTGGAGGAGGGAGCGGAGATGCCGCTCCTGCCGCCGCCGCTGCCGCCCTCCGCCGGCAGGTTCTCGATGGTGGCCACGACATGGCTGGGCTGCGGCGGGTGGTGCGGCGGCGGCGGCGGCTGCGGCGGCGGCGGGTGGCGGTGGTGGTGGTGGCGCTCGGGTGAGAGCATCGCGGCGGGGCTGCGCCTCAGCGGAGAGCGGGGAGCATCCCGGCGGGAGGGCGGCGGGCGCTGCTGCCGCCGGCGCTGGCTCCCTCGGCTTCCGGGCAGCGCCAGACCCTCGCCCGCTCCTCCCTCACTGGGCTGCCATGCAGCGAGGGGCGGGCTGCCGCCGCTAGCGACTTGCCGCTCACGGTCGACGAAGTGGCAGCAGTTGCGCGACCCTCCTCCTCCTCCTCCCACACCCCCAGCGCCTAGACAGTGCCTCCCCTCGGCGGAGCCGCCACCGCTGCCTCGATCCCCCTTTGTTCCCTGCTCGCCGCCGTCCAGCGCACGGTTGCCGCTGCAGCTCAACCCGGCCCGTTCCGCCAGCGGCAACGAAGCCCCCTCAAAGGACCCGTGTGCGGCGGCGGCCGCCCCTGCGCGACGCGTTGCCTCCGGCAGAGCGCGGCGGAAGCCACCAGGGGGCGCCGGCGGCAGCGCTGCCTCCAGCCCGCGGGGCCTGTGCGGCCGCGGGGGACTCGCAGCGGCCGCGGCAGCGAATGGGAGGGGGAGTCCGTCGGGGGTCCCTTCCCGGGGTGTTGAGTCCTGCCCTAGGGTGGGGGGGGGTCCTCTCGAGACCGGTGCCTCCGTCCTGTCCCTGCCCGCTGAGCTCCACGCTGGCTGGCAGAGAGGCGAGGTGGGAGCCCAGCAGCTGAGAACTTTGCTTACCCCCAAACTTCATCCCATCAACCACTCTCCGTTTTTCTTTTTTGGGGTGCTTAGTTGCGTTTTTGTGGTGGGTTTTGTGGGGGGCTTTGTTTGTTTGTTTGGCGAGAAATTGGCAGTTGGCTTTTGTTTACAGCCAGGCAACACGACAGCTCCTCCGTCTGCGTGCACACCTAAGAGCTGTCCTCTGAACCTCTGCTTGCCTGCAGTGATTGGGAAAGGTGTAAACACAAAATGCCTCTGAACAGCATCCTTCACTCTTACGCTGCCCAAGAGACATGTCAAGGTCTGTGGAAGGGATGACACTCGCTGTAAAGTTCAGAGCTCCATACATCTTTCATAAGGGCAGTGCATTCCAAGTTCATGCCTGAGCCAGGCTTGCTCCAGACTGCTCTGTTAGGTTCTTTCACATGCGTGGAGTGTCTCTGAAAACAAATGAAATTAACGTGGGTTTGATATTGCTTACCCTAAAGGGAAAAATACTTAATTTTAACTCTTCACTAAAAGGGTTCTTAAACACTGGGAGAAGTTCCACAGGGAGGTAGTCGAATCCCCTAGAGATGTGGTGCTGAGGGACATGGTTCAACGCCAGACTTGGTAGAGTTAGACAGTGGTTGGACTTGATCATCTCGAAGGTCTTCTCCAACCAAAATGATTCTATGACTCTGTGAATTAGGTTCAGAGGAGGTAAAACCTACATATACATATACATATACATATACATATACATATACATATACATATACATATACATATACATATACATATACATGTACTTATGCATGTGCATATGCATAAGCATATGCATACACATGGCTACACATATACATACACACATACATGCCTTTGAAACTGATCACATCTTTCTGAAATGTATTACCTGGTAATTTTGCAAAGTGAACTAATCTTCCAATTTCACCTTTTCCTTTCTGTTGTGCCCCCCATTACTTTATTCTTGACAAAGATCCTTTCCCTGTATTTCCTTCTGCTTGATGCTTACGCAAAGCCATGAAGGTGAGAGAAACATTTGTAAAAGGCAAGGAAATGTGGTTACAAAGCTGTGGAGTATTCCCCTGGGAAATCAGATAGATGTAATGCTTGAAATTACTTTCAGTTTGTTTCGTTGTTTGTTTTTAATGACTAGATTTCAGGTCAATAATGTCTGTTTATAAGAACCATTCCTTTTGCCAATATTAATTTTTAATACATCAGTTTACTCTGAGTATCTCGGCAGCCTCACTCTAACAGAGCTTCAGATGAGATCCAGTGGAGCATGTTGCTCTACCAGAAGAATGCTTTTGAAGATGGGGCTCACTCACTCAAAATCCTCTAAAGTTCATTCTCCATTCTGGGCAGAAAGCCAGCTGTTTTCAGCGCGAGCTGAACCTCACTTGAATCGGATTATGCTGCTAAAAGATTCTCCTCTCTCCTATTCCCCCCATGGCAACCACATGTTTCCATAAGTGGAGAGAGGATGAGGTTCATTTTCCCTGGCAGCTCTTGGAAGTGGAAGGGACAGATTCCCCCAAAGCCAGGCAGTGCCAGTTGCCTCTGTGTGCCATCACGATGTGGGTACAGCCGCAGCACCCCCAGCTCACACACTCATCTCTGTCCCACGGACCTCTAGCACCTATTTTCCATGTTTCCATGCCCTTCATTGAACATCCTGTTTCCCCAAACTGTGGCTGGATGACAACTGCAAATATTCTGGATATACTCTCCGTGCCAGGATGAGAGGATTTAGATAAGAGATGTGTTTGCTTCGGGGTGCTCTGTGGCCATTTCAAACTAATCTGACAGCTGAGTGGATCAGAACAACAGTGTTTGTGTAACTTTATTCCTCCTGATTAAACCAAATGAATGCATACCTGAAGCCCAGTTTGGGAACTGCTGATAAACAGAGGACTGTGGGAAGATCCTGTTCTCAGGAAAGCCTCCTTATTTGGCAGCTCCTTTTTTTTACCAGTGCTGGAGGAAGCTGTAGGTCCATGCAGACAGCCCTGCTGCCATTGTGATGAATGGATTTCTTGCACAGACAGATGTATAGTAAATACAATGCCAAACTTCTGCTGTGTCAAATAAAATTGTTTCCAATTACTTTTCACTTTGTCTCACCATCACACTGCACACAAGGCATTATGCCACCCTGTGGCTTCATACACTTAATGTTGCAGCTTAGCCATGCTGGTTTTTTTCCATGATTAGACAAAATTACTGAGAGGAAAAATTATACTGGATGTATTCTGTTTAGTACCACCAGCAGTCATCTGCATCACACAATCAGTACTGACTGATTGAGAACAGCATCTTTTAGCATCTCGATAATTACTCAAGGTGCTATTCCTGTGGCTCAGTATCCCTCACAGTCTGAGCACTCCTGGCTGGGTTTCAAAGACAGTGCTAAGCATGTTGATCATCTCCCATTGTAGCTGTTTCTCAGTGGGTTGACATGCAACTATGACACCTTCAGCATCTCCATTCACAGAACACTCAACTGGATTAGTTTTACCAAAAGATAAGAATTTGTATAACTGTGAAAATGTATTTTTTTTGTGAAACATTTGTTCCCCCTGGTCAACATGTGAACATGCTAGTGGTTAGTCTGGTGACTCCTTTTTGTACTGAAGAGGTATTTTGCCTTCCAGTGTCATGTCTGATTTTAAGTCTAGGTTCTCCAAAATTGCCTGCCCGAGTTTAAACCCAGGGTCTTGAATCATAGAATCATAGAATGATAAGGTTGGAAGGGACCTCAAACATCATTTAGTTCCAACCCCCTGCCATAGGCAGGGACACCTCCCACTAGCACAGGTCACTCAAGGCCTTGTCCAACCTGGCCTTGAACACCTTCAGGGAGGGAGCAGCCACAACCTCCCTGGGCAACCTGTGCCAGTGTCTCACCAAGTCACTGAACTGACTCAACCTCCTTGGTCACCAATGTCCTCCATAAATAAAAGGCCACCTCAGTTTGCAGGGAACCAAGTCCTTTCTACCTTTGAGTTCCTGTCAGCAAATACACATAAACTGTGGCAACAGCAGCTACACCAACTGGTTAATGCTCTGCCCAGAGGGGGCTGGCTCAAGTCTAAATCCTCCTACCTGAAGCCCAAACCTTGAGCCAAGTAGGTGTACTGGTTTGAGGCTAATTGGAATATTTTAATGAAAATAATTAGATTATAGGCTGTGAAAAGAAAACAATGGTGATGTCTCATAGGCTTGTTGAGATGTATAAAAACAAGGACACAAATATAGATAAGACAGAGAGTCTCTGTCTGGGAGCTGCTGTGTCTGCTGGCCTTGTGCTGTGTAACCCAACTAATCACTCTGTTTCTAACCCCCCCCGCCCGATCCTCCAAACTCACCTTGCACATAAGGCAGACCCTGGAGTAAGGTAGAGGGGTGGAAAGAAGGTGGAAGGGTGGTTGGGAGCCTCTCCTGGGGACTCTGATTTCTGGAAGGGGGATTGTGTTTCTGTATTACCTTTAACTTGGATATGTCTGTAACTATTCCTGTCTATTGTGTATATCTCTGCTTGTACATTGTGCTGAGCTGTAAATAGAGCTTCAGTCCTTAACTTCCAGCCGGCTGAGTCTAGTCTGGAGGATTTTCATAGAGTGGGGAGCAGGTAACTCCCAAACCATCACAGTAGGGAAGTCCTTTCCAGGGGGTCTGACGTTGTAGCTGCATTCTGATCCCACTCAAGACCTGGAAGGACTTGCAGCAGGACTAGAGGCTAACAATAGCCAAAGTGACACAAGACAGAAGGGGAGTAGCACCAACAAATGAGAAACACTGTCAAGATGACTGTTCTGTATTTACTGTTTGGTTTATAACAAAATTATACTTTGATTTATTCATATTTCAAATTTAGTATTTGATGCATTTTCTTTGTATGCAACCTTTTTATCACAAACATTGCTTGATTATTACTAATAAAATGTTACATTGGCATTTGTTTTTATACCTGGAATGAAATGGTTGTAGCTGGAGGGAATGGGAAGACCTTTTGGAGCACTCTCTACTGCAAGACCACAGAAGTCAATGTTAGCTCAGAGGCAGATTCATTCCCCTTGTTCCTGCATGACATTCCAGAGAGGAAATACCTCTGGTGAATTTGAGTTGAGTATTGCCCTGAAACTGTAGTAGCCTGGATACCTCTACACACAGTGCTGCACAGGGCAGTGGTGACAGTCTGTCACTGTGCTTCTTGGGGACAAGAAACAGTCACAGAGAAAAGGTGTTGGTTTGCACAGAAGCCTTTTACCCAAGCGCTTTCCAAGCCTCTTCAAAGGTAAGATTTCATTGCTAGAAACAACTACCCCAGCCACTTCCCTACACCTGAGAAAGACTCACAAAAGTGACAAGTTTCCAATGCATGAGACTGCCTGTGAGAAAAAGGAGCAGAGCACAGCAGCACAACTTTTGTGTTAACGCTCAGCATCCATGCACCAGTGTCCCATTTTGGCCATCTTTGCCATCCGCCAGGTTGTTACAGACAATTGGGACCTCACAAGTCAACTTGTTAGGAGATGAGAAGTCAGCAGTTCTGAATCTGAGCATGGTGTGTTTATTCATACATGCTGGTAGATGAACAGCTGTGGAAAGGCAACATAGCTGTGGGGAATCTCAGCACACAACCCACGTACTGTTCCTAGACAGCAATTCTGCATCTAGCAAAACAAGAAGAGATCATGGAGGCATGCAGAGCTGCTGCTGTTGCTGGCTCCTCACTTCCTTGCACCACAAGCAAGGTGAGAAACCCACCCATGTCACACAAGGAGTGAAGAAGGGTAACATTCCCTGTTTTTCACACCCACCATGACAATCTTTTATATTTCTCATTAGTTGCAGGAGGGAATACACCATCGAACTGTCAACATTTTCACCCTTGTAGGAGAATATTTACACAGAGACACACAAGAACAGGGAGAGTTACACTGCAATACCATTGGAGCCTGAGACCAAGCAGCTGAGTCCATAAAAAAAAAGATAGAGTATACAATACAGGGAAGGTAAAATTAAATAGAACTTATTCATTTCCATCACCTTGGTTGAGCAATGAAGGCACAATAAAAAGTAGAATAAATAACCTGTGTATGCCTTAGCTTACAATAGTACAAGGTTCACAGGCAGTTCAGAAGCAGAACATCTGGGATAGCTCAGTTTCTCTGGAGGAGGATGGGGAGAACTCCTGCCTCACACATCTCTTCTTCAAAATTTCATTGCTACAGCTATCATTTCAGCAGTTTGCAGTAGCCATGCAGTCAGTGGGAGCTCTTAGACAGCTGCAGACATTTACCTCTTTGTCCTTGCTGTAATTTGCATAAAAATAAATGAATCCTGCAGAGGTTAATTAAGAAGTGTATTAATTTTCCTTCTTTGCTTGTAGCGTAGGTCATCTCAGACTCAAAATTTCAGATTGGTAGGAAAGCTGAATCTCAACAAAAACAAAACAAAAAAAAAAAGAGAACAAAACAACAACAGCTCATCAGCTCAGAAAGCTGCAGGGAGGCAGACTGTTATTTCCCTTGTTGATATTCAGTACCAAAAAAGCAAGCAGGAAGAAGTCCCTCATCTGCGAGCGAAAGAGAAATGAACTTCTAGCAGTCGTGTGATGCTATTTGTGTGCAGCTCAAACACGTTTTCCATCTACTTCATCTTTTCAATAAACCACAATATAATTACTTTTATTTGGTTTATTGCATGCCTCCTCTCCTCCCTCATTACATAATTGGATGTCAGCCTATAGCATGCCCTGATTTAACTGTCTCTACTTGCCCAGAAATAACAAGTTTTCTAAATAACCTTGTTCCTCTGTGAAACAACAATAACCTCTCCTCAACCTGTTCCACTTTAACCATCAGACAACATGATACACAGATGTGAAAAATCAAACCAATTCCTTTTGAGACTGAAGAAGCAAGTGCTGAACGGTTCTTTTCAGGAGGAATATGGCAATCTAATGTTGCACTATTTCTTTGTCTATCTGTACTTTTTGACCCCAAAAAAGTCAGACTTGCACACTTACCTCACTCATAGAGCATGCCTAACTCTCATGTCCCCTTCACCTGCCATGTGGAAGGGGCACTGCTCCTCTGGCTGACACCTTGGAAAGGCCAAGTGGCAAAGGAGGGCTCTCCTCTGCCTTAGGGGGTGTCATGGTTTAATCCCAGGTGAAAACTAAGCCCCATGCAGCCACTCACTCAGACCCCAGATCCTGTAGGATGGAGAAGAGAAGCAGAAAAGTGAGAAAACTCGTGGGTTGAGATAAGAACAGTGTAATAATTGAAGCAATAATAAATAATAATGACAATGGAGGCTGGATAAGGCAGTGCTATGGTTTAGTTAATTAGAAGGGTTAGGTTGTAGGTTGGACTCGATGATCCTAGAGGTCTTTTCCTACCTGTTTAATTCTGTGATTCTGTGACAATAGTAATAGTTGAAATGAAAAGGAAAATAATGAAAAGAGAGAACTAAGCCCCAAAAAAGACAAGTGGTGCAGATGAAAAACAATTGCTCACCAGTAACCATCTGGCGTCCAGCCTGCTCTTGAGCAGCAGTCCCCACAGCCAACTTTCTGCTTAGTTTATGTACTGACCCATACAGTACAGAACATCCCTTTGGGCAGTTTGGATCAGCTGTCCCAGCTGTGTCTCCTCACAGCTTCTTGTGAACCCCCAACCTACCTGCTGGTGGGGTGGGATAAGCAAATGAGAATTCCTTGACTTCGTGTGAACACTGCTCAGCACCAACCAAAGCATCAGTGTTACCAACATTATTCTCATCCTAAATCCAAAACGCAGCACTGTTCCACCTACTAGGAAGAAAGTTTACTGTCTCCCAGCTGAAACCAGGGCAGGGATTCAGGCAGCAGGTTGGAAGCATGCTTGGAGTCATAAAACAGGAAATATTTGGGGGACCAACATGGTAGACGTGGCCATTCTACTTGTCTAGGAGCATGTTTCTCTGCTTCAGGACTGACCCTTACCCGTGCTCCTTGTGCATGCAGAGCTATCCATGTGTGATGGTTTGGGAGTTCCCTGCCCCCCCCCCCACTTTATAAAATCCCCCAGACTAGACTCAGCCAGCTGGAAGTTAAGGACTGAAGCTCTATTTACAGCTNTTTTTCATTAAAATATTCCAATTAGCTTCAAACCAGCACACCATGTCTAGATCCTTTGTTATGAATTAGCCCAAGGATAACTAGGGACTGACTCTCTAAAAGGAGATGGGTTACTAGTCTATTTGGAAGCCACATAATCAACAATCTGACAAAGGGAGGGCTGGGTTTACAAGAATGATGTTGCTCTTGAATTCAGAGCCATTTCACTGCTCCAATTTCATCACACTATTTCCATGCAGAGATAACTCAGAGAAATGTAGAGACCTGTGATGTATGTAAGGTTGTATAAGGTCATCTTGAAGTCCTCCTGGCCATGCACTCTCTGACTGAGTGACATCCAAGCAAACCCTCAAGGTGAGAGGATAGAGACATACTGCCAAACTCCAGAGCAAAGTGCTACAGAAGGTTTACTGCAGAGGAATTGCATTCGGAAGGACTTCAACATCTGAAGAAATTCACTTTGGGAGAAGAGTGAGGGTGTGTTTTGTCAGGGAGGAAAGCCATTAGAAGGGCTGTGGAGAAATTCAAGGGGCTTTGCAAACAGCAAATGTGCTAAATTCTAGCGAGGAACAACCATACATATTGTATGCCTTAGTGTTAGTATAATGTATTTCATAGACAGGCTTTTGTCCTAGTTAAAAACACATTCAGAGGCCTCTGGGTTTCTAATCACTGCTCTCAGAGCTCCCAGAGGAAACAAAATGGCAGGGCTGAAACCTAAAGCAAACCTGTTGGAGATGTGAGGAAGACCCAAAGGACTGCAACGCCAGCCCTGACCAAGGGTGAGAGTGACATGGTCTGATCCACTTCCTTGGGGCCATGGGCAGAGGTGTCCAGCTGGGGCCAGGCTGCAGCAGGCAGGAGCAGAGGGGCCAAGCTTTCCAGCAGTAGTTGTGATGATGTTGGCAGGTTCAGGTTTTTCCTCTTTATTTCACCTGCAGAGTCCAGCTGTTTGGAATGGTACTGCTGTGCCTACATCTGCATCTTTGCTGGACCTGCCTGCCCTTCTTGCTCTGTTCAGACTTCTCATGGCTTCACTCTCTGGCCTTGTGTACTGCCACCTGCCTTGCCTCTGGTGGTACAGAGCTGTCTCCTCAGAGCTGATCCATACATCTGTGACAACACAGCAACATTTTAATTAATTCTGAATAGGAAGGAAGACGACTCACCCTTTACTGCCTTTCCTTCTGCTTCTTTGGTACAGGGTTTGGACTGAAGGCAGAGTAGGTTGCTGGATCCAAAATGGTTTTCTATCATTCCTGACTTCCTGATGCTGCCTGGCACTACCAAGATCTTGGTTACACCTCAAGGCTGCCCTGCAATCTGGGATATATGGGAACAACATGCACTTCTAGTATGATGATGCTCTAAAGCCACCAAATCAGAGCATCTCTAGGGTACAAGAACTGCCAGGTGTTTTATTAATTCTGTCAGGCACTGGCACAGATTGCCCAGGATAAAAGTCTCCTTCCCTGGAGATTTTCAAGACCTTGGGTACCTCCTTTCACTTCATGGCTCACCCTGCCATGAGTAGAAGGCTGGGCTGGAGACTTCTTGAACTCCCTGCCAGGGAGAGTTATCCTGCAATCCCACAGATTATGAGTTTAGTTGTGCTGTTCTGTTCCAGCAGTATGTGCATGTGCAGCTGTGGGGTCAGAAAACTCTAGAAAGGGAAAGAGCTGAGAAAAGAAACCTTTTCAGTGCTTTCTGTTTTGTTGGGACAATGTTACAGAAAAACACAGAAAAAAGTGACTTATTCCCATATGGCATTGTACAAGAATGAAAATAAAATGGCTGTAAATAAAGAATAATAAAGTGCTTGACCCATGCAAATTCTTAATTACTCAATTGTATTGATAGAAATAGTAGAGATTCTACTCTGTTGCCATATTCCTTGCTGAACTGGAGAGATAAGGGGTCATTGCCTCAAGTCAAGATTCAAACAATTCCATCAGCAGAGAGCTGACAGCTAATAAAATCAGAGAAAAATCAGAATGCTTTCCTTCAGGAGCAACAGTGTTGGAGGATATTTATAGTTGCTTTCTGGTGGTTCTTTATGTCTGGTACATTTTTGAGGAATGTCTCAATCTTTTAAAAAATAAAGACTGATCTCCAGACACCAACAAGTCCTCATCAAAGTGTAAAGTGCCTTTCCATGTTGGCTTTTTTCTCATGCATCACTCTGCTCTGCAGGCCTTGTTCTCAAGATGCAGCTGCAATTCCATGAGTGAGAAGAGGATTGTCTCTGAGCCAAGTCCACAGCCTGGTGTCCTGAAGGAATTGAAGGCAAAATGCATACCTTGCCAGGGCAAGAAAGTCACATCTGCTAGTCTCACCTTGCACATAGGTCAACTTTTGGAGTGATTAATGTAAGTTGTCCTCAGATCTAAGGTTTTCTTCTATTATTATTTATTATTTTATTTCTCAGCTGCTGAAATAGCAGGAGCAAATGTGATTAACAGGATGACTCATGCTTAGGGAGATGTCACCTAATGAGGTCATTATGTCAGCATCATTAGCAGTGTTCAAGATAAAGATGGGTATGTGGAAAATAGAATTATTTCAGTGGTAAATCCTGCTTGACTCCAGAGATTAGATTTGGTGATCAGAGAAGTCATGTCCCACAGTATCCTAACCCTGCAGTACATTTGAGAGTCTAAGAATATGCTAACGGTGAGAAAAGGATTCTCTAATGAACACTGAACTTCAGAAAGAGATATGGAAACCAAATTCTGTGGGCAAAAGCACTGGGCCAACCTCAGCTCTGTTTGCTGACAGGGATGTTGGGTCCTTTTACCTTGCTCCTTTCACCTTGTTCTCAGAGCATGTTCAGCTAGCTGCTAGCCTAAGCAACAGATGCAGAAACTCTGCTCTCGTCAGACCCCATCTGGAGTCCTGTGTACAGTTCTGGAGCCCCCAGCACAGGAAGGACATGGAACTGTTGGAGCGGNCTGGTTCCAAGCTTTTGTTGAAGGTGCATTAAACTGCTCTGGGAAACTTGGGTTTTATTCTTCTTTCTAGGCACATTTGTACCTAACTGCAAAGCTGGAGCCCTGCTCTGCTCTGCACTGCACTTAGGGTGAAGAGCAGCGGAACAGGATGAAGAATGTACTCGTCTTGACATACAAGCAACCAGGATTTGTGCCTCACTGCTCTGGGATTAATGAGCATGCCTATCATCTCTTCTGGAGAGTATTTAACTGCCATGCCAGCTGAAGCAACAGCTATCCTCAGTGATAAGAACTACTTAGCAGACAGATATAATGCCTATGTTGAAGTAAAAGCAAGTAAATCCCACCATAATGTGCTCCTCTACACACAGTGAAATCCTTCTCAAGGAAGCAGGGCCTGGGTAGCAGGATTTAAATCCAGCTGAGAAGACCGGGACTGGTTTCCAGCTGTATTTGACTCAGTAACTCAGCAAAGAAATGGTGGAGACAAAGTACAAGAAGGGTACTAGACATGCAAAACCTTTCACAGCTGGACCTGAAGGCTGCCTGATACCCTCTGAGATGTATTTCCTGACAACTAATCCTGCGAACTACTGCCTACCAGGTCCTGCCAGTCCTTCTGCTTGCAGTGTTCCCCCTTCCCTTGGACAAGCACAGACTGCACTTGCAGACTCAAGTTCAACCCACTCCACCTTAATCTATCCAAATAATTTATCAGAAAGAAAAACAGGCAGCAAAACTGATGTTCCTGCAGGTTGAGTGTCCTTTCAAAGTCTATGGCATGCACAAAGATGTTTCAAATTTCACATCAAAGACTTTTAGTGAAGAGTGGAGATTTGGGATACAAAAGCAGGATCCATCCTGTGGCTTGAGACCCTCTGAAATGTTTCAAGAGCTTTTCAAATTACAAGGAAGAGCAGAAGGGCTGATGCAAGAAGCAGCCTCAGGAGACTGTGGTCTAAGACCAAATAAGCCATGAGTTCCCTGCACTATGGCATGTGCCATTTGGCTAATGTCAGCTGCTGAGTGCTTTGCAGGTGTTGAGAGGGCTGGCTGATTTTTCTGTTCTCCAAAATGCTGTCAGTGGTCAATGCATTATCTGACAGATGGGATACCTATTTATTCCACCAAGTGAGGACATTCTGGGTCTTAAAAAGTTAAATATCTGAGACATGCTTCGTGACAAAGCAGTTGTGCATTCACACTGGGTCTGTGGCAAACAACATACAAAAGCTGTGCTGAAAACAATGTGAGGAATGCTGTCCTAATTGCTTGTGGTGTTTCCACCTGCTGGACCAAATGCAGGACCAGGAGTTTCTATGGGTGACATTCAGCTCTGTCTAAGGGGGTGAGCACTAGAGATGACATCCTTCAGTCATTTTATTTAGACTAAAGATGCTGTGCGAGCAGAATAAAAGCTCTGTGCCACTCCTTCCCAGGGACCTGAATTTCAGATAGAGCATGACACTGTCTTCTGGCTTTGTAGGCTGCTTTGAGGCTGCAGTACTCAGAGGAAGTGTTTACACCATGTAGCTGGACATGAGCTCTGGAGCTGAGTCTGACAGTATCGCAGCAGCAACCTCTCCACAGAACAAGGTAGAACTCCTGGCTGGCCACTCACCAGCTCTAAGGTTGTGTCACACTTCCAGCCTAAGCAGCTGCAGCAGCTTTCTGAAAGCTATGGAGGGTTTAAGAGCTGCATTGCAGCAACAGAGCATCCTCAGAAAATGTCAGTGTGATGATTTTGTAGGCTTTCAGCATGAAATCCAGAGACCCCTGAGCATACTCTGAAAGCCCAACCACATTTCTCTTTACAAGCACTACTATGTGCCTGAAGGCCATCACTGATGGTTCTGAAGCAGGAAGCTCCTCAGGAATCTCTCGCGGTGTTTTGGGATGCTTCTGCAGCAGATGCAAAGGTTTCACCAGCACAGGAGAGTTGTACTGTGCACAGTAAAAATTAATGATGAGAAATGGCAACTAAATGCACAGTGCTTCAGAGATGGAAAACACAGGAGTACAGCTGTGGTCACTGCTCTCAGACTGTACTGCTCCCCAAGCCCTGCCCAGCTGTGTGTGGTTTCCCCCTTTTGACTGTCTTCTTTTCCTTGTTCCACCATTTCTTGTGCTCTTTGCAGCACACAACGTGGCACCCACAAGCTGTATTTTGCTCCAGCAAAGGAAGAAAGCCTCAGCTGTGACTTTTTCCACTTGCCTTGTAAGTTTACTGGTATCAGATGAGTGCACTGGTTTAAAAATAATCGTGATTGGCATTCATGGCAGGAGCAGAACTGGTGTAAGATAAATCAATATGAACATGGGCTAAAACAGCTTCAGTACATCTATCACAGTAATTTATATAAGTTTAAATCAGTTTAATACAACTGACTCACTCTTCTGGTAGTGCCAAGGCTTTACAGTGTGCCAAATGTAATCCATTACCTGTATTGAGATGATAAAAAAGGGGTGGTTGGTGACTTTCCGGTCCAAGATGATAAGTGAGTGGCAGTGTCATGGAGCAGGAGCTAGATGAAAAGAGCTCTGTGTGTTCTGAAGAGAAGAAAAATAATCAGAATGAAGAAATCTTCCTTAACAATGCACTGATGTGTAGCAGGCATGATTGTTAACCTTGTACATCTAACCTTTGCCTCTGAGGAGGATGGGCCCCTCTGAGGAAAGCAAAATGCTTGCCTTGCATCAGAGACAGCAAAACTGATCATTGCCTGTTCTTTGCTGGCCACTTTATAAAGTAAAACTTGTCAGTTGAAGAAAATTTCCCCTTGCAATCACTTGGTTTTAGGGGAGTCTTGTCCCTGGGAAGGTGTAACAACATAGAGTGCATGAGTTTTACTTTTAAATTATCTCCGCTTGGGCACCTGGACAGGTAGCTCAGCTCACTTGATTAATGGGAACCTCTCAACTAAAGACTCTAGGCCAGCCTAGACTTTGCTGCCTATTTGCTATTCTTCCAAGCAGACTCTGATTTTAGGATACACCAAAGTGTTCACCAGAGATCTGTGGCTGAAATGCTCACAGGAGAAAATGGTAGGCTGTAAATTCCTGCCCTTCCTAAGAGGAGCGTTTTGCTTCTGGCTGTGACCAATGTAATTTTTACCAAACCCAGTTTTGTAAAGCTCATCAGTTACAGTAAGTCAAAGAGTGACTTTACACAAGAACTCTTCATCACTGTCTCTTTCCAGTCCACAGATGACCTCTAAGGAAGCATCATTTTTAAGCCCCCCCACTACAATGAAGATGACTTATTGTCACATCATTATTACTGACAGTCCATATGCCTGCACTGTGGCCGTGCTGTGGCTCACAACAGACACTGAGCTGATGTCCCTGACTTAGAATATTCCCCTGTAGGAAAGTTTGGCATTTTATGTCCAGACTACATAGCGATGCAAACGTAATTTGGTCTGTTATTCCCCACTCCCACAAGAATGTCTTGTTGTTCTCTAGTGCACAGCCTGCTTCCAGAGCACATAAAACTTGCATGACCAGGATGGAATGTATTATGGAATTATGCTTGTCTTCTCTGCCTTCCCTGCCCCAAAACTGTGTGGGGCCTTATGGCTGATGTTTCTCTTAAAACAAACTACTGAAGATCCTACAGATGCAGCTTCTCATTCTGAGCGAGACTTAATTAACTTTCACCAGGCACTGATTTGCTAGAAAACCAAACTCCAGGCTCTGATTTCCCACAAACCCAAACTATTGCAAACTCTGCAGAAGTTAAACCCTAATAAAAATAAAATACCATTTTTTCTGTCTGAGATCATGGCAGATTTCACTTCAGCACACAAATGTTTTCATACAGCTACTTTTGTTCTTCTGATCTTTGAAACTCAGATGAGGTTGATTGCATTTGGTCCACTTATTCCCGTCTGGCTTCTGGCTCCTAGCTCTGCTTCTTTCTCTGGAGTCTGCCTAATATCTAAGGAGCAAATCATGGCAAACAGTTCCTGTCTTGTCTAGCTTATTGCTACACTGACTCCATGAGCAACAGCAAAAGCAGCAAGATGAGAGTTTGAGCAGCAACAATGCAAATATCTTGCTAAAACAGGGATAAAAGGAAAAAGACAGGACTAGAAAATATCAGTGTTGCACTTGTAGCACATCTCTCCTACCATGTGTAATAATTCTTTCTCCTAATCATAGAAGTGACTGTCAGAGTGCTTCCTCAAGACTGCCTGCTGTCTTGCACCTCACAAATAAGTACATTTTGTAGTGTTAGACTCCTGAATTACTGGCCACAACTGTTACAACAGTAATGTGATGCTTCTCTCCATCCTCTTCTAGCAAGCATTTTTTGTTGTGTCCAATTTGCTTTTCTTATCCTGCTTGGCAATGTGCAGTTTAGGATAAAATGGTTTTGTCTATCACAGCAAAGTCACTCCTAACTGCTGCCAGCTTGAGTTTTATGTGGTGTGCATTTAAAGTTTTACCAAGCTTTTGTCTCAATTGGTAAAAAAGGAAAAGTTCCCACTGAGTGTTTTCCATTACTGAGAAATAATTTTCAAACATATTTAGAGCTCTCTTACAGTAATTTGCTGCCCAGCTGCAGTGGCTCATCAAAAAGGTGAGCTGAGTTCTGGTTTAGAGCTGGCAGATTCCTTTCGGGTAGCTACAGGGACGGACATCACCCTTTATAGCAAGGGGGTTACTGAGATTTGAAGCCATTCCTTGTCACCCAGCTGGGCATAAGGAGTAATGAGCTTGAATTCAGAGAGCACTGCCTCTTGCATCAGCCTGGAGAGCCACAGCACAGGCTGCAATGGCAGGCTTCTGACAACAGCCAGGGAATACAGCTGCAGAATGGCTCGGGCCAGCTCAGCTCCAGAAGTCTGCACTGGTAAATTCAGCCCCACATCTGGGTATCCTCCACCACTGAGCTCAATTTAATGGAAAATCCTTGCTTTCAGAGAAGGGAGGGCCTGTCAAAAGTTGAACCTTGGTTTTGTAGCTTTATGAGACAAGATCTTTGGTGGCTGTACTAGCCCAAGGTGCTGACAGCCTCCCCTCCACCTCAGCTCTTCCTGCCTCTCAAACAAATTGTCACCTGAGCTTCATGGACATAGTTATTCCCACAACACTGGGCATGTGATAAGGGAAGCCACAGAGGTTGTCCAGGGGTCTGTTTAGTTTGAAACTTTGAAGCAGGACCAGTTCCATGCTGTGTTCCTGGTGAAAGTCTGGTGTGCAAGGGCAGCTGGGCAAGCAGCAGGGAGTGAGTGAGCACTGCTGATAGTGCTGTTGTGGGAGACTTCATGTCATGAAACCATGGCTGAGGCAAGGACAGCCAAAGGGCTGGGTGCCATCAGACTCCAAAAGAACAGGGAGAGCCTGTTGTGATCCCCCATCATTTGTGGCTTTCAGACTGCCACTCATTTGGTTGACACAGAGAGGCACTACATGAAATACTTGACTGTTGAGGTCAATTAAGTGACCTCATTTGCAGAATCGTAGCTCTTACTAGTGTCACATCCAGGGTGAGAAGCCAGGTTTCTGCAGTTGCTTTCCTAACACATCAGGAAATTTGCCTGCTTGAAGAACAATGCCCAGCAGAAAGGGACTTTATGCCTGCTCCGGGAAAATCCTGCCTGCTGCCTCCTGTTTGAGCACAGAGATTATCTCTGCTTCCTCACCTGTAAAAAGATAATTACGCTGCCCAACTTTCTAATGAGCCTTTGCATCTCCAGATAAAATACACTACAGAGAAGCACTACATGAATTATTCAGCCTAAATTAAATTAATGAAGACTGTGAAAATTCAGTTGCTTTTGTTTCTTTTTTTTTTTTCCTTTTTTTTTTCCCCCCCCCCTTCTTTCCTGCGCTGGGTTCAGATCCTGCAGTGGCCTTTGTGGTCTCAGAATATGTTGAAAGCAGAGCACTGAGCAGCTCACAGCTCTGCTGAAAATATTTCCTTCATTGTCTGAAAATATATTAATTAAATTATTGACGAGCCTATTTGTGAGCGAGCTGCTGAAGCGTGACTGGCTCACCAGTGTTTGCTCTAACCATAGGCTGCCACAGGGAGTGAAGAATGAAAAGTCAATGCAATCACTGTGAGGCAGCAAGATGGATTTATGAGAAATTGCAGGCTGCTTTATAAGGCAAAAAAATGATCACTTGGTTAATGATGTAGGACTATAAGGACAGTTCTTGCGCCGTCCAGGAAGGACCCAGGCAGAACATGTGCAATGTCACTCCAGGGCACCCTAAATCCTTTACAACAGTGCTTTTGGGTGTAGGTGTGCTACTGGCCCTGCTCTGAGCCTCTCTCAGCAGCCCCTCTCCTTTCCTCTGGCCCTAAAATGCTGAGGGATGCCTCCTGGATGAGATTCTGCCATTCTCACCCCAGAGACTGTGTTGCAGGGCTGCCAGAACTAACTCATGAAGGTCTCCTTCTGTTAGCCTGCAACAGCAGCTTAAGTGAAATTTAAAAAAAAAACCAAAACATGATTTATTTTGCCCAAAAAGCTGCACAGCTCTTAATAGAATGGATTTAAGAGAGGTGTCTCACACATTGTGTTTGTACTCATAATTAACTTTCCTTGCTGGAGCTTAGGCAGAGCAGGCATTTTCTCCCCGCTCCGGAGAACTGGAAGCTGTCTCTCATGCTTGCAGCCTGACTCCCCTGATTAATTTATGGCCTTTTTAACATATCTTTAGCCTGTCAGATTTGCCTGTCTCAAATAATCCCCTGCCCTTTCCTGGAATCTCAGAGGTGTTAGGGCCTTCTTTGAAAGCAGACTGGAGGAGTCTTCTGGTCTGGCTGTGTAGAGCCAGATACTGTTATCCTCACCCCTTTGAAGCTGCACACCTGAGCCTGGCTTAGCCGGGTCATTATTTCACTTCTCCTGGCTCAGATCTGTAACAAACCCTTTATTACTTGCTTCCAGCTAACTCTGTGAATCCAGGGGAGCAGCAACAGAAAGTGTGGGGAGAACGAGGAGGAGCCGAATAGCATTAATCAGAGGGCTAGGACAGTGTTTTCCCAGTTTGTCCCACTGTTACCACAGGCTTCCATGCCACCCTGAAAAACAGGGGACTGATGCCTGCAGCCTGTAACAGCCACCCTGCCACCACTGGGTTTCTGTTTACTCTAGTTAACAAAGGAGTAACTCCTGGCTGGCACACAGTGGAGCAGAAGAGGTGGGAGGAAACCAGGCTTGGTCATGCCACCCCCTTCCTTCTGCTTGGGTGAGGCTGAGTTGAGCATCAGTGCCAGTCCCTAGACCTTGCCCAGGGCTGTGGAACAGCTGGGACATGGCCCATGTTCTGGGGAAAGGCAGGGGATTCATAATTCATTGGGAAGTACCTACAAGCCAGCAGATTTGTTTTTCCAGAGACAGATCTCAGCTCCAGACACACACTGAGCTCTGGAAGGGGCTGAGGAAGGAAGGGAGAGAGAGGAGGGCAGCAGCTGCTTAAGGTGAGGTTTTGGCAGCTGCTGCAAGCATCCACTGCTTCTGTGCATCCACCTGCATGAAGATGGAGTGCAGCCCACCTAACATCTGAAGGGGAAGGCTCAGGGACATTCAGCTCTCTGTTTCCAGTGCTTCCTCCTTTTCCTTTTCTGAGTGCAGAAAAGCTTTGGGTTAAAAGCAACCACAGTTTGGAGTAACTTTACTGAATGACTGGAAAGAAGCAAACTGCCAAGGAGGGAGTGTCCTGTAGAGCCTAGCTCATGTACAACTGCTGCCTTTCCAAGGCAGAGTGATATGGGGCTGTGGCCCAAGGGTGGTGGGGGCACAGGCTGTACCATGAAGAGGATCTGTGCCTTGCCCCGCAGAGGGTTTCATGGCATCATCCCACAGAAGACAATTTCTGTGTCTGAGGTCAGGCTATGGCTTCACTGAAAGTGTTTGGTGCTAGATACAAGGGCATGTACATGGGCTGTGGTGTGGTTCCCTAGCTGCTGAACAGCCACAGGGGACTTTTTGTAGTAGGGTGCAATGAGAGAGTGCAGGTTCTCTTTTGCTCTGGTCAGCTGTGGACATCCCCAAACCTGCCCAGAGCCTCAGCCACACGTAGAGCACATAAGCATGTTACATTTTTGGAAATATCATGGGTTTGAGGTTTTTTTATTTCACAAAAATAAATCCTAGCCATTAGGAAAATGCCTAGAACATCTATTCCACTTTTGAAGGCAAAATGTGAACAAAATGTTGAGCACATGTGGATACCCTGACCAGGCCAGCTTAGCTACCTGGCAAGCTAAGGGTGTTTCTCACTCTTGTTTCCCATGCAGTGAACACAACTGAGTTCCCCACTCTCATTATCTGATTGACTCCAAAAATAGCTTCCTGAATGTTTTATCCACCAGAAAACTTTGAGAAAAAGAAAAGACCTAAGCTTTTTTTTTTTTTTCCCCACTTTTTTTTTCTCCAGTTGTGCCTGAAGCCATGCAGTACTGAGCAGCTTTCAGACTTTCTCCTCGTGTCTCAATGAGTCAGCTGCACAGTGGCAGCACCCTCAGGGCAGTTATGGGCCCTACTGCTCCTGCCCAACTTCTGCTGGGGCCACCTGGGGTCAGGAGCCCCATTTCAGCCCAACTTAAGGCATCAGTCCCTCCACAGTGATGCTGTCACAGTGCTGTTTGTATCTTGAGACCCCTCAGTTATGTGTCACAGCCTTGTCTCTGATGCTGTCTTTAGCTCCTAACAGGAACCCATGGATGATCTCTGGCCCCAGTTCTTATTTCCATCTCAGGGCCTGTTGGTGGACCTTGTTACAGTTGTCATCTCTGCCCAGCATGGTGAGACCCTGTGAGACCACCCCCACCAGTGAGGACCACTCAGCACTGGTGAGGCCACACCAGTTTGGGAGTGTTCAGTTTGGGAGCATCTCCTACAGCCTGGGTTGTGTGCAGTGTGGTGGCTTTGCACAAGAGCAAGAGGGAGGGGATGGAAATCAGTCTGCAAGATGTCCATGTTATAAAGCCACCTGGAAGTCTTTAAAGCAGCCATGTAACTATCTGCAATTTTAGCTATGCAGCTTACTAATTATCTGGTGTGTGATAAGACCTGGATCTTATGGCAAGCAAAAGGGTAACAAATGCAGTCCTCTCAAGCCTTTCATTTGGCACATGCTTCATCCCACTGACCATCCCAGAAGGTCCTCTCTAGTTTGTCCATCTCTCTGTTGTGTGCTGGAAACAAAGATGGTGTTCTAGCCGTGGGGAGAAACTGCTCTCCTGGACATGTGGCTACCCTCTGGCTAGTGCAGCCCAGCTACCAAACCAACCCAGGCCAGCCAGGCTCACTCAAGTGTTCATATTTTCTCTTCCTTTCCACCTCTTCTCCTCTGAACTCTCCCATCTTTCCTGAGGATGCTTAGAATTAACAGCACTGCCCACCTGTCCAGCAGCTATGTCATGAGACACGATGTGGCTCCCATGCAAGGCATCACTTGATGGGTGCTGAAGTGACAGGGACGAGCCTGTGAAGGTTGGAGCTACTGCAGGTGTAGTAAAATGTTGGTATCTCTGTGTGAGCTGATCACAGAACAGGCACAAAGCTCAGGAAGAGTTTGCAGAATACAAAGGAGATAGTCATAATGATGACTGATCTTGTGACAAGTCACCTTGTTAATCCTCATTTTTCCCAAGTAGAGAAGTGCTGACATTTCTATCTTTACCCTAAAAAATAATTGCATACCTTATGAACAGCAGAGCTGAAGCCAGACCTCCATACTCTTCTTGCTTTTTATTATTTGTCAGAATTACATCTGATAGAAGCAAGACTGTGGTAGGATAGAGATTTTTAGAAATATTGCCTAAACTGCATGGCTTTCTCTCCTTTCCTATTTCCATCCTCTTTCCTTTCATCATTTTCATTTCCTTCTGACTCTTTTTCTTTTCTCAAAATCATTGGTCCTTCCACTGGTTAATTTAAACTCCTGAAATAGCTATGGAAAAAAATTATCTTTCTCTTTTTCTTTTTCTCTTTTTCTTTTTCTTTTTCTTTTTTTTTTTTTTTCATTTTCTTTTTCCCTTTCCTTTCCCTTTCCCTTTTTTTTTCTCTCTCTCNTCTTCCTCTTTCTCTTCCTCTTCCTCTTTTTGCCCTCCCCAAAAATTAAAATGCTGACTTAAGGAAATAAAAAGGAAATAAATCATTTCCCAAGAATGCCTCTACTAGTATTTCATATTCAGCAATAAAAGACTGGCAAGGCACAAAAAGAAGTTAGCTTTTAAAATGTTATTGATAGGAGTATGGTTTTCAAAAATCTTGCTGAAACAAAATATATGTATATAAATAAATATAGATAGATTTATATACAGATAACTGCAAAATATGTATTACCTGTAACTGGGAAGCAGACATCTGGAGTTTCAGATGTTCAGTCTAGTTTTTCCTTCTCCTTGTGTGAGTGAATATTTCTCTTCCAAAGGAATTTTTCAAGTACAAAGCAGATACTCAATTTGTCTTTGATTGTCTGTAGTTTTCCCCACTGACACTGAGTCAGGGAACACCCAGAGGAAGAAATTCAAATTACGAGGTGAAATGTGGGAAAACAGAGAGAGCACAATTATGAGTGAAGTATTAGAACTTCAGTTTTATGTTTGCTGTATCTTGTCTTTCCCAAGCTTTAGTCTGGGGGTGCAATCCGTGTGACTCAAGCACAGCCATGAAGGGCTGTGC
Organism: Ramphastos sulfuratus; assembly: GCA_013399055.1. NCBI lineage: Eukaryota > Metazoa > Chordata > Aves > Piciformes > Ramphastidae > Ramphastos > Ramphastos sulfuratus. The sequence goes on from WBNM01003324.1 coordinate 179,516, forward strand.
CAGGTGCTGAAGAGTGTCACACCAGTCTCCAGCTGCTGGTCCAAGCTGTGTGACAAGTTTTGTGCCATGGCTTTCAGCCTTGCACATATGTTTTGCATACCTGTAACAGCACAAGTTCCCTTTGCTCAGGCACTCTCTTATTCTTAATAGTGTAAAAAACATCAGTGGCAGCTATGCAAAATTCTCCATACCAAAGGATCTTTAAAGACCAAGAAGCTTGCAGGCTTCTGTCTCTCACCTGCTTTTCCACATCAGCAAATTATTCCAATAATGCCATGAAGTGCAAAAGGAGATGAATGTGTTATCACACAGATAAGTGTAGTGAAAGGCAGTCCCAGATACTGCACACAGCCAAGAACACATTCCAGCCCCAGCCCAGTGCCTTTCTGAAGAGGAAGGTCACACTGTCCTGCTGTAATGTGAGCTGTGCCAGGCTGTTAAGCACTACACGAAATCCCAGAGAAACAGGTCAACACAATAAGGAAATGCAGCCCTGATGTCTTATTTATCTGCTAGGGGGTGAGACAAGATGCTGCTGCTAGCTGCAAGTGAAAATGTGGTTTAGTGCAGCAATACTCTCTGGAGCGTTTATTTTCCTCACCCATAGTTGTTGGTTAGCTACGTGTCCTGACATACATCATGGTGTGCTTCAGAAAGCTCAGATTCTCCTCATTTCCCACATTCCTAACAGTTAAAACTAACTGTTCCACTCACCCACCCCCCCCAAGACAGCTGGGTGCACAGAGCTCTTCAGCACTGCTCAGTATTCCTACTCAGCTCTCCTGTACTACCGAGGGCATGAGCGACCACAATTCAGTGTTAGCACCTATAGAGAAACCAAGAGAGGAGAAGGCTTTCCTGCAGGATGCTCAGCTGCTTCATTTTGAAATCCCACAGCTTCAAAGAGACTGAGTAAGGATGACAAACTGGCAGTGTCCTTTCCCACAACAGGAAGGGATGTACCTATGATTTGTAAGGCATTGCAGTCTGAATGGCATCACAAGCAAAGGATATGCAGCCTCTTAATGACGGATTAAGTTTACTGGCACAATACTTACCCAGGAATACTTCCGTTGCCCACAGTGACTAATGCCATCTTTAACAACCTAATATACTGGGTGCCAGTTTTTGCTATAATCTGCCCAGTGACTGTCTGTCCAATGTTGTGGCCACTTCATGTGGTTCTTTGCTGGATGAATAACTCAAGAGTTGAAGGAAAGAAGAAAAGTAAGTCAGATTTGCAGGGATCTGCTCCAGAGGGAGTTTATCCATTATGCTGAACTCCATGGTAGTCTGTGCTGTTCGCAGTGTGCATTTAGCCTGTTCGGTTCAGGTGGTGCCTGGAGCCTAGTTAAGCCAGCAGATGCCTCTTACCCTACAAGATCACCACCCTTGGTTCAGGTTGTTGTTTCCTTCAAGCTGCCTTTTTCTGTAGAGGAGGCAAGAGCGTATCAGAAAACCAGCACAACCCAGTCCCCTTCCAACTACCACACTGTTGTGGTAGGCCTAAGCAGGCCAAAATAGGCTTATACATGTCCTGGCTTGCTCAGAGATGTTTTTCTGCTCTCCCCTCTTCTGCTACGGGGAGAAGCAACCGTGGGAAAATGGACAAAGAACCTGGAGCCACTGAGTCTAAGGGTTGTGGCCTGCCCAGACATGTTCCCCTGCTCCCCCGTCTGTGCTGGGGGAAGCAGCTGCAGGAAAGGAAAACCAAATCCCTGGCTTCACCTGATAATGGTCAAGCTTGGCCAAGTGCCATCCTGATTGGCTAATCTATGTCCAAAGGCCCATTAGTCTTGGGCTGTATTGACAAAAGGGATGAGCAGGTAACACAAGGAGCTCTCTGCCACTGTATTCATGCCTGCTGCTGCTGCCTCACTGCATCTTGAACTGTCTGGAAACTCCACTGCCTCCAGTTTTTACCAGGCACAGGCTCTAAATGCCTGCAGGCACTCGGCCTGCAAGCCATCATGACATTGTGCCAAGCCTGCACATGGCATCACACCCTACCTGCCCCTCTGCCCCATACTGCTGAATGGGGAATCAAGAGGAACCAGGTCAGAGACTGTGCCAGACTCCAGCTGCCTGAGAAAAGAGCCTGGGAAAACTCCAAAGCCTCTAACGGTTTTGAGACCACCAACAGTAACCCCGTCACGAGCTTTGGGGACTGTCTGATAATATTTTTGTGAGTAAATTCTTAAAGCCTCTTGTAATCACTAATTGCCTTCTGTCATAAGCAGAAAGGAGCTTCCTGTGTCCATCCAGTGGCTAAGCAGGATAATGAACCACCAGCGGTGTAGTGACTGCAGGAACCTTCTCTTCCAGTATAATGCTTGGCTCTGCTACTTACCTCTTACAGTATTCCAGTTTGGCCTGTTCCCTGTGTGTATAGATTTCCAAACTCTGTGTTTCAAACCTTGTAAATAAGTTTTCTGTCAAGATTAACAATCTTTGCCTGGATATCAAAATTAATATCGATTGTTAATTTTGCATCATTTGTTACACACAGAAAGAAACAGCAAATAAAATCCAAAGCCTTTGCTTGTCCCTATACCAGAATCCACATTTTAATCTTCAGTTAAAAAAAAAAAATCTCAGGCAGGAAGCAGCTCTAACCTCCATCCCACTGCTGACCACCTGCAAGGGCTGAGCTGGGGCAGGAACAGAAACAAAGGCAGAAGAAACTCATTTTGCACTGAAGAAATTCTGGGTACCAGGAACTTCAACCTTCTTTTGGCCAGAATTGTGTCTGTAGTTTTGTTAGCTCACTTCCATGCCATAGGCTTCACAGTAATAGCAGTGCCTGGGGCTGCCAGTGATGCAAAACTTCTAGTGCCAGAAGTTGCCTCCCAGGAGACAAAATGAGTATTTGTTTTGTTCAGACACTGTGTGCCCTCTTTTAATAGTTTTGTTTCCATTGCTTTTGCCTTCTCTCACTGCCCACGGTATAGGGTGGTAAACAAAGACATCAGTTTCCTTATAAGAAGGCATTGTGCTGACAATACCTTGCATTTCTCTTCAGGCTCCACTGGAGTGCTTTGGGAAATGTCCAGCCTTATCCATGCTGAGCTTACTTTCTCTTATAGGTGTCTGTTACTCCTCTTTCACTCTTTCTTCACTTCACAATGTCCAATCCTCTTTTTTTTTCCACTTGCCTCCTGAGAAGGTAGGGAAAAAAAAAAACAACAAAAGATTTGTGAAGCATGACATCCTTTATTGAAAAACTTTGAGAGGTGGATATGACATAAGCAAAATAATTACTTTCTCAAGTCAAATTGTCTCAGTTCTGTCTGATTACTTTCTTGAAGCTACATTTCAATACAGCTCTGATCAGATCAGCCATTTTCCATAGCTAGTATTTTTGGCCTGTGTGGTATTTTAAGCTTATCATTACCATGGGACTGGAATTCATTTGGAACTCATTAATAATCAGTGTGATTCCTTTTCATTAGAAATTTCTCATTGGAGTAACTGCTTGTGATGTAAAATACTCTTCCCACCATCTTTGTAGACATACAGCTGGTGACGATGAGCTAAGCCATAAATTTATATTAAACTAATATTCCTCAAAATAATAAAAAAAGCCTTAATGTATTCCATGCATAGTTAATAGAAGATCAGAAGGATGGAAGGTGCAGATGGAAACAGAATCATTTTCTTGGTTATCACAATTCCTCTTTTTTTTTGGTGGGGTACACCAGCAGGGTTTTGTGTTGCATGTATATGCATCTTCCTCTGCACAGTGTATTTCCCTGCCATGTGTAAGGGAATTTGAAGTGAGAAATGCTGGTATAGCTGGAGAAGACAGAGTCCCCCCCCCAGCATTAACACAATGGCTGGCAGCTCATAGTGCCTGAAGAGATTTTAGAAATCAAAAACACCTAAAAGCCTGTGAAAGAGAGGGTTAAGGCACAAAGAGCACTTTCTCTTTGGAGTACAGCCTGCAATCTTCTCTGGTTGTCCCTAAACTTTCACCAAACAAACATACCTATATCCTGACCCTCTTCACAGGCACAGTCACGCAGGCTGGCAAAGCCCAGCACAAGTACTGATGCTGCCCCAGGGGTGTCAGCGGGCGCAGTGAACAACCATGGGCTGCAGTGGGGGAAGAGGCTTTAAGTAGCTTTGAAAGAATGTGGAACAATTCCCTGGGTCTGTATCTCTTCCATATGTGCAACTGCTCCACCATGTGATGACAGAAAACACACACAGTAGTTCTAGCTAAATGTGGTGAGATGGAGCTTTAAGAAAGAGCCTCTTCCACAGCTACACTTCTGATGATAACTTCTGAATTGCTCTCTCCAACTACCCGAAAGGAGGTTGTAGCCAGGCAGGGGTTGGGCTCTTCGCCCAGGCACCCAGGGACAGAACAAGAGGACACAGCCTCAAACTGCAGCAAGGAAGGTTCAGGATGGATGTTAGCAAGAAGTTCTTCAAGGAATGAGTGATTGGCATTGGAATGGGCTGCCTGGGGAGGTGCTGGATTCACCATCCCTGGAGGTGTTGAAGAGGACGCTGGATGAGGCACTTAGTGCCATGGGTTAGTTAATTAGAATGCTTAGGTGGGCACGATGATCTCAGAGGTCTTTTCCAACCTGGTTAATTCTGTGATTCTGTGAATTGTCTTCTGGAGGATGAGGAGGAAAAGAACAGTGAGCTGAAGCTGGATGTGGAAGCAGATCCCCATTTTAGGAGAGGCCAGACAGAGGCAAGGACATGTCCCTTGAGCCTGTTTTGATGTCCAGCTTGATCCCACTTCAAAGGTGGCAAGCATCTCTGGGCAGAGGTTTCTTTCAAATGTGTATGATCAGTGGTAGCATTTCTGTTGCCACAAATCAAGCCCCTTGCTCACAAAACTCCAGGCTGTCTTTACCAGTGTTTGGTGACTCCACTTTCAGATTATTTCTATCATTGCATCCTTGGCTGGATGGAATAGGAGGTCGACATGAAGCCAGTGACATTGCTGGCATGATCCGCAGGAAAACATCTCCCTCGGCACCAGTGGCTTTACTGAAGTAGCAATGGCTCTGTGTCAGGCAAAGGACTTCACCTCATCTGCCCAAATTCATATGGAAAATTATCTGCAAGCTGGTCATCTAAACCCCATTTTGGCCCGTGGCAATGAATCTTCACTTTCTAAAGTGGACACCTCTGAAAACTCCAGTCCTGGAAATGCCAGCTTCTTGCTATGCACCATGGTGGAAATGTAGCTGACACCTTGGCTTGGGGCAGCTGCCCTGTGGGAAACGCTGCCAGAAGCCAGTTCCACATCCAGTAACAGCGCCCTGGGACCTCCCTTTGGTGTGCAGCATGAGGAGACAAAGCTTCTGATAAAGCAAACAGTTTCCTTAGACTCTTTCACAGCTCAGATACACTGTGAGGAAAGAGACCTTCATCCTGCTAATGAGCAAATGTGTTCAGAGCAAATGCACTCCTTGAAGGGCGTTAATGCTTTCATCACCACTGGTTAATGAGCCTGAACTTGCACCTTGTACTAGATACTAATCAGATTCCTCTTTCTGCTCTGTGTAAAGCAGCACAATTCAGTCTGCCAGCTGCCAGTGCTGCTATTTAAAAATAACTGCACATGGGTGTTCTTATTCAATATTTCTGTCACTGGAGTTGGTAAAGGTCTGGTCCTGGGCAAGACTGAGGCCTATTTTAATATGCATTGCATTCTTACTTTCTTTTAAAGTTATTATTAACTTATTCCATTTACAAAATCAAATAATAATCCTTTTAATTGAGGAGTAACTATTTTTTTGTAGAATGTAATTTGACTTTTTCTCTTCCCCTCGAAATTTCACATTACTTTAGTCCTGGATGGTCGGGTTTTTTTTTTTTTTGTAATCATTTGCATAATCTACAACAGTTTCAGGACTTTTTTACTTTGCATAAATCAATTTCACTTCTTGTTCGCCTCATCACTTCCAAGGGGATTCTTTTCTGCTTTACTGGACTTAAATTAATCCTCTGGAGGAAGTAGTGTCACGACACGGCCAGCATCAAAATCTGCATAATGAAAGCAATTTTTATCCATTTAAATTCACACTCAAGAATATCACTGCTCATTAGCAGGCTTTAGATCTTTTATTTCATTTTAAGTGAGAAAGACAAGCATTCTTTCCCTGATATGAGTTTCTTGCATAAGACTTTATTCAAAGACCTTTAACTACTTTGCAGTGCAAGTTAGGTGCCTAAATGCTTTTAAAAAAACAAGTCTGTGTGATTTGTAGACTATTAATGTCACTAGCAGGACCATCAAAATTGCCATGCTTGATCAGAGCACTGATCTGTCTCATTTGGTTTCTTTCTAGGGTCAAAACTGATCTGAGAAGACGGTTTTATAATGGATGGATGTGGAATCGCTTATGATGAAAGGGAATTTTCTTCCTAATTCCAGGCACTCAGCAGATGCTTTTGCTGGTGATGATCTTAGATGAGGCTTAATATGAAATCTGTACTGAAACTTAAAACTGAGAAGAGTTCTCAGAATGACAGAAGGAGAGCTTCAGAAAAAAAAGCTCTCAGGCTGGAAAGGGATGAGATCCAAATCTCTGCTGCTTCTCTCTTGGGTACCAGTGCACAGCTGCAAAGCAGCCACATCTGTTTCATTAGAAGTCTTTGGGGGTATTTAGCCTTCCAAGGCAGACACCCTCTCCTTTTCACACTTCCCTGCAGTCCAAAGGCTTTATCCTTAATAATTCTCTGTTTATCTTTCACAGTTTCATTAGAAATATTCTCTGTGGGGAGGAAGAGCACTTATCATAGAATGGTAAGGTTGGAAGGGCCCTCCAGGATCATCTAGTTCCACCCCCCTGCCATAGGCAGGCACACCTCCCACTAGTACAGGTCACTCAAGGCCTCATCCACCCTGGCCTTGAACAACTCCAGGGAGGGAGCAGCCACAACCTCCCTGGGCAACCTGTGCCAGTGTCTCACCACCCTCACTGCAAAGAACTTCCTCCTAACATCCAGTTTAAATCTCCCCTCTGCCAGTTTAAACCCATTGCCTCTTGTCCTGTCATTGCAAGACCTGGTCAATAATCCCTCCCCAGCCTTCCTGTAGCCCCTTTCAGATCCTGGAAGGCTACTATAAGGTCTCCTGGAAGCCTTCTCTTCTCCAGTCTTGACCTTGGTCCTGTAACAGAACTGTAGAATGGCACAGCTTGAGCTGCTGGTGCCATGTAGCCTTGGTCAGGCTCAGGAGCCAGAGGCTGCCCACTGTTGGTGTGTCTCTATGGCCTTGCTGTGCATGACTCAGCAAAGGCTTCCCCAGACAATTAATGATCACAGGTAATCCGAGGTCTACACTGACCTTTTCCATTCTGTCCTGATAGGTTTCTTCTCAAAATGCACGTTAGCAGTTTTGGTCCAGTTGTCAGAAATGAGACTCTCTTTCTTTGTCAGATGAGGATTATTTTCTTGACTTTGCTTGCAGCTGACTGTTTCCATTTGAATATTGCACAGAATCAACAAGCATGCTGCCTGCTTGCCTTTTGCTCAGTTTCCTGAGTTGTGAATGAAAAGTTGCTTCTGTCAGCTAAATGCAATGATAAAGACCATTTAAACCCTGAGAAGAAAGTGTGGATGGACTCACTTCTCCTGCATGAATATGAGCTTTCCAGCCATTGACTCTGCCATTGTTATGATGTAGAAGGAATACAACCAAATAAACTGAACAGAGGGAACCTCTGGTAAGACAATACACATTTCAGAAACAGCACTGAAGTTACTTAATTTGGTAACATTTGTGAAAGACTCCTTTTTTCAATCACTTTCCTAGTTAGCATGGATTATTGCAAAATAGAATCATAGAATCAACCAGGTTGGAAGAGACCTTCAAGCTCACCCAGTCCAACCTATCACCCAGCCCTAGCCAATCAACCAGACCATGGCACTAAGTGCCCCATCCAGGCTTGTCTTGAACATCTCCAGAGACGGCGACTCCACCACCTCCCTGGGCAGCCCATTCCAATGCCAATCACTCTGAAGAACTTCCTCCTAACATCCACCCGAGACCTCCCCTGGCACAACTTGAGGTTGTGTCCCCTCATTCTATTGCTGGTTGCCTGGCAGAAGAGCCCAACCCCACCTGGCTACAACCTCCCTTCAGGTAGCTGTAGACAGCAATGAGGTCTGCCCTGAGCCTCCTCTTCTGCAGGCTGCACACTCCCAGCTCTCTCAGCCTCTCCTCACAGCGCTGTGCTCCAGGTCCCTCACCAGCCTTGGTGCCCTTCTCTGGACACCTTCCAGCACCTCAACATCTCTCTTGAATTGAGAATTGGACACAGCACTCAAGGTGTGGCCTGACCAGTGCTGAGTACAGGGGAAGAATAACCTCCTTGTCCTGCTGGCCACACTGCCCCTGATACAGGCCAGGATGCCATTGGCTACACACATATCAATTTTTAAATTGTCAGAGGAAGTGAATAATGTCACCACAATTGTTAAATGTATTATTTGTCTTACATATTCAGTGCCAAATGAAAAAAAAAAAACCAAACCCAACCTGTTTGTACAAAATGTATATATGCTGTCTTAAGAAGGATTTAGGTGATAGCAATGTGGAAATCATGGTGATCTTTTTCATTGCAAGATACATGAAAAACAAATCTTCTGTCTGAAATACTTCAAGGCACACTTTTTAATTTCATCTTCCATCAGTCTTCCTGTAATTCCCTGATGTGCTGCAAAGTAAACACAGGAGCAGAGTAAGTGCTTTTGACCTATAATCAGCATTATTTTCTAGTTTGTTTATCAATTGTTTTTTTCAAATTTGATACTTTGTCTGATCAGATATAGAACCAAACAGAACTAATCCTTTCTGGAAACTACCTCATTTGTCTCAATGTCTTTTGTGAGATGTATTTGAGAAGGTGTTCACATCTGCTCTCATGGATAAGATGCCTGTAGGTGGGACCAGAGGAGAAGAGCAAGGATAGTGACACTCCATTATTTGGACAGTGGCAGGGTGGAAAGGGGAAAGCTGAGTTTGATTCCTTCATGCTGTATCATTTCAGAGCGTAGGTTGTAACTTCAGGGTAAAATAGTTAGTGCATGGAAAGGCATGGTGGAAGATTTCCTTGGTGACTATGGCAAACCCTTGGCAAGAAGGGAGCAGCTATGTTACTGAAGGACAGGGACCTTCCTCGAGCCTTTGGATTAATGTTGGTAAAGCATCTGTATTCTGCACAGCACTGCCCTGATGATAAAGGCACCTGCCAGAGAGACGCAGGATTCTGGACACAGCCTTGTGGTCACCAGTGTATTGTCATTAGGCTCTCCCTGTTCATGCTGCTACTTCCTCAGTCCCTAACCTTCTCCAAGACCTGCACAACAAAGAGCACAGGGCTGGTCATTCCCCTTCATGTCTGCACTTGAAAACATTGAATTTCACTGATTGAGCATGAAGAATTTGCATTGTATCAGCTGTAGAATTTTCAACCACTGGAAAACAATTCGTTTTATTTATGCCATTGTGAAGAGCAGACTCTTGGGCCATGAGGGTGTCAGGAAGCATTCTGCAAAACAGTAAAAAAGCTTACTGCAAAAAAGTTATGGGCCTAGTAGAGATGGAGATCCTACAGTCAGGGTGAAAAGTCCTCTTCCAGTTGGAAACTGGAAAAAGATCCTGCCACAAAGCCATCACCTGTGGCAGACTCTAATATTGTTGTTGTTTGTTTGTTTGTTTTTTACTTCTATTTGTTTTATGCTTTCAAACAAACGCAGAGAGAATGCTCTTTATCCCAGGAGCTTTCACTCTAATGGGCTGTTAACAAGCTAGCAATTACTTATGCAGAAGGAAACACACACATATGCACACATTACTCTTCCTTAGCTGAAGGTCTGCTGTGTTTAAATGTTGGTGGCTATACCCTCCTCACCTGGGTCACTGGCCCTGCCTACATCTTCATCTGCATTCACACTGTTTGAAGGTCTAGCATGTAACACTTCAAGCAAGATTGTGTATTTGAGGTCTGTGGACTCATGCTCTGATCTCATGCAACACTGGCAATTCCCTGAGTAAGTTGATAGTAGCACTTCTCTGCTATCAAGCAGTGGCAGTGTATTAATCAACCCTCAAGCCTTCTTGTGAAGCACACTAGCTGTTAATCTTATTTCTAGAGGCACCATCTCCTTCTTGACTGTGGATTCTTGAATTACAATAGCTAAAAGGCATTTCTGTCCATTCACTGAGCCCACCAGAAGCTAAATTTTCTTCCACTCAGCCTTTGTCGTCCCAGCAGTGAGGACTGATCATTGTCATGAGCTTGACCTCCTAATGAAATCAGTGACCTTGAAGATGGCTCAGGCAATACAAATCCTCTTGTTCACCCCAAGTTTAGAACCAGTTAGCCTGACTCCTTTGATCAGCTTCCTAATGAATGAGGAGCCCTCAGCAAGACCTGTCTGAACCACTTAAGTCTCTCCCTCCCATATGGCCACAGAGGAAGTATTTGTGTGGCCCAGGAATATCAGGACACAGATTGCTAAGCTCAGTGCTCTGGCTGCTATGGATTCTTTTCTTTCTTCAGGGTCCTCTCTTACATTTCCCCACACATTCCACTCTCTATTAACCCTGGAGTCATTCCTGGGGTAGCCTCAAGCTCAGGGACCAGCAGCATCCTATCAACCATCTCCTTCCCTGCTCCATCTGCTCACACCAGGCTGGCTGAGCAGGGAACACACAGAGGTGCTGGTAGAAGGGGTAAAAAAAACCAAACCAAACAAACCCACAAACAGAAAGTGTAAATCAGTATATAGAATTTTTTTTTTCTTCCCCTCTGCCCTTGTCTGTGTATGTGTGACTAGGCCATGTCAAACAAGCTTAACATCCTGGAGTCAGTCAGATTGCTAAGGGTTAAAGGTATTTATGAACTTGCTAAGAGATGGAAGCATTATGCACTCTTCAAAATGTTTAACTGCCACACTAGAACCTTTGATTACAGTATCAGCTTCTTCTCATTGAATGTTAGTTCTTGTATCCTTTTTTCTTCCTCTCTCTCTTTTTAATTTTTTTTCCCAGTGGTATTTCTGTATTAAAAAAGATATTTTTTCCTAATTGACTGGAAATGGAAGATTTTAATTAGCCAACCTCTTCATGTAGAGGATTCCAGCTGCTGAACTCCTGGGCCAGCACAGGGTTAAATGTCAGTCTAAAAGATTAATGACTTAACTGAAAACATTTTATCAGAGATAGAGAAAATAAATCCCGTTCCCAGAGAGCCACAAATCATGTGTGCCATTGAGGAAGGGAACTGCACAAACCAATAACAACTGATTGCTCCTGCACCAGCAAGAGGCAGTGATAAGACAAAAGTCATTATGAGGATCAAAGTCACTGAGCTCCTTGGCCCATGCTGCTGCTGCAGGGCTGAAATATGGGGTGTGTGAACTGCCTGGGGGTGACTTTCCCCCGAGACACTCAGAGCCTGTGCTTTCAGATGCTTTTCTCAGCACGGGAAAGCATAAATATGAGCTCCCACGGCAGGTTTCTCTAGGTGAGAATAACCTGTGCAGCTGCAGCAAGAAAACAGGTGCTGCATTTTATTCCAAGATTAAAGCTCTAGTCTGGATTCTCAGAGGCCGCTGCTGGGATGGACGTGATGTGGGCTCTGAGCTTCGGACCCCCAGTCAGACACACAGTGAGGGGCCAAGTGCAAATTTACAACAGCTCCCAATTAAGCTATTAACCTTTTATTTTTTTCTTTTTCAGATCTCTCCTCCTTCCTTAAAAGCAAAAAAACCCCATCCCAGCACCCCACCTTTCTCCACACACCTTCACCCTTCCTTGAGTCATTCATCACATAGCTGTGTGAGACTATAAGAAGATGCAGCAAAGGATTCACCTCCTGACTGACAGTGATATCTTGGAGAACATGCAGGAGCAAAATGGGAAGAAATCTCTCCTGGAGCACAAACATTTAGGAGTTATGAGAACAGTGCACTGAGCATTACGTGAACGTTTGGCTGCATGTGTTTTAAGGCTTGCTTGCCCACAGATACAGAAATTAATCTGATGTTTAGATTAGGTTCGTGTCTACACACTGTAAGTACAGATTTAGTAACTTTTTGGCCAGAAATGAAATTTAAAAATGCTCCAACTCACAACCTTTAAAATGTTATTCTCTTTTCCATGACTGAATCCTTAAGTTGTGACTTGATAAACAGGGAAAACTTCATTTTGATGAAGACAGAAAAGTATTACTCCATTACCCAGAGAAAAATGCCTCTTGGCTGAGTGTGTGACTCTTCTGAAACTGCTACCTCACTGTCAGCATTGACCTGCTCAGGAAAAAAATATAAAGAGAAGTCCTTCAGGGCAAGAATTGGATCATCTTACATTACACTTGCAGTTTTCAGTGCAAGGCTGCTCTGTAATTTTGCAAAAGCAGCTCCTAGTACAGAAGCCATCTTCATTCTAGCAGGTGGAAGGGCATAAAATACCCTGATCCTCAAGGAAGTTCCTGTACACCAACACCACAGACATACACACCCACATACACACCTGCTTAAAAAGGATTAGACTACATCATCTAGGCACTGGAAAGAAGAGACAAGGTGGCAGCCATTCGGACAATTTGAATTCAGTCCACTTGCCATGAACAGGTTTTGGCACAGTCTTACACAATTTTTCTCCCTTGGACCCCTGCACTGTGAAGTGCATGGAAGGTGAGACACTGACTGAACAGGTGGTGAATATTTTATTTTATTTCCTTTTTTCTCTACTTTGTAGCCCCAGGCCTTGTCTACTGCAGAATTTTCAAACCAGCTCTGCATAAAGATGTGTCTGTTTTCCCTTGGCCTTTTCTTTAGCCTGTGCCACCATTACTTCTTACTGCTTCAGACACTGGTTTATCTTCACAGCCTCCTTTGGTGGGTGGAGTATTGAGGCACTGAGATACCAAGGTTAGACTGGTGTCTGACTGAGCCTGTTGGACCTACTTTCCCTTGAGTAGCACAAGCAAGAGTAAGTTAACTCTTGAGAACGTTGCTCTATTGACTTCAGTTACAGATATTATCTTCTCTACAATGAAGGGGAAAAGAAGAAAGCAGAGGGCCAAGATGATCCTATAGAAAAGGGGAACATCAAGTTCATAACAGGGCCTGGGCTTTGCAGTGATGAATAAAAATAATCAAAAGATGGTCCAAGAACAGCCAGACACTGCAGCTGGTACTGCTGCACTGTGGAGAGTTGGTCACAACTGCCAGGCACCAGCTGCCATTACACACTAGGCTGGGGCATGTCAGAGGAACCGAACCTGTCCCAATTCAGTGCATACTTTTTGCTTCCCAAGAACAAAGCCTATGTGAGAAGCCTTGTCCCACCAGGCAGCACAGCTCCTGTTCCTGTCACAGCTGCAGGGTCTCATTAGTCAGGAGGGGAGAGGCAGCATCACCTTGTGTGAGGAGTCCTGCTGGAACATCCTTGCATGTTCTCTTGTATACCCTTTCCTGAAGTAATGAGCTGCAAGAAAGAATCTCCTTTTGTATAGAAAGTTACACAAAGGGTGCTCAAAGGGCTGGAGCAGCTCTCCTATGAGGACAGGCTGAGAGAGTTGGGGCTCTGCAGCATGGAGAAGAGAAGGCTTCCAGGAGACCTTAGAGTAGCCTTCCAGGATCTGAAGGGGGCTACAGGAAGGCTGGGGAGGGACTATTGACAAGGTCTTGCAATGGCAGGACAAGGGGCAATGGATTTAAACTGGCAGAGGGGAGATTGAAACTGGATGTCAGGAGGAAGTTCTTCCCAGTGAGGGTGGTGAGACACTGGCACAGATCACCCAGGGAGGTTGTGGCTGCTCCCTCCCTGGAGGTGTTCAAGGCCAGGTTGGACGAGGCCTTGAGTGACCTGTACTAGTGGGAGGTGTCCCTGCCTATGGCAGGGGGTTGGAACTAGATGATCTTTGAGGTCCCTTCCAACTTTACCATTCTATGATTCTATGATTCAGTTCTGACTTTGCATCCCAAACCACAGAACTTTCTCCTTGATGCTGTATCTTTAGTTACCACATAAAAATAAATTGTTTGCAGGAGAATGAGGCTAAGCTGAAAACTTATTTATCACCCAACCATTATAATGTGGTTGATGATCAAACAACCTGTGAAGCTGAGATAATTTTCTTCATCTTCAAGTAGCCACTGGAAAGCCTCATTACATGCCTGAAGTTGCATTGCTTAGCAACAACATTTCAGAAATCCAAGTTATCAGCATGATCACTAATAAGACAGCAAGCTGCAAAAGAATCCTGAATAAAGCCAGATGCATTTGCATTTTAAAATAAATGAGAGTAAATGTCAGGTTGTGTTTTGGAGTATATGAACACTCCTTTAGTGTAGATATATTGCACAGACTCCAGCAGGTGTATGATGGAGACCGGTCGGAAATGTTTCTAGAACATTATAAATGCAGCATGCCTGTGAGCTCAGATAGTTTACTACTCTTCCATTGATAACTTCAGCTAAAGAAGTCTGTGATCAGAAAAAAAAACATGCTGTCAAAGCATGGCACACAGCACAACAATTAGAATTGGTATTTTCCACAGCAGGGCATGACTATGAATGGTAGTTTCTGGACAACTGAAGATGCAGTTATCACACTGCAATGCACAGGATGCATTTGAAGGACTGGTTTGGTTTACTCAGCCTTTGGGCTCCCCAGTTGAAGACGGATAGGGATCTGCTACAGAGAGTCCAGCGCAGGGCTATGAGGATGATGAGGGGACTGGAGCACTGCCTGATGAGGAGAGGCTGAGGGACCTGAGGCTGTTTAGTCTGGAGAAGAGAAGACTGAGAGGCAATTCAATAAATGCTTATAAATATCTGAGGGCTGGGGGTCAGGAGTGGGGGGCACAGGCTCTTCTCCCTGAGATAAGACGAGGAGCTGCAGCACAGGAGGTTCCAGCTCAGCACAAAGGGGAACTTCTTTACTGGAAGGGTCCCAGAGCACTGG